>BSBK01004366.1:47500-597500 GCA_027943335.1 Chamaecyparis obtusa
ATAAACCATAGGTTTTTTGTTAGGAATAGTCCCAAGTGAGAACTGAGAGGGGGGGGGGTGAATTAGTTATCTATAAGATTCAATTCTTTAACCAATTAAGTATAGAAGAACATTAAGCATAAACACAATATGAGAACACTTAACACAATACCATAATTTTGGTTATGAGGAAACCCAAATAGGTAAAAACCCTAGTGGGAATTAGCACCCACTATAAATTGCACTAGAGTATAATGATCCCTGCTAGAAGATCTTACAACCATGTTTGGAGTTGATCTTTACAATGCATTAAGTATAGTGACTTGGTCAAGGGTCGGACCCTATTAGGAGTCTTTTACAACTAACCCTATTAGGGGTAAGGACACACTGTCCAAGAGCACACTTCTCAAAGGGTGAAGGCTATAACCTTCTACTTAATAGATACACACTATATTTGAATCTTTGGTGAACTATGAGTTAGACCTACTATCTTGATCAGTTCCAATGAATAACATACACTTTCTTCTTTGTCACATAGACCTTCTACTGTTGGCTCAATACTTTGCACCTTCTGCTCTATTCTACTATTTCAACTATATGCCATACTTAGCGATCACAACTGACCAAATATAAGTATCTTTCTCTAAATGATATAATCAAGTCATCCTATTAGAACTTCCTTGAAATCATATTAGAGAAATAATATAACTCTTAACTAACATCTCCAATGGCTATATCAAGCACGCAACACAAATAGGACTATGCAACTCCATATGAGTAGACGTGTCACCTCATACTATCGGCTCCACCAAATTAACTAAAACTTTCTTTCTCTTGCTGAAATACATTATTCTCTCTTAACCAATCATTCTTAACTCTTCTCCAAACACAAAACCAAACATGCATATCACAATGATAGGTGCAACTAGTACAACAACATAGACAATGTCAGCTCCATCAGATAAACTCAAGAAACTATAACTGGAAACTAGAAACATCATAAATCAACCTGTATTGCACAACTAACTCTATGTCCATGAACATAGCTTCATTATCATGTCTACAATATAAATATAAATGCACAAGTATCCATCACAACCGTACCACAAATTACATACATAACTCTTCCTAGGATCTGTCACGAACACTACTGATACAAACAACTGTATTATTGTCTTTAATCAGAATCAACCTCCGCATCTATGATATCATGTTGATAAAATATCTAAGAACCATATGCTCAAGGCTCTCTCCATTAGGCTTCCATGCATACTGCTGACCATATGTTGTCATCAATGACAAACATATAGTCAACACTGGCTTGCTGGAAAATCTCCAACAATCTTCCACTTTGGCATTGATGGCAACATATGGAATGAAAAATGCCACCAATCCAAATGTACAATTATTTTATAACATTCTCCATTTCCTCAACAAAACTCCCCCAAGGATGAATCCTCCATCTACTGCTGAAATTCTTTGAATATCAACTATTGTATCTTTTATTGTATACTCCCCTTACTTCTCTCTTTTTGTATTATTTTTCATGACTATATACTCACTCCCCCTTTGAAATCAATGGAAAAGGGTGCCAAAACAAGTAAGCACCGATACTACTTCTGAAGTAGAGTAGTCAACCATTCATCAGTCACTAAGGACCGATGCACTCCTACAAACTCTAATCAGATTTAGGGAAGGGAATTACACCCATCTTCTCCCTAAGATACTCAAAAGTATCCTTCGGTAAAGGCTTTTACAATATGTCTACTAGCTGTTCTTTTGTATTCACATAATCCAATTTTACTTCTTTCTCTGCAACTTTCTCTCTTAGAAAGTGATGTTTTATCTTAATGTGTTTTGTCTTTGCATGAATCACAGGGTTCTTTGACATATTGATAGTGCTAGTGTTATCACACTGAATAAAAATAGGATAATCAATCTGAATACCAAAATATTTTATCATCTGCTTGATCCACACAATTGTAGAATACTTTAATGTTGTGGCTACATACTATGCTTCTACTGTTGACTGAGAAATACAATTCTGCTTCTTGCTTATCGAAGTAACAAGCTGATCTCCATGAAATAATGCTCCTCCTAAGGTACTCTTTTTCTATCATCAACACATCTTGCCCAATCTACATCTATGTGTGTGTGTGTGTGTGTGTGTGTGTGTATGAAAGTTTATATTCTCTGAATTAGGATACAATGAGCCATAGTCTATAGTTCCTTTCAAATATCTGAATATCCTCTTTACTTCCATAAGATGACTTTGTTTAGGTTCTGCTACAAATCTTCCAACAATACCAACTGCATTGGAAATATCTAGTCTATATTGAGTAAGATAGATGAGTTTACCAATCATAGACTTATATAAGGTTATGTCTACTACTGTAAAATCATCTTCTTTTGAAAGATTTCACCCTGTTATCATAGGGGTACTTACTAGATTTCAATCATCCATCTTGAATTTCTTCAATATCTCTTTCACATACTTAGTCTGATTAATGAAAATACCTTTGTCTATCTGTTGCACATTTAGTCCCAAAAAATACTTGATAGGTCCAATCATGCTCATTTCAAATTCACTTTGTATCTCTTTAGTAAATTCAGCACCAAGCTTGTCATTGCCACCAAAGATAATGCCATCAACAAATATAGAAACCAACAATAATCCATCAGGTGTCTCTCTTATGAATAAATTACAATTTGTTGCTCCTTTCTTTAATCCAATCTTAGTCAAGTAACCATCTAATCTTTCATACCATGCTCTAGGGGCTTGCTTAAGTCCATAGAGGGATTTCTTTAGTCTGTATACCATATCAGGTTTGTCTAATAAAGTAAATCCTTCAGGCTATTTTATGTAAACTTCTTCCTTCAACTCTCCATTCAAGAATGCTAACTTGACATCCATCTGATATACTTTAAAGTTTTTTAATATAGCATAGGCTAGAAATAACTTTATGGCTTCCAATCTGCTTATAGGGGAAAATGTATTTGAATAATCAGTTCATTCTCTTTGCGCATATCCTTTACATACTAGTCTTGCTTTGTTTCTTACTACTATTCCATCTTCATTCATCTTGTTTCTCAATATCCACTTGGTTCCAATCACATTCTTGTCACTAGGTCTAGGGACCAGATCCCATGTATCATTCTTAATTATCTAATCTAGTTCTTCTTTCATTCCTTCATGACAATCTAAATCAGTATAAGCATCTTCAACACTTAAGGGTTGAATTTGTGAAAGTAAACATACCACTTCATCAACTATGGAACTTTTTTCTTTTGATCTTGTCATGAATTTTATGTTATGATCTCTAATGATATCTTCCTTTGAATGGTATCTAGATGTGAATTTAGGAACATTAGGTGTGACTCTCTCATCTAACTTTTGTGATTCTTCTTCACTAGTTTTAGGGTCATTGAATAATACATCAATTCTGTCAAACATTTCTTCAACAACTATTTCTCTAGTGGTAGGTTTAGGTTCTTCTTCAATCATAGGTGCATAATCATGATATATCTCTTGAATCATAAACTTCTCATCAATCTTTACATGATCACTTTCAATGATCTTCTTCAATCTTAAGTTAAAACATCTATAAGCTTTTCTTTTAGTAGAGTAACCAAGAAAAACACCTTCATCACTTCTTGCATCAAAGTTTCCAATAGCTTCATCTCTCTTGATGTAGCACTTGCTTCCAAATATTCTGAAGTATTTAACTGTAGGTACATTCCCAAACCATAGCTCATCAGGTGTCTTGTCTGCGCTTGGCCTCAATTGAATTCTATTGATGGTATAGATTGTAGTATTGACCACATCTCTCCAATAGGTGTGTGCAACTTTTCCTTCAATCATGATAGTGTGTGTTGTGTCAAGTATGGTCCTATTTCTTCTTTCTTTAATTCCATTCTACTGAGGGGTTCTAGGTGCACTTAGCTATCTCTTTATCCCATGTTATTCGTAGTACTCATAAAATTTGTCAGAGGTGAATTCTCCTCCTCTATCTGATCTCAAACACTTTATCTTTAATCCAGACTCATTTTCAACTTTAGCTTTGAACATTTTGAACTTCTCCAATGCTTCTAATTTATCTTTTAAGAATTCAACCCCCATCATTCTAGAATAATCATAAAACAAAATAATAAAGTACCTTTCACCATAGTATGATCTTGTTTGAGTTGGTCCACATAGGTCAGTGTGAACAAGATCCAATTTGTTCTCTGCCAAATTATGCTTGCTTCTAGATGAATTCCTCACATTCTTTCCCATCACACATTCCCTACATATAGTATCAACTAGTTTTTCAATGCTAGGAAGGTCTCTTACAACCTTTACATTGCTTATCTTCACTATGTTGTTAAAATTGATGTGACATAGTCTTTTGTGCCATAACCAACTGTCATCTAGTTTAGCAAAAAAACAACTTGCTTCTGAATTAAGCTAAAAAACATTACCTTTTGTCTTTGAGACTGATGCAATCATTTTTCCTTCCTTGTTATTAATGATGCACTTATTGTCTTTGAATTCCAACCAATATCCTTTGTCAAGCAACTATCCAACACTTAGTAGGTTATGTTGTAAACCATCAACATAAAGAACATCATCAGTGTTGTTCTTTCCATCCAAGGTGATAGCTTTACTACCTATGATAGGTTTGGGAGTATTATCTCCAAATCTAACCATGCCACCTTTGTACTTATCTAGATGTACAAATCTATCTTTGTCTCTTGTCATGTGATGTGAACAACTGTTGTCAATGATTCAATCTATTCTGATATTTTCTTGTGAAATAAATGCTAACTCTTGTTCTTTCTTTTCATCTTCATGGTCCATTTCATCAAAATTTTTTTCCATATCTTCAAGAGCAATACATCCAATTTCATCTTCTATTGAATCTTCATCTGATACTCCATCTCCAACATAGTAACATTCTTTTGTATACTTAGGCTTGTAATTAGTTTTGAACTTCTTGACTCTTGTAGGACACTTAGATGCAAAGTGACCAATATTGTTACATGAAAAGAATTTGAATGGTGACTGACCTTCATATTTTCCTTTTCCTTTCTTTTCTTTCTTATCAATCATAGCAATAAAATCATCTATTTCTTTATCTTCATCATCATCATAGAAATTACCAAAAGTGTTCAAGGATTTCTTACCATGGACTGAAGCTTTGAAGGTTGTCTCACTTTTAGGCTCTATCTTCAAACTTGAGATCTCAGATGCTGAAATCTTGCTGATTAAGGTCTCTCTTTTGAAGCCTTTTGAAAATTTCATAGTCTCATCTAGGATGTTTATCTTGTTATCATATTCTAGTGTCAGAGTAGTCATCAACTTATCCATTATTTCTGATTCCTGCAATTGCTTCATTAATCCTTTGATTGTAGGATTAGATGTTCTCTTAAGGTAGCATCTCCAATGTATTGTAATTTTTCTTCCATGTCTTTTTGCACACATTCTTGGCTTGGACATCTCCTTTAAACATGTCTTCTAGATACTTCCATATCTTGTAGGCTTTATCAACCTTCTTGATCTCTTAAAAATTACTGTCAGACAAGGCGCTGATAAGGGCTTCTTTGGCAATATAATTTTGAGCAAACATCACCTTTTTCTTAAGAGTTGCATCTTCCTTTGCAAGATCTAATAAAGAAGGAATCTAAACTTCTTTAGTAGCTACTTCAAAAATCTCAAAGGAAATGCACTGCAAATGTGTCATCATTTTGTTCTTCCAATCTAGATAGTTCTCTCCATCAAACTTAGGACTTTCTTTTCTAAAGAATGTCATCTGATCAGCCTCAAGCTATTAAAATTTCTCTCCGAGGTACTTGGCTTTGATACCAATGGTTAGGAATAGTCCCAAGAGATAACTGAGAGTAGGGGGGGTGAATCAGTTATCTACAAGATTCAATTATTTAACCAATTAAGTATAGAATAACATTAAGCATAAACACAATATGTGAACACTTAACACAACACCATAATTTTTCTTATAGGGAAACCCAAATAGATAAAAACCCTGGTGGGAATTAGCACCCACTATAAACTGCACTAGACTATAATGATCCATGTTAGAAGATCTTACAATCCTATTAGGAGTTGATATTTACAGTTCATTAAGTACAATGACCTGGTTAAGGGTCAGACCCTTTTAGGAGTCTTTTACAATTAACCCTATTAGGGGTGAGGACACACTATCCGAGAGCACACTGCTTAAAGGGTGAAGGTTGCAACCTTCTTCCTAATAGATACACACTATATCTAGATCTTTGGTGAACTATGAGTTAGACCCACTGTCTTGATCTATTCCAATGAATAGCACACACTTTCTTCTTTGTCACATAGACCTTCTATTGATGGCTCAATACTTCACACCTTATGCTCTGTTCTACTATTTCAACTATCTGCCATACTTATCGATCACAACTAACTGACTATATGTATCTTTCTCTAAATGATATAATCAAGTCAGCCCATTAGAAATTCCTTGAAATCATACTAGATAAACAATATAACTCTTAACTAACATCTCCAATGGCTATATCAAGCACACAACACAAATAGGACCGTGCAACTCCATATGAGTAGACACATCGCTTCACACTGTCAGCTCCACCAAATTAATTGAAACTTTCTTCTCTTACTAAAATACATTATGCACTCTTAAAAAAAACATTCTTAACTCTTATCCAAACATGAAACCAAACATGCATATCACAATGATAGGTGCAACTACTACAACATAAATAATGCTGGCTCCATTAGATAAACTTAGGAAACTATAACTGGCAACTAGAAACATCATAACTCAACCTATAATCCACAACTAACTCTGTGTCCATAAAAATTGCTTCATTATCATGTCTATAATATAAATATAAATACATAAGGCTCCATCACAACTGTACTGCAAATTACATACAAAACTCTTCCCGGGACCTGTCAAGAACACTACTGATACAAACAATTGTATTACTATCTTTACTCAGAATTAACCTCTGTGTCTATGATATCATGTTGATAAAATATCTAAGAACCATATGCTCAAGGCTCTCTCCATCAGGCTTCCATGCATACTTCTTACCATATGTTGTCATCAATGACAAACATATAGTTAGCACTGGCTTGTTGGCAAATCTCCAACATTTTTTACTATGGTCCAAAGGCACAATTAGGTGTTTAGAATTTCCTAGATTTCTTTATAGTTATTGTAATAATGTTTGGGATCCTTGGGATCTAAGGCTTAGGCCCTATAGGCTCATTAGGAGAAAGAATGAAATATTTTGCAAAAAGTTGCAAAATGCAAGAAATGTTGCTTGACAACTTCTTTGAAAAGTTGCTACTGACTTGTAAAAAAACTATCGAATGGTCACAACCTTTGAAAAATGATTGGATTACTTGGGAAAGGTCTTCAAATAGCCCTTTTAGGAAGGTGGAAGATAGACTTACGTGATGCTTATGTAATTTTGCATTCAATCAATAAAAATCCCTTGTTTTTCTCTACATTCTAGACTATAACTAGTACTTGTACGGATAGGTACATAAGTGTGAAGAAGAAGATTGATCAGTCTAACTTCTAACATGAATTATGAATCCAATGCATTTGGATTGAGTTAGTTTGGAGATCTAAGTCAAGAGATAGAATAATTTCTTTATCAGGTTTTCAGGAAACCCTCCTAAATTAGGGTTTTAACAAAAAATGCCCTAAGTTGCTTTTCCTCCAAGGGATTCCCATGTGAAGTGGGAAAGTGCAAGTATGGTCAATTTATTTTAGATCCTCAAAGGAGCTAGAGAGAGGGGATTATTTTGAGAAGTCTTCGTGCAGGCTCTAGGCCAAGCATCTCTATGTGCTTGGTCCAGAATATGGAAGAGTGAAGTGATAGTAGCACTTCAGGGGTGCATAAAAATAATCTGATGACATATTTTTGTCTCATTGGGACTCCTAATCAGTGGTTTAGCTTGGACAATGGAATGGTGAACTTTTCCTTAAATAATTGAGCTAATTAGCCCTATTAGGACTAGTGGATTAGGAAGAGTTAGGCATTACCCATACTGGTTGGGATCTTGTGATTTGGAGATTTGATACAAATCAATAAATGGTATCCAAATATATAATGTATTTTTTAGGTTCTTTGTAAGAATCTGGAACTAAGTCCTTAGAACCTCGCTCAAAAGGCTATAAGCCAAAAGGCCTAAAACCTAGAAATTGTTATCCAAAATAGTAAAAGGTGTGGAAATCACTCCCATAAGAGACATATAGTGAGCATGGAACCTTTCCATCCCCTTCCTAATATAAAGGTTATTACTACTAAGTCAAAGAAAGTAGGGGAAGCTACACAGTAGAAATTATCGAGCATCAGAAAATAACTCGGTGAATCAACCAAGCCCACTCAGTTAACAAAGGCACCAGGTACCAACCGAGCTGACTCAGTCAAAAAAAGTAACTAAGTATCAGTTGAGCCCATGGGATAAAAGTCTAGTAAAGGACATAGAGTCCTCCAGTGAGGATAGTGGATTTGTGTTTGTTGTAGGATCTTCTAAAGGTTTAGAGTACTCTTCTAAAATCACTTTTGGTTTAGGAAGGCACTGAAGGCCTCACCACTTACTGAGTTTCCTAAATAGGGGAGAGCTCTCCGTCAAGTGGTATCAGAGCATCTAAGATCCTTAGGGTAAAGATATATCAGCACCATGGAAGGAGAAGATGAAGGAAGATTTTCATTAAGGATGACCAATGTAGAGATAAGATACATGAGAGAGAAAAGGACAAAGCGTGATGAAAAAAGAGACACTGAAATGTAGTAGATGAGGTAAGAAATGGATAGGCTTAGGGAAGAGATTCAAAAGAGAAGTAGTGGAAACTCTGATGATGTTGAAGAAGGGAGTGAATAAGAACCCCTTGAGCAGGAAGAAGAGGAATGCCATACAAACCAAAGGCTACTTATGAAGACTCTAAAGTCTATGGAGAGGAGAACCATGGATGCTTACCTACATACAATGGGAAGACGGACCCAAATGCTACAATGGATTGGTTGGATGCCCTAAATAGTTTCTTTGATTGTGAAGACATCCCTGAGAATCAGAGGGTGAGGATTGTTAAGTCAAAGCTCAAAGGCTCTGCACTCACATGGTGGAACTTCGCTCAATATGACAGGGTTAAGAATGGAAAGAATATAATCACCACTTCGAAGAAGATGGTGGCCTTTCTTAGGGAAAATTGTGTCCCTAAATATTATGAACTCCAACTTCATAAAAGAAGAATGAGTCTAAGAAAGAAGGAGATGGATATCGCTAGTTATACTAAAGAATTTCAGAGATTGGTAATGAAATCCAAGCTTGCTAAACCAGAATGTGTGAAGCTTTCTCGTAATATTCAAGGCCTAAGGGTCCCAATTCAGGATGAAATTAGTTTCACAAGCCCTGCCATAGTGAACCAATGCTATCAATTAGCATTAAAAGTGGAAGAAAAGTTTAGAAGGATTATTGAACAGAGTGGTAGAGGAAAAAATAAGAATGAAAGAGGTAGAGGAAACTTTGGAGAAAGAGGATAGAACAAAAACCCACAAGGATAATTCAATAAGGAGAACACTAAAGGAGAAATTAGTTCAAGAGGTGGATATAGAGGAAGAAGAGGAAATGGTAGAGGTAGAAATGGAGGAAGAAACAATGGGAAGATGGGGTGCTATAACTACAATTAGACAAGTCACTACACCAATAGGTGTCTAGATAGAGACAAGTAAAATAAGCAAGGTGAAAGAAGAGACAACCTAGTGCAACAAGATGATGTTGATAGTGTAAGAGACTGTACAGGAGAAGAAGGTGTATCCCTCATGATGAAGAGGACCTTAATCCAAGCACCTATACTGGTGGAGCCTCCTCAAAGGAAGAATCTTTTTAGAACCAACTACAAAAGCCATGGAAAGGTATGCAAGTTAGTAATTGATTCTAGTTCTACTGAAAATCTTGTATCTAGAGAGATGGTAGATAAATTAAAATTGGAAAAGATACCCCACCCAAACCCATCTCATGTATCTTGGTTGACAAAAGGACAACAAACCCTCATAAATAAATAGGCTTGGATAGATTTCTCCATTAAAGACTATAAGGATAGAGTCCTTTGTGATGTTGTAGATATGGATGTCTATCACCTTTTTTTAGGGCATCCATGGCAGTTTGATCTATAGGCTAAACATGAAGGAGTCACAAAAAATTCCAAATTATTTAGAATGGCCACAAATACAACCTGCTCCCTCTTCCTGATCCTTAATAAGAAAAACCAAAATAATGGTTAGTCATGCTTGTAGGAGAACAAGACATGATCAGGACTATTCAAGATTTAGAGGTAGGATATGCCTTAGTCCTTAAACCAAAGGAGAAAATAGTGCACAAAGAAGTACCAAAGGAAGTAGACAGTCTACTACAGAAGTACAAAGGAATAGTTGCAGGAGATAGATGAGATGAACTCCCACCATTGAGAGAAATCTATCACCAAATAGATTTCATTCCATGTGCTTCCCTACCCAACAAGGCTTCTTATAAAACTCACTCTTGATTAGAATGTAGAAGTCACTAGACAAATTAGTGAATTTTTGACAAAAGGACTCATACAAAAGAGTCTCAACCCTTGTGCAATCCTGATTGTTTTGGCCCCTGAAAAGGATGGAAGATAGAGACTATGCATTGACTCTAGGGCAGTAAAAAAAATAACAATCAGATATAGATTCCTTATACCAAAAATAGAGGATCTATTAGACCAACTTGGAGGACCATGTTATTTATCTAAGATTGACCTTAAATCTGGTTACCATAAGATAAGAATAACGCTGGGAGATGAGTGCAAGACTGCATGTAAAACCACTGAGGGATTATATGAATGGATTGTGATGCCATTTGGCCTTAGAAATTCTTTGTGGTGGTCTATTTAGATGACATCATAATCCCTAGTGAGACTATTGAAGAGCACATGAGACATTTGGAATAAGTTCTCCCAAGGTTACATGAGATAAAACAATCCATAAATCTGGAAAATTGTACCTTCATACAACAAGGACTGACATTTGTTGTTTTTTTCATCTCAAAGGGAACTTTAAAAATGGATCCTGAAAAGGTAGAGGCTATCATTAATTGGGCCATACCTAAGACTCTAGGAGAAGTTAGGAGCTTTCATGGATTGGCTATCTTTTGTAGGAAGTTTATAAAAAAATTCAGTCACATTTGTGCACCTTTAGTTGATACCATCAAGGGTGGTACAAAAACAAAATTTTAGTGGACAACACAAGAAGATGAAGCTTTCAAAGGAGAGAGTAGCACAATACCCCATTTTGGCACTACCAACCATTAATAAGTTTCTCACAGTAGAGACATATACTAGTAACCTAGCCATAGGTGCAGTCCTCAGTTAGGATGGAAGGTTGGTGGATTTCTTCTCAAAAAATTTGAATAAAGAAAATAAGAAATAAAATACATATGACTTAGAACTTTATGCTATGGTTCAAGCGCTCAAGAAATGGAGGCACTACTTTCTTCCTAGTTAATTTATTATCTTTACAGATAATCATGCTTTAAGTTTTCTAAATAGTCAAGATAAGTTACAGATGCTCTCAGTAGAAGAGTAATTTTGGTTGAAGAAGTGTAGGTCAAAATTATGGGAATTGATGCCCTCAATCACCTATACAAGGATGATTAAGACTTTGGTGATATCTACAAGGTTTTCTCTACTCTCTCGGATGCATATAAATCCACTTATTCAGAATATCTATTGCAGAATGGTCTTTTGTTCAAAGGAGGCCAGCTTTGTATTCCAAATTCCTCCATGAGATAAAATTTGATAAGAGAGAAGGATTGTGGTACATTAGCGGGTAATTTTGGCATTGATAAGATACTTGAACTTGTAAGAAGAAACTATCATTGACCTTGGCTACCCACTGATGTCAGAAATTTTTTTGAGACATGCACTATTTGTCAAAAGGAGAAAGGAGTTAGGACCAATCAAGGTATCTATCAACCACTCCCAATTCCAATAAATCCATGGGATAGTGTGAGTATGGATTTTGTCTTAGGACTTTCGAGAACTAAACAAGGATTTGATAGCATCTTTGTTATAGTTGATAGATTTAGAAAAATGGTACACTTTATTCATTGTAAAGTTTCTAATGATGCTTCTTATATTCCTAACTTGTTCTTTAGAGAAGTGGTTAGGATTCATGGATTGCCAACATCCATTATCTTAGATAGAGATGTGAAATTCCAAGGGCATTTTTGGAGAACCCTTTGGAAAAAGTTGGGGACAAAATTTTCATTCAGTTTTGCATACCATCCACAAATAGATGGATAGAATGAAGTTATAAATAGGTCATTAGGAAACATTATAAGGTTTCTAACAAAACAATATGGACAAACTTGGGATGCTATCCTTCCTCAAGAAGAATTTTCTTTCAATGATTGAGTAAACAGGTCAACAGGGAAGACACCATTCCAAGTGAACTATGGAATACATCCAAGAGGATTCATGGAGTTAAGAGAGTTACAGACTAACTTAAAGGTTAGTGCATAGGGTGAAGAACTATCTGCATAGATTAAATAGATTCATGATCAAGTGTGAGATACATTCCAATAGACTATTGCAAAGTAAAAAGAACAGGTAGATAAGAAGAAAAGACATGTTACTTTCAAAGAAGGAGAGCACATATGAGCATACCTAAATAAGGAAAGGCTATCTAGGGGACATACCAAGATATAGATGGGAAAGATCGGTCCTTGTCAAATACTTCATAAATTAGGGGATAATTCTTATGAAATTTCTTTAACCCCTACTATTTTTATTTCTCCTATCTTTAACATTTGTGATCTCACTCCTTTTAAGGGTGATGCAGGATCTAATAACACTTTACATGATACTGAAGATACATAGGAAGAATGGATAAAGGACTTAATCTTAGGAATGAATTCTTAATATATCCTATGGGTGATTATTCAAAGCCATTCTGTAGCAGTTGTTGTTGCATTCATGACTGTGATTGTCATTGATGTCAACACAGTGATCTATTGAAGATTAGTAGAGAAGAAGATATTGTTTGTATTAGCACACATGGGATATTAAAGATAAAGCTATGTGTAGTTGAGGAATTAATATATGTTTTGTCTTGAGGTCATGGTCAAGAGTGCATATGAAAATTCAACTATTCATAACAGTTATGTGTAATTCAGTGGAAGCAGTATTTAGGCAGTGTTCTTGAAAAGTGTTTTGTGGAAATTAGATGATATCTCCTAATTAGGATAGAATCTGAGCATACGAGGTTGTACATAAGATGAAGACATGATGATTGTGACATAGACATGATAGAAAGGTCAGAGATTGCATGAGTGAAGAATTATCTTGATTGGAAGCTGACAATTTTATGTAATTATGAAATATTGTGTAATGCGTGGAAGATTATATTTTGTAAATTGTATGCTGACTCATTTGTAATTATTTGAGTGAGGTATAAATGAAGAATTTATTTTTTTAATATGTTCATGAGAGATAGTAGGAAAGTGAATTGCGAAATTGTGCAATATTTGTTGTAAGACGATATGCGAAGTGCAGAGATCTGGTATTGAGATCTGATGAAGCAATTGGTGTAGTTTAGCATAGTCAGAGGAGAAGTGATAAGTTTTTGAGATTAGTAATATTTTGGTATTATTTTGTTGATTAATAAAAAGATCATTTGGACAGTGGGTTTAGTGATCTTTCCCTTGAAGCTTTTTGGACAGTGGGTCCTTTTGTCTTCCATAACTCCTAATAGGGTTAGAATCTTTAAACAGGGATTCAAAATCTCCTAATAGAGATTCATATGTACTGAATGTATTTCATAAGGCTCCTAACAAAGTCCATCCTCTCACAAGAAATTTTTATATTAGTGCATCTTTTATGGGCATCATTCCCATCAGGGTTTACTCTTTGATCAAGAGGTTCCCTAGTTAACATATCTTGTGTTATTATGTTATTATGTAAGTATATCTTTCTATGGTTGTTGCTTACATTTCTTACATTGTTAAAATCTGTTAAAGGTGATAAAAGTTGTATTTATTTGATAACTGATTCACCACCCCCCCTCTCACTTATCTTGGTGGTACTTTCTAACAATTGGTATCAGAGCAACAGGTCCTTGAAGGAAAAGTTTAACAACTTAAGGAGATCCATGGCGAGTCATTTTAGGAAAGAAAGCCCTAAGTTTGATGGAGTAAACTTTGACAGCTGCAAAGAAAAGATGAAGATACATTTTCTTTGTTTAGGACTAGGATACTAGTTAATCACAAAGAACAAGAAGACTCATTGAAGAAGACAAAATTGAAGAATGTACTAATGAGGAGAGAGATCTATTTATATGTAACAGACTTTCCAGAGAAGCACTCATGTCAGCCCTTCCAAAAAATGAATACAGTCAGGTAAAATATCTAAAAACATTTCATGAAATTTGGTTAGCTTTAAAATCTACTTTTGAAGGTGATAACCATGCAAAGAGAGCTAGATTACATAATTGGATGTGTGCATTTGAAGATATAAGAATGATGGAAGATGAATCTATTCGAAGCTATATTGGTAGAATGTCAAAAATTATTGCAGGCATAAAATCCTATGAAGGAATCAAGATAATGCAGTGAAGGTTGGTGAATCCAATTAAGGATAGACCGATCTTGCAGCCAAACCAATACGCAGTGGAAATACACAATAACAACACAATATCTAATATGGAATAGAAATCTTTATTCATCAAATCAAAAATTACATGGAATGTGTTGGGCTATAAGGCCTTCCCAGTTACAACTAGATACAAAACAATTATTAGTCTACAAGATCTCACACAATCCAAATCTTTTCCACAACATCAACATTCAGCTAGCCCAAGTTTGCAACATGCAACACACTGGTAGGCACCCAGGAAAGATCTGAACTTGTACTCAAACTTCCAAGGAATCTTCTTGTCCTAAGCTCACAAGCTACTAACTCTCTCACTTCCTCATGATCATCCCCCCTAAACATCTATCCAAACATCCTATAAATACTAAATCCCAGCTACAAGTCAGCTGATGAAACAATTAACCCACCTAATCAAATATTAAATGTTAAAACGTCAGTCAGCTCTCAATAGCCTTACAATAAATAAAATCAGTCATGATGGCCTTCAAACGGTCATCAGATCTGCAAAGAAGAGTGCAAGATGCCAAATCTAGGTCCCCACACGTCTAACGGTCAATCCATATCATAAGGAGCATGACCCAAATTAAATGCACTAGTTGACCGAGCTAATTTATCCAAAAAAGCTAGTTAGTAAGAAAGAACACCGAGCAATAGAGGAAATAACCAAGTGCCAGTCAATCGACCATTCCAAGCATGATCGAGAAACATAGTTATCACCAAGCACCAGAAGCAACCGACACCTTTAGTTACTGAGCATTCTTCAAAGATTGAGAACCCTGGTAAACACTATAATTGAGCAACTAGTCTCCCAAACTAAGCAAGAATACCACCAAACCAAGATCAAAACTAACAATCTACCTTCAAAGACAAACATATTTTGGGTTGATACAAGATTGCCAAGAATCCTAGGATGCTCTTGCATCAAAAACCCCAAGTAAGAAAGATTTTCTTATAAGGAAATCAAGAACACCTCAAGGGAATCAGAACAGGTATGCCAAATCTATTCTTCACCCATATCTCCTCTTGTCATTCATTCCAATTAGTCTTCACTTGATTCATCTCTTCCTACAATAAGTTCTTCTTCTTTCCACTTCTCTCATCCTTTCGGTCTGCAACTGATAGCAACTGACTTTGACCACTACCGACCACATCAGTGCCTCGGTAAGGTTCATCCTCCTCAATCAACTCAGTATCCTCTGCATCTTTTTGTGTCATAAATGTCATCATCCGCTATACCATTTCTGTTAGAAAGACCATCTTCCTCTTAATCTCAACAAACTCTTCAGATATGTCATTCTCCTTCTCTTCAAACTAGACTTTGTAGAAATAGGTTCCTCAACCTTTTGTTCTTGAGGTTTTTCATCATCATAAGGATGACACCTAATGAATCCACATTGCTTACTCCCAGCCTCTTGCAAAGGTATTAGTTTATGCTGAGCTCCTTCATGCCTAACCACATAAGTATTAGCATGACCATCAAACAACACATTTCTGTCAAACTACCAAGGTCTACTGAGCAACAGTTGACAAACATCCATAGGCAACACATCACACAATATCTCATCATGGTAAGATCCAATCTGGAAATTAACCAAGCATTGTTCTTCAATTCTAACCTTAGAAATATCTTGTATCCAACTAATCTGATAAGGATTAGGATGCTGCCTCCTTTCCAGATTCAATTTACTAACCATCTCTTATGAAACAAAGTTCTTAGAACTGCCACCATCAACTAGGACGGTTCTGAACAAATTTATTCTCTGGATCAGCTTAGAGACACATGTAGCTAACCTCCTAGTGACAAGACATTCACCTATCTAAGGAATGTTCTCAATGTCGTCTTCAACAACTAATGAAACTCTTTTCTTAGGACACTGCCAACTTCTATGACTAGCTTCACCATAGTTATAACAAGTACCAGTGAACTCATTCTTCCACCTTCCTCTTTGTCTAGCATTCTTAGTAACTTGACCATTGCTAGATCCAACATTAGGTTTAGGGTTTTCTGGTACATTAGCTTCATCAACTGTCTCACCAGTCTTACCTCCTTAGTTCCTATTGTTTTGTCTACCTTCAAACTTCTTATTCATCTTCTCTTCAATCTTCAATGACATTTGATAAGCATATCCTATTGTTGTCATCTGAATAGTAAGTAATTCTTCTTGAATACTAGGTCTCAAACCATAGACATACCTAGCAACCTTTTCTTTATCAGCTTCAGAATGACCAGTCCTAATCAAGATTTTGTAAAACTCCTCAGTATACTCCTGTACCAATTTTTTAGTCTTCTTCAAAGCTTGCATCTTCTTAAATATTTCCAATTCATAATTCACCAGAATGAATTTCTTCTTCAACTTTTTAATCATTTGGTTCCACTTAGTGATCTTTTCTTTTCCTCTTCTACCTCTTTCCAATTGAACTTCTCTCCACCAAATATTTGCATGACCTTTCAACTTAGTCTTTGCAAATCTAACCCTATCAGGATCTTCTATTTATTCATACTCAAAGTATTCATCAATCTCATTGATCCAATCAATCAATTCTTTAGGCCTAAGGTTTCCAGCAAATGCTGAAACTTCAATCTTAGGCCTCTTTCCAATTTTAGACATAGCTTTCAGGATTCTATTCTCCTCTGGATCTCTAGTGTCTTCTACAAATTCTCCAAAATGATCTTCCTCAGATTCATCATCACTATCCTCTTTCAAGATAGGCTTCTTCTTTCTCAATTCCTCTTGTAGAACCTGTACTTGTTTCTATAAATTCCTAAAATCATCAAGACTGAATTCTCTAGTAGCTTCTTCCTCTAAGATCTCACAATTTCTCCTTAGAGGCATCTTCAAATCAAGATCTAGATACACAAGATCCACTCAGCTCCAATAGGAATAGACTTCACTCAAATAGGAACAAAATTCACTATGATACCAATTAAGGATAGACCGACCTTGCAGCCAAACCAATATGTAGTGGAAATACACAATAAGAACACAATATCTGATATGGAATATAAATCTTTATTCATCAAATATTGGATTACATGCAATGTGTTGAGATGTAAGGCCTTCTCGGTTACGACCATATACCAAACAATTATCAGTCTACAAGATCTCACAAGATCCAAATCTTTTCCAAACATCAGCATTTAGCTAGCCAAGGTTTGTGACATGCAACACACTAGTAGGCACCCAGGAAAGATTTGAACTTGTACTCAAACTTCCAAGCAATCTTCCTATCCTAAGCTCACAAGCTACGAACTCTCTCACTTACTCATGATCATCCCCCCTAAACATCTATACAAACATCCTATAAATACTAAATCCTAGCCACAAGTCAGCTGATGAAACAATTAACCCACCCAATCAAATATTAAATGTTAACACATCAATCAGCTCTCAATAGCCTTACAATAAATAAAATCAGCCATGACAGCCTTCAAACGGTCATCAAATCTGCAAAGAAGAGTGAAACATGCCAAATCTAGGTCCCCACACATCAAACGATCAATCCATATCATGAGGAGAGAAACCCAAATTAAATGCACCAGTCGGCCAAGCCAATTTATCCAACAAAACTAGTTGGTAAGCAAGAACACTGAGCAACAGAGGAAATAACTGAGTGCCAATCAACTGACCACTCCAAGCATGAATGAGCAACATAGTTATCACTGAGCAGCAGAAGCAAGTGACACCTTTAGTTATCGAGCATTCTTTAGAGACTGAGCACCCTGGTAAACACTATAACCAAGCAACTAGTCTCCCAAACTGAGCAAGAATACCACCAAACCAAGATCAAAACTAACAATCTACCTTCAAAGAAAAACATAATTTTGGTTGATACAGGATTGCCAAGAATCCTAGGATGCTCCTGCATCACAAGATAGAGAATGAAGTGATATGGAAAATTCTAAAGACATTAAATCTTGTATTTAAGTAGATAGCATAGATGATTGAGCAAGTTATACCTTGTACTGAGAACTTCACCAGAGAAACCCTTCTTGGAAGACTAGAAGTAGCATAGATAAGCTTGAGATAGTTGGGAGATCTACCTAGAATGGAGATAGCATTCAACACACTTAGTATTCCTCCTACTTTTTCAAGAAGCATTAGTGTAAGTGGAGATTATGCTAGTGGCAGTAGATATAAGAATGAAGAATACAAGAAGATTGAGGAAGGAATTTCCTTGCTTGTGAAAAGAGAACTAGAAGGTAAGAAAATTTTTAAATGTTGGACTTGTCAAGAATATGGTCATTTTGCATCTAAATGTCCTAAGAGAGCAAAGAAGTATAGGAAGAATTTTAAACCTAGAAGATCTAAAGAATGTTACTATGCTAATGATGAAGAACTTGAGGCTAGTGTGGAGAAATTCCTAAGTGAAAGTGATAATGAGAATGATGATATAGGATTTGTAGAAATAAAAGAAGAAAACTCTGAAACAGAACTTAAAGAAGAAAAAGCTTTAATCTCTCAAGTAGAAAAGAGATCTGATTAGATTATAAATAGTGGTCATTCACATCATATGATTGGAGACATGAAGAAATTCACAAATTTTAACAATTGTGATGGAGGAATTGTTAGAGTTGGAAACAATGCACCTTGTTTGATAAAAGGAATAGGATCTATTAATGTTGATGGAAAGACTAACACTAATGATGTTTACTTTGTGGATGGATTGAAATACAATATTTTGAGTGTTGGATAGATAGTTAATAAGGGATATCAAGTTTGGTTTACTGAGAAAACATGTGTAATCAAAGACAAGGATGGTAATTTGATTGGAACTGGATCAAGAACGAGGGGTAATGTATTTTAGTTGAATCCTATTGAGATAAAATGCTTGATTAGTAATATTGATGACACTTGGTTATGGCACATAAGATTTTGTCATATAAACTTTGATAAAATTGTGAAAGTAAGTACTATGCTTGTAGTAAGAGATTTGCCTAAGATCATGAAACCTACTAACATGATTTGTAAAGAATGTGTTATGGCTAAATAGAAAAGAAGCTCATTTCCTAGCAAGAATTTTACAACAAAAGAGAAGTTAGAAATTGTTTATATAGATTTGAGCGGTCTCAAAAGGACTAGAGGATTCTATGGTGAAAGGTATTTTATGATTCTTGTTGATGATTTTACAAGAATGATGTGGATTGAATTTCTTAAAGAAAAGTATGAGGCATTTGATAAGTTTAGAGTAATTAAGAACAAAGTTGAGAATGAATCTGGAATGAAGATTAAATGTTTGAGATTAGATAGAGGTGGAGAATTTACTTCAAAAGAATTTAACACTTTTTGTGAAGTGAATGGCATTAAGAGACTGTTTTCAGCCCCCAGAACACCTGAACAAAATGGTATTGCAAAAAGAAGAAACAAGTCATTGACTGAAGTAGCAAGAGCCATGCTATTTGAAAATGACTTGGTGAAGATATTTTGGAGAGAAGTAGTGAATACGACAATATATACAATGAATAGAGTACAAATCAGAGCAAACACGAGCAAGACACCTTATGAACTATAGTTTGGACATGCACCATCAGTTAAGTATTTTTGAATCTTTGGAAGTAAATGTTATATTAAGAGAGATGATGACATTAGAAAGTTTGACCCTAGAAGAGATGAAGGTATATTTCTTGGATATTCATTAAAAAGAAAATCTTATAGATGTTTCAATAAAAGAACTAAAACTATTGTTGAGAGCGCAAATATTAAAGTTGATGAAAAGTTCAAAATTCAAGAAAGAATATTTGATTATGAATCATATGAAGGAACTCATTCTATAATTGATCAAGAAAATGTTGAATTATTCTAAAAAACTGATGGTGATTTGCAAAATGAAAGCTACATTGAGGAAATCAGAGAAAAACCTACAGTTGAAGTAAGAACTGAGACAATGACACCTAGTAGAAATCTAGCAAGAAATCATCTTGTTGAGCAGATTATTAGGAGGATAGAAAGAGGAGTTTAGACATGAAATAAGGTACAAGAACAACTATGTTTAATTTCTCAAATTGAACCTAAATATACTAGTGAAGCTTGTGAAGATTAATATTGGATTAAAGAAATGAAGGAAGAACTAGATCAAATCACAAAGAACAAGATTTGGGATTTGGTCCCTAGACCTAAAGATAAGAATGTTATAGGAACTAAATGGGCATTCAGGGAAAAGATGAATGAACAAGGAGAAGTTGTAAGGAATAAAGCAAGATTGGTATGTAAAGGATACTCATAGCAAGAAGGAATTGACTATGAAGAAACTTTCACACCTTTAGCAAGAATTGAAGCAGTAAGAATGTTTTTGGCTTATGTAGCCTATAATAAATTTAAAGTATATCAAATGGATGTGAAGTATGTATTTTTGAATGGAGAATTAGAAGAAGAAGTTTACATTGAGCAGCCTAAAGGTTTTCCCTTAACTCATGAAGAAGACATGGTATGTAAACTGAACAAAGCTTTATATGGACTTAAACAAGCACCTAGAACTTGGTATGCAAGATTGGATAAGTATTTGATAAAATTAGGATTTACTAAAGGCATAGAAGATAGTAACTTGTATATGAAAGAAATTGAAAATGGTTTGTTGGTTGTAGTTATTTTTGTTGATGATATTATCTTTGGAGGAGAAGATGAAGCCAATGATAAATTTACAGATGAAATGAAGAATGAATTTGAAATGAGTATGAGTGGTGAGATGAAATATTTTTTAGGATTGTAGATAGCACAAAATAGTAATGGTATCTTCTTATGTCAAACAAAGTACTTGAATGACTTATTGAAGATATTTAGAATGGAGAATTGTAAGCTGGTTGGCACACGTATGGTAACTGGACACAAGTTATCTAGCACATATGAGACTCTTGCAGTTGAATAGAAGAGGTACAGATATATAATTGGAGGATTGTAATATTTAAATCATACAAGACTAGACATATCACATGTAGTTGGAATCATTGCAAGATTTTAAGCTAATAATAAAGAATCACAGTATGCAGCAGTAAAAAGGATATTGAGGTACTTGAAAGGCACAATTGAATATGGATTGTGGTATGAAAAATATGATGACTTTACCCTATGTGCATATAGAGATGTAGATTGGGGAGGTAGTATTGATGACAAAAAGAGTACAAGTGGTGGAACATTTTTTCTTGGAGGAAGATTGGTTTCTTGGCTAAGAAAGAAAAAAAATGTATTTAATAGAGGACAATAGAAGAAGAATATGTCACAGCAACAAACAATTGTAACCAGATAATATGGATGAAACAAATGTTGAAGGATATTGGAATAAAATTTGATGAGCCTGTTGTTATACATTGTGATAACACTAGTATAGTTAGTATGTCTAAGAATCATGTACTACATTTTAAGACAAAGCATATAGAAATTAAATATCATGTAGTAAGAGAGAAAGTTGCAGAGAAAGAAGTCAGACTTGAGTATATAAGTACAAAAGAGAAGATTGCAGATATATTTACAAAGCCTTTGCCTAAGGATACATTTGAGTATCTGAGAGGTATGCTTGGGGTTATGCCCCAACCTACTTTCAAGAAGTGATGCAGATTGTTGCATCAATATAGTGGTCTATGAGCTTTATATTTTTATGGACTGGATGTTGGTACTTCCTCTATGAGGGAGTATGTGTTTTTGGGCTGATTCATGAGGACTCTAGTGAATGTATTTTCTGAAAAGTGTCATTTGACATTGAGTTTGTTGTTGACATAGTGATGCATTATTTGTCATTGATGTCAATGGGGGAGAATGATACATGAAAAAACATCTATTAAAGAGAATTTGAGGGAGAAAGATACAAGCAATATAAAATGGAAAACTAAAATAATTGAGAAGGAAAATGAAGCAATATTTGATTAATTAAGAGGATTTGAAAACATTTCAAAGCAGTAGTGTTGCAATGTTGGTATTCATGGAACTTGTATGTTTTTTCATCTATGTTTCCATCAATGCCAATGGGGGAGATTTTTAGGAATGAATGCTAGATGTATCCTATTGGTGAGTATTTGCAGCCATTCTATAGTAGTTGTTGTTGCATTCATGACTGTGATTGTCATTGATGTCAACACAGTGATCTACTAAAGATTAGCAGAGAAGAAGACATTATTTGTGTTAACGCAGATGGGATATTGAAGATCAAGCTATGTGGAGATGAGGACTTAATCTATGTTGTGTCCTAAGGTCATGGTCAAGAGAGCATAAATAAATTCAACTATTCATAATAGTTATGTGTAATTCAGTGGAAGCAGTATTCAGGCAGTATTCTTGAAAAGCAGTTTGTGGAAATTGGATGATATCTCCTAATTGGGATAGAATCTGAGCATGTGAGGTTGTACAGAAGATGAAGACATGATCATGATGTGGATGTGATAGCAAGTTTAGAGGTTGCATGAGTGAAGAATTATCTTGATTGGAAGCTGACAGTTTTATGTAATTATAGAATATTGTGTAACGTGTGGAAGATTATATTTTGTAAATTGTATGTCGACTCATTTGTAATTATTTGTTTTTGTTATAAATGAAGAATTGATTTTTATAATATGTACATGAGAGATAGTAGGAAAGTGAATTGCAAAATTGTGCAATATTTACTATAAGAGGATATGCTAAGTGCAAAGATCTCGTATTGAGATATGATGAAGTAGTTGGTGTGGTTTGGCATAGTCAGAGGAGAAGTGATAAGTTGTTGAGATCAATAATATTTTGGTATTATTTTGTTGATTAATATAGAGATTAGTTGGATAGTGGGTTCAGTGATCTTTCCCTTGAAGTTGTTTGGACAATGGGTCCTTTTGTCTTCCATAACTCCTAACAAGGTTAGAATCTTTTAACAGGGATTCAAAATCTCCTAACAAAGATTCATATGTACTGAAGGTATTTCATAAGGCTCCTAATAGAGTCCATCCTCTCACAAGAAATTTTCATATTAGTGCATCTTTTGTGGGCATCATTCCCACTGGGGTTTACTCTTTGATCAAGAGGTTCCCTAGTCAACATATCTTGTTTCATTGTGTATGTATATATTTCTATGGTTGTTGCTTACATTGCTTACATGGTAAAATCTATTAAAGGTGATAAAATTTGTATTTATCTTATAAATGATTCACCCCACCCTCTCAGTTATCTTGGTGGACTTTACTTTCTAACACTTACCAGCAAGCCAACCATTATAGTTGGAAAAGATTCTTGACTCTAAAGTTGTCAAGAAAACTAGGAAGCAAACCTAAAAGGACTACTTGGATAAATGGAAGGGGTTACTTGACATTGATGCCACATGGATGAGTGAAGAGTGTATCAACAAGCATGGAACCTCGGCTCAAAAACTTCTCTCAAGTGGGACTTGAGTTTTTAAAACAAGGGAGTATGGTGCAGGAGCACCCCCTCCACTCTTCATAACACCTATACTTCTATGGTATTCAAAGGATTCACCTGAGGGTCTTCATGCCAAAGGTTTTTTAAAGAATTTTCAAATTTTGATTAGTAAGCCAACTTGTAAGACCTAGTCACTCTCAGTGTGGTTATAAATCATGGGTTTTTTACTATGGTCCAAATGCACAATTAGGTGTTTAGATTTTCCTAGGTGTCTTTTTGGTTATTTTAATAATGTTTGGGATCCTTAGGATCCAAGGATTAGGCCCTATAGGCTCATTAGGATAAAGAATGCAAAATTTTGCAAAAAGTTGCAAAATGCAAGAAATGTTGCTCGACAACTTCTTCGAAAAGTTGCTACCGACTTGTTAAAAAACTGCCCAACGGTCACAACCTTTGAAAAATAGTTGGATTCATTGGGAAAGGTCTTCAAATAGACCTTTCAAGTGGGTGGAACAAAGAATTATGTGAGACTTATGTAATTTTTCATTTAATTAATAAAAATCCCTTATTTTTCTCTACATTTTGGACTATAAGTAGTACGTGTACAGATAGGTATGGAAGTGAAAAGAAGAAGATTGATCAGTTCAACTTTTGACATGAATTAGGACTCCAATGCATTTGGATTGAGTTAGTTTTGAGATCAGAGTCAAGAGATAGAAGAATTTATTTAGTGGATTTTTCAGGAAACCCCCCTGAATCAATGTTTTAACAAACAATGCCCTAACTTGCTTTTCCTCTATGGGATTCCCATGTGAAGTGGGGAAATGTAAGTAGGGTCAATTTATTTTAGATCTTGAAAGGTGCAGGAGAGAGGGGATTGTTTTGAGAAGTTTTCTTGCAGGCTCTAGGCCAAGCATCTCTATGTGCTTGGTCCAGGATATGGAAGATTGAAGTGATAGTAGCAGTTCAGGGGTGGATAGAAATAATCAAATGAGAGATTGTTATCTCATTGGAATTCCTAACATCAGTCTAATTAGTGGTTTACCTTAGACAATTGACTGGTGAACTTTTCCTTTAATAACTGAGCCAATTAGCTCTATTAGGACTAGTGGATCAAGAAGAGTTAGGCATTACCCATACTAGTTGGGATCTTGTGATCTGGAGGTTTGATACAACTCAATAAATGGTTTATAAATATACAATGTGTTTTGTAGGTTCTTTGTAAGAATCTGGAACCAAGTCCTTAGAACGTCGCTCAGAAGGCTACAAGTTGGAAGGCCTAAAACCCAGAAATTGTTATCCAAAACATTAAAAGGTGTGAAAATCACTCCCATAAGAGACATATAGTGATCATGGAACCTTTCCATCCCCTTCCCAATATAAAGGTTCTTACTACTAAGTCAAAGATAGTAGGGCACGCTACATAGTAGAAATTACCGAGCATCCAAAAATAACTCGATGAATCAACCACCACTCGATTAACAAAGGCACTGAGTACCAACTGAGCCAAATTGGTTAAAAAAGGAACCAAGTATTAGCTAATCCAAAGGGAGAAAAAACTATTAAAATACATAGAATCCTCCAATGAGGATAGTGAATTTGTGTTTGTTGTAGGATCTTCTAAAGGTGTAGAACACTCTTCTAAAACCACTTTCGGTTCAGGAAGGCACCAAAGGTCTCACCACTTATTGAGTTGCCTAAATAGTGGAGAGTTGTATGTTAGAGAGAGAGAGAGAGAGAGAGAGAGAGAGGAAGGATGGTGAGTGTATACAACAAGAAAAATTTATAAATTTTGGTTAACAAGCCACAAGTTTCCCAAAGTCTCAAATGCTTCCCAAGTACTCAAACTTGTCCAAACCTTTTCCATGGTTTGAAAATGATATAGATGGTGACTTAGGCTTATATCTAAATGGATTTTATAGGTTTTAGGCTTCTTGGAAACACCCACATTACCCAACTCTCCAATCATTCCCAAATTGTCTAGAGACCTAAGTGCCCTGCCTAGTAGCCCTGCAGCAAACGAAAATGCCACTTATCTCTAAAAATTTCCAAAGCACTAATAAAAAAATCATTGTTTTGAGCACCCTTTTCTTATTACCTTGTCATATCAAAAGGTTTTATAGGGTTGTTTTGGAGCATGTACTACTGTTCACCCCCTATGGCTCTGAAAAGACATAAAAATGACCAATTTAACAAAGGAAATGTATAAAATATTTACTTCCAAGGCCCCAAATCATGTAAAATATCTTATTAAGCTTCTAAATGGTCAAATCCCAAAGGAATTAGATTCAATCCTCCTGCAACACCAAAAACCCCAATTTGGTCTCCCTAAACCCTTATTTCTAGGGCTTCCTAAATCCAGACCTTTTGAACACTTCTTGAATCAATTATTTTTTGATTCACCTTGTCTTCAACATCCTAAGACTCTTCAAATCATGAAATGGCCCTACTCATCAACCTGATCTCTCATTGTTGTAGCATACCCACCCATTTCAAGACTTTTTCACTGTTTCAAGCATTGGTGATGACCTTAACTCTTGATTATCTGCACACCTTCACATTAATTCATATATTAAATGTTAGGAAAACATCATACCATGAATTCAAGGCCTTATGAATTCATGGTATGACCATTTTTTATAAAGAAACCAAAACTTCTTATGAGAAAATGCACATAGTCACTGTTAAAATTGAATCAGTGTATGGAATAGTGAATAAGATGATCCTCAGAGCATTCAATAGGTGTTAGTGAATGTATGAGGTTCCTCTTTATTTCATTTTAACTTAGTATCACCAAGGAAATGACTAATAACTCAAAAGAGAACACAAAAATTGTAGAAAACTTGTGTTTTATCTATTCTTTGTTATCAGTCCGTACATTCTAGACTTCTCTATTGTACCCTCACTTCTTTGGTGTATTTTAAAATTTTATTAAAACTTCCTCAACCATATTAGGTTTGTTACAAGGATTATAAATGGTTAAGTATCCCATAAATGGGATTTCCCTCTAAAAGACCATATAGCCATTACTTGGCTAAATTTAAATATTTAAACATTTGAAAATGTCTTAAAACCTTATTAAACTTGAAATGAAAAACTCCAAAGGCTTTCCAACACCTAGGAGACTTATTTGAAACACTCCTAAAACCTTAAACTATTCTTGGACTCCTTTGGATACTAATGGTCCATTTACAAACAATTTGGGCCTTTAGGCCATTAATCAATGTCTTTACATTGTAATGTCATTTCATGACATTAAAATATTATAGGTTCCAATATGTTGTAATTGATATGATTTACACCTTTTAAATCCTTATTGACCCCCTTTTCCATTTGATCATCTTTAAGTGTCATCAAATTATTCACGATCTTCATGGTTTGACCGATTGTCCTTGGTGCCCTTGCACCATTCTCCCCACCTCCAATGAAACTCTTGTCCCAAGATTTGATCTGGTTTGGCCAAGGACTTGTCTTGAATGACCTCTAATATGAAAGGGTAAAGAAATCCCCCAAAGTGACCTTCTTCTTCCTACAATACCCTATACTCAAACAAAAAGAATTAGAAGAAAAATGGTTATTTGTTGACTGCCCTTATGAAGAACATTGAGATGGCTATAAGACCTTCATTCCTGATCCACTCCATGGATAAGTTCTCTGACCAAACATCTCTTCTCTATTTCTATGTTTTGGTTCCACCATAGGATACTTTATCATCCCAACTTGCACAAAAGCTAGATCCCAAATCTCTACTCCTTTAGGACTATCATGGCTGCCTCTTAACTATACCTTCTTTCCACTGTACCATCTGGTATCATATTGGACCTGCTTATTAATCTCCTACCCAAAACACATTAGTATTGGATCATCTTGGTTCTTCAATAAGGGGTTCAACTCATACCTCCTACCTTCATGATGAACTAAATACTTGTTTGTAAAAACATCATGGATAACCCTCCTATACCATTGCCAAGATCTTCCCAAAATCAAATGCCCACAACTCATATTGAGAACATCACATAATACCATATCCCTGTACTCTCCAATTTAAAAATCAATCATAACTTGATCACTAACAAGAAAATTCTGATCCATATTCACCCAAGTTGAATAATAAGGCTTAGGGTGTGAAAAAGTTTTCAGATTTAACTTATTGACAACCTCATGAGACACTACATTATGACTTTCTCCTAGGTCTATAATGAGTTTACATACCTTACCTTGGATCAAACAGTTTGATCTAAAGATGCTTGGATTGTATGGTGTTTGATTTCTTCCCACGAATAAGTATTCTCCTTCTTCTGGTAGTGCCAAGATAGGTTCATGCTTCTCTTCCTTGCTTACCTCTTCTTCTACCAAGTTTACCCTCTTGTCTCTACCTTTGTCTTCATGCCATCTAGGAAATCTAAAGGATTGATGCCCCACTTCATTGCTATGTTCACCTTTTTTCCCTCTTAAATATCTTCACATTCAAAGTAATTCTCCATGGAAGTAAGCCAATCTATTAGTTCCTCATGATCCATCTTCCCACCATAGATAGACAAATCAGCTCTTGCCCTTGTATCACCACTCTTAATGACTTTAGCAAACCTAGCCATCCTTAGGTCTTCAATATCTTATTTTTCTTCCTCTTGGGGTATCTCTTCTTCTTCATCACCAAATTTCTCATATTTTTTGATGCTTTTCTCTCTTCTCTCCAATGCCAATATCCTTTCCATCAGGACTCTCATATCCTTATCCTTCTCAGCTTTCTCCTTTCTTTCTTGTTCAAGGGTTGCCTTCAACTTCTTATTATCTACCAACTGATCTTTAACTATCCTTTCCAACTCCATGTTTTTCATCCTTGTAGGTAGATCTCCTTCCTCACCTTTAGACATGGCTCTTGATCTTCTTAACATAATGAATCAACTTAGGGCTTCTCCTTAAAGGATACTTCAACTCTAAGGGCTTAACTAAGGATCCAAGATACCAAAGTTCACAAGACCAATCTCAAACCTTTTCAAAAGACATTTCCTAGGCTCTAATACCACTTGATGTAGAGGAACGATGGTGAGTGTATTCAATAAGGAAATTTTATAAATTCTATTTAACACGTCACTGGTTTCCCAAAGTCTCAAATGCTTCCCAAGTACTCAAACTTGTCCAAACCTTTTCCAAAGTTCTAAAATGATATAGATGGTGTCAAAGGCTTATATCTAAATGGATTTGATAGGTTTTAGGATTCTTGGCAAGACCCACAATACCCAACTCTCCAATCTTTCCCAAACTGTCTAGAGACTTAACTGTCCTACCTAATAGCCTTGTAGTGAAGGAAAATGCCACTTATCTCTAAATATTTCCAGAGGACTAATAAAAAAAATCACTATTTGAGCACCCTTTTCTTAGTACATTGTCATATCAAAAGGTTTGATAGGGTTTTTTTGGAGCATGTACTGTTGCTCACCCTTATGGCTCCTAAAAGGCATAAAAATGACCAATTTAAAAAAGGAACTGTATGAAATAATTGCTTCCAAGGCCCCAAATCTTGGATAGTGTCTTATTATGCTTCAAAATGGTCAAATCCCAAAGGAGTTAGATTCAATCCTCCAGCAACACTAAAAACCCCAATTTGGTGTCCCCAAACACTTGTTTCTAAGGCTTCATAAATCTAGACCTTCCCAACACTTCTAGATTCAATTGGTGATTGATTCACCTTGTCTTCAACATCCTAAGACTCTTAAAATCATGAAATTTCCCTACTCTCCAACCCAATCTCTCACTATTGTAGCATACCCACTCATTTCAAGGCTTTTTCACTATTTCAAGTATTGGTGACCACCTTAACTCTTGATTATCTGCACACCTTCACATTAATTCATATATTACATGTTAGGAAAATATCATCCCATGATGTCAAGCCCTTAGAAATTAATGGGATGACCATTTGTTATAAAGAAACCAAACTTCTTATGAGAAAATGCACACAATCACTGTTAAAACTGAATCAATGAATGGAACAGTAAATAAGATTATCCTCAGAGCATTAAATAGGTGTTAGGGAATGTATGAGGCTCCTCTTTATTTCATTTTAACTTACTACCAGCAAGAAAATTACTAATAACATAAAAGAGAACACAAAAATTGTAGAAAACTTGTGTTCTATCTATTCTCTGTTATCAGTCCGTACATTCCACGCTTCTTTGCCGACCCTCACTTCTTTGGTATATTTTAAAATTTTATTACAACTTCCTCAACCATATTTGGTTGGTTACAAGGATTAAAAATGGTTAAGGATCCCATAAATGGGATTTCCCTCTAAAAGACCATATAGCCGTTACTTGGCTAAATTTAAATATTTAAACATTTGAAAATGACTTAAAACCTTATTAAACTTGAAATTAAAAACTCCAAAGGATTTCCAACAACTAGGAGACTTATTCAAAACACTCGTAGAACCTTAAAATATCCATGGACTCCTTTGGACACTAATGGTCCATTTACAAACAATTTGGGCCTTTAGGCCATTAATCAAGCTCTTTACATTGTAATGTCATTTCATGACATTAAAACATTATAGGTTCCAATATGTTGTAATTGATTTGATTTATACCTTTGAAATTGATGTAGATCTCTCCCCTATTTAGGCAACTCGATAAATGGTGAGGGCCTTCAGTGCCTTCTTGAGCCCAAAGTGGTTCTAGAAGAGTTCTCTACACATTTAGAAGATCCTACAACAAAAACAAATCCACTATCCTCACTAGAGGATTCTATTCCTTTGTCTAGCTTTTTCTCCCCTTGGCTTGGTTGACACTCAATTCACTCTTTAACCAAGTTGGCTCAGTTGATACTCAGCACCTTTGTTAACCAAGTGGGCTTGGTTGATTCACTGAGTTATTTTCTAACGCTCGGTAATTTCTACTAAGTAGCATTCCCTACTATCTTTGACTTAGTAGTAAGAACTTTTATTTTGGGAAGGGGATGGAAAGGTTCCATAATCACTATATGTCTCCTATGGGAGTGATTTTCACACCTTTTATGTTTTGAATAACAATCTCTGGGTTTTAGGCTTCTCAGGCTTGTAGCCTTCTGAGAGAGGTTCTAATGGCTTAGTTTCAGATTCTTACAAAGTACCTACAAAAATATTGTATATTTGGACACCCTTTATAGATTTGTACCAAACCTCTAGATCATAAGATCCCAACCAGTATAGACAATATTTAACTCTTCCTGATCCACTAGTCAGCCTAATAGGGCTAATTGGCTCGATTACTTAAGGAAAATTTCACCAGTCGATTGTCCAAAGAAAAACCTCAATTGGAATGATGATAGGAATCCTAATGAGACAACAATCTATCATTAGATTTCTTTTATCCACCTCTGAAGTGCTACTACCACTTCACTCTTTCATATTCTGGACCAAGCACATAGAGATGCTTGGCCTAGGGCCTGTAAGAAGACTTCTCAAAACAATCCCCTTTCCTTTATGCCTTTGAGGATCTAAAGTACATTGACCCTAATTGCATTTCCCCACTTTTCATGGGAATCCCACGAAGGAAAAGCAAGTTAGGGTATTATCTGTTAAAACCATGGTTCAGGAGGGTTTCATGAAAACCCTGTAAACAAATTCTTCTATCTCTCAACTCCAATCTCCAAACTAACTCAATCCAAATGCATTGGAGTCCTAATTCATGTCAAGTGATGGATCAATCAATATTATTTCTTCACACTTCCGTACCAATTTGTACACATCCTGTTATAGTCCAAAATGTAGAGAAAAATAAGGGGATATTTTAATTTATTGAATGCAAAATTATATAAGTCTTGTTTCTCATGTCTTCCACCCACCTGAAAGGGATATTTGAAGACCTTCCCTAAGGAATCGAACCATTTTTCAATTAGTTGTGACCGTTGGGAAGTTTTTACAAGTCGGTAGCAACTTTTCGAATAATTTGTCGAGCAACATTTCTTACATTTTGTAACTTTTTACAAAATGTTGCATTCTTGCTCCTATTGAGCCTATAGGCCTAAGCCTTGGATCCTAAGGATCCAAAAAATTAGTAAAACATTAAAATAACCTAAAAGATATCTAGGAAAATCTAAACACCTAAATGTGCCTTTGGACCATAGTCAAAAACTCATGGTTTATAACCACACCGAGGGTGACTAGGTCTTACAAGTTGGCTTACTAATCAAAGTTTGAAAATTCTTTAAAGACCCTTAGGAAAGAAAACCCTTGGGTGAATCCTCTGAAGTCCATAAAAGTATAGATGTTGTGAAGAGTGGAGGGGGTGCTCCTGCACCATACTCCCTTAATTTAAAAACTCAATTCCCACTTGAGAGCAGTTTTTGAACCGAGCTTCCATGCGTGTTGATACACTCTTCACTCATCCATGTAGCATCAATGTCACATAACCCCTTCCATTTATCCAAGTAGTCTTTGTAGGTCTACTTCCTGGTTTTCTTGACAACTTTAGAGTTAAGAATTTTTTCCAACTGTAATGATTGGATCGGTGGTAAGTCCTTTATCCATTATGCCTGTGTATCTTCAGTATCCTGCAAAGTGTTATTAGATCTTGCATCACCCTTAAAAGGAGGGAGATCACAAATGTTAAAGATAGGAGAAATATAAATAGTAGGCGGAAAAGAAATTTCATAAGAATTATCCCCAAATTTATGAAGTATTTAGTGGGGACCGATCTTTCTCATCTATAATTTGGTGTGTTCCCTAGGTAGCCTTGCCTTATTCAGGTATGCCCATACTTGATCTCCTTCTTTGAAAGTAACATTTATTTTCTTCTTATCTTCCTATTATTTGTACTTTGTAGTAGTATGTTATAATGTATCTCAGACTTGATCATTAATCTATTTAATCCATGCAGACAATTCTTCTCCCTATGCACTGACCTTGAGGTTAGTTAGTAACTCTCTTAGCTCCATGACTCCTCTTGGATGTATTCCATAGTTCACTTGGAATGGTGTATTTCTTGTTGACCTATTTACTAAATCATTGAAATAAAATTCTTCTTCAGGAAGGATAGCATCCCATGTCTATCCATATTTTTTTGTTAGACACCTTAGAAGGTTGCCTAATGACCTATTTACCATCTATTTGTGGATGGTATATAGAAATGAATGACAAGTTTGTCCCCAACTTTTTCCAAAGGGTTCTCCAAAAGTGCCCTTGGAATTTCACATCTCTATCTGAGATAATGGATGTTGGCAATCCATGAATCCTAACCACTTCTTTAAAGAACAAGTTAGCAATATGTGAAGCATCATTAGAAACTTTACAAGGAAAAAAGTGTGCTATTTTGATAAATCTATCAACTATAAAAAAGATGATATCAAATCCCTATTTAGTTCTCAGAAGTCCTAAGATAAAATCCATACTCACACTATCCCATGGCTTTGTTGGAATTGGGAGTGGTTGATAGAGACCTTGATTGGTCCTGACTCCTTTAGCCTTTTGATAAATAGTGCATGTCTCAACAAATTTTGTGACATCAGTGGGTAGCCAAGGCCAATGATAGTTTCTCCTTACAAGTTCAAGTTTCTTATCAATGTAAAAATGACCCCCTAATGTACCACAATGCTTCTATCTTATCATATTTTATCTCATGGAGCATTTAGGAATACAAATTTGATCCCCTTTGAACAAGAAACCATTATACAATAAATATTCTAAATAAGTGGAGTTATATGCATCCGAGAGAGTAGAGAAAACCTTGTAGATATCACCAAATTTTGAATCACCCTTGTATAGGTGCTTGAGGGAATCAATTCCCATGCTTTGGACCTACACTTCTTCAACCAAAATTACTCTTCTACTGAGAGCATCTGTAACTTTGTTTGAGGTTCCTTTATTATGCTTTATAGAAAATGTGAATGCTTCGAGTTGTTCAACCCATTTCATGTGCATGCATCTTAACTTATCTTGACTATTCATAAAAATTAATGCATGATTATCTTTAAAGACAATGAATTCCTTAGGAAGAAAGTAGTGTCTCCATTTCTTGAGGACTTGAACCATTGCATAGAGTTCCAAGTCATATGTATTTTATTTCTTCTTCGCTTCATTCAATTTTTTAGAGAAGAAGCCATTGGCCTTCCATCCTAATTAAGGATTGCACCTATGGATATGTTACTAGCATTTGTCTCTACTATGAACAACTTGTTGAAGGTTGGTAGTGCAAAAATGGGGTATTGTGCTACTCTCTCCTTCAAATACTCAAAATCTTCATCTACTTGTGTTGTCCACTGGAATTTTGTTTTTCTACCACCCCTGATGGTATCAAGTAAAGGTGCACAAATGTGACTGAATTTTTTTATAAACTTCCTATAAAGGTAGCCAATCCATGAAAGCTCCTGAATTCTCCAGGAGTCTTTGGTATGGGCCAATTAATGATAGCCTCTTCCTTTTTATGATCCATTTTTAAAGTTCCCTTTGAGATGACAAAACCAAGAAATATCAATTCTTTCTGTATGAAGGTACACTTTTCCAGATTTATGGATAGTTTATTTTCATGTAACTGTTACCCCAATTTTCATGTGCATGAAAATTTGGCTAAAATCCATCTCCAGGTCCCTGTTTTAACCTTGCCCTGTATCCCTGAAAATTTCATGGGTTTATGTCCTTCCTTTTGGTCTCTGTAATTTGTTTCATTCCCTGGTCTGCAAGTCAAAATATTTGAATATGTAGCCATTGTGCCAAAAAACCCTAAGTAACCCTAAGCCAGTTTCTATTTTCATGTTACTTTATCTCAGCACTTAAGTCTTCAAAAAACCCATGTGCACTTTATTCTCATTGGTCGTTCGTAGGTTCTCTAGGTTCTTTGGCAGTTACCCCTTTTATTTGATGATTCAACGACTACATTGGTTCTCTTAGTCGCCATTTTTTGGCGGTTAATTCTCAACATCCCGCAACCCAGTGAAACAACTAACCTTTCCTCAGTCGCGTATTCGCTAAGTCTTTTGATGGTCACTTTAGTGGGGTCCCAGTCAGGAAGATTTGACGGTTGTCATGAATTCGCAAGGGGTTTTTCTGACACATGTGATCTTGCGATGGTCGTCGATCTTCCATGTATGCAGTGCTTCAAGCTTGAGTGGGTCCACTGCCATGTCATCCTATGTGGAAGCTTTTCATTAGTTGGTTGGTGATGATTTGGAAGTTTGTCAGAGTGGGCCTAGAGGACTATGTAGCTTATAATCCAACGATTGGTGCATGATCTCATAGAGTTTTTTTGATAGGAGATTATGCATTGATCGTTGATCTTGATTTATTATCAGAGCTTCATTTGGTGGGTCCTTTCTTTCTGACATGCTCACATTCAATTGGTTGTTGGGCACAGAGCTAGAATTTGTCGATGGGGCTGTGTTAGGGTTTCTATAGATTTGTCAGAGGGACGAGGATCAACGGTTGGTGTATCTTCGCATTTCCCTTTTCTGACACATGCAATCTTATGCCCACTATTTGATTTGCCAAATGTTTAGCTTTGTCAGGTGGGTTCAGTGCCAGGTCAGGATGACATGCCATCTTCTCATTGGTCAAAGTAAAGGGAAAATCTATGGGACCATGTTACCAGGTGTGCTGATGTGCTTGAATATAATTGGTTTTCGCATGCTGATGAAGACTTACAGGTGGACCGATCTGTCAGTAGGGTCATGACTTAGTGAAGATCTATGATGGGCATATGATCTAAAGGAATATTCGATGGTCATGACATCAGGCACCTGTCGTTAGATTGGAATCTCAATTTGAGTGGGTCCGTTGTTAGAGCTTGCTAAAGTGTTTTGCTGATGGGGTGGTTAGCACGAATGAAGGATTGCCAAGTGGTGAATGGGCCCAGGGTTAGAAAAAATTAAATGAATCAATGACTAAAGGGTTATCTCATGTTTTCTAGACTTAACCAGGGTCAGTTAAAACAATTAGCGATCCTGTGACCAATGAGAAAAAGGTAACCCGAGGTGAACTTGAGGTTAATTCTGCAGATGAATAGTTCCCAGGTAAATAAGAGGATCTAACGATCATGTTTTAAAAGGAGATTGAGATTTAAATGTCAGTCATCGATGGAGGAAAAGTATGGTGCCACCTGCTAGCCATTAATATTTAAATTCAAATTTATTTCTTTGTAGGGTTTTGGCTAGTTTTTGATGCAATAGTCATTTGCGACAGAGTGGGTAGATATAATTTATGTCTTCAGGACATTTTCAATTGAAAGAGGATGATGAGGAGGTTTGGGTGGCCATCTTGGGTCATTTCTTGTCTCAGAAAGGTACCAATTACACATTCATGGCAAGACTTTGTGCAAGAAAGTGGATGAATCTAGGTCGCTTGTTTGCAGGTTGATGTAGTATAGGGATGGGCACACAAACTTGAGGTCTAATCAGCCTTGATGTTGCAGAGATATATTCATGATTAGACTTGGTTGAGTTAGGGTTAGTTATTATTTTATATTTCTTGTAAACCCTAGTTAGGTTTTAACTCCTACCTACGTGCAAAAAGAGATGTATATATTGTATTTTTAGAGCTTTTGAGCTCAGAGTTGGACAATTGTAAAATAATTTCACTTTTCTTAAGGGTCATCCATGGTATCATTTCTACCCTCTGGCTTATACAGTTGTAAATATTTCATTGATTATTCAAACATTGCAGAGGTATTTTGTGACAATTCTTCATGTCCCTATGCTTCCTTGTTTGAATTATCTCTTATTAGATTAAAGTATATGATGTTTTCAGTGATATCTTAGGCTTCCTGATCCCTCTTAATTTTTGTAATTATGTGTGTTATTTTGTTTGATCTGATTTAAATGTTTTGTGGGTATACTTCAGCCCCCTAATAGTCTTGTCTCAATCCTACACCGAGTTGCAGAAGTGAATGTCTTCTTGTAGGTCATAAGTTGTGTCTTATGTTCAGGCCCTCCTATGAAACACTTATGCAAGCCTATTTAGTAAGTTGTGACCTACTAGACCTAAGCCTTTCATTGATTGCATTCCTCTATACTGAGATCAAAACCCTAATTTCACTGTATCACCTAGTAGGTAGTTTGCTTTCAAGTCATTTCCCTTTCCAAGCATTCCTTCTATCCCTTTCCCTCAAAATATTTACTTTTCATGTCTAGAAGCAAATTAAGGTGATTGTCCAAGAGGAACCAGCCTAGAACCTAGAGGTCTCATCTCAGTTATCATAGGTCCCACAACTTGGAGATGATTCCCATGTTATACTAGGTTATCAAGACTACAAGAGCTTGAAACAAGGGTGAAAACTTAGTGTATAACATTAACCTTTGGAGAACTTGTTCCAAATGTCTCATGTGCTCTTCTATAGTCCCACTAAATATTAGGATGTCATCTAAATAGACCACCATAAACTTGCCTATAAAATCATGAAGCACTTCATTCATTAATCTCATGAAGGTGCTAGGAGCATTGGTAAGGCCAAATGGCATCACAAGCCATTCATATAATCTTTCAGTGATTTTAAATGAAGTATTCCACTCATCTCCTAGGCTTATTCTTATCTAATGGTAACCCAATTTAAGGTCAATTTTAGAGAAATAACATGCTCCTCCAAGTTGGTCTAATAGATCCTCTATTATGGGTATAGGGAATCTAAATCTAATTATTATTTTGTTTACTTCCATGGAGTCTATTGGATATTTCTAATGTATGAGGAGGTTATTGAGGTATTTAATATATTAAATCACTATGTCACTTAATGGGCACTCCTACTATTGTCATCTATGTTTTGTCACTGGTGTCAACATATGGGAAAATCCATCATCCCAAAGTTATATCAATCCAAAGTTCTGCAACCAAAACATCTCCCCATATAGTAGGGATTTTCTAATAGAAACAATCCCCCTTTGATAGCAATGGCAAAGGGTTCCATGAGCCATCAACTACTTTCCAACATCTTTCTTCCACAATCACTCCCCCTGATGAGTAGATCCCTACATCCAGCCCAGTTTATGATAAGGCTCTGAAAACCTTTGGACTGATGCATCTCTGCATCATTTAATTCTAACTAAGAGGGGACTGATGCATCTCGGCATCATTTAATTTAAAATTTCATTATTTAATGTTTCAAATTAGATAAGTTACATATGTTTTGGTGAAGACTGGTCACTAGACTGTGACAGTGAGAAATGCCAGAGTTAGTCTCTATGTTTCTGGTATGTCTTCCTGATGATATGGATTCAGGGTATGAAAAATTTAGGGACAATAAAGAAGGTACTGAAGTATGTTCATTGGTTAGCACAAGGTACTGGATGCTTGGTGCTGTCATCTATGGCATCTGTTCTGGAGAAGACTTATTTGGAAGTTGACTTAGGAGATGTAGCATGCATTTTGTTTCCTGAATGTAAATTAAGGATGTAGGTCCTTAATTATTGTAATGAAATCATTGTATACTTGTTTTAGATGTTGTGTGTATCTTAGCAAGGGTTTATGTAGTTATTTGTAATTAGAAAAGGCTTAAGAGTTGACCTAATCATGAGAATTGTACAAGGTATAAATGTAAGGTCTTTTCTTTGGAAAAGATATGGATGAGGAAAAGAAGATATAAAGATATGGTGAAAGCTGTGAGCTTGTCTTCTATATGTAGAGGAGAGGTTTATTGGTGTACTTCATTGAAATTGATCACACAAATAAAGTTGATGCTGAAAAAATTCAAAATGATTGTGTATTTCTTCATATACACTTGTGTTGCGAACAATGAGTTCTGAAGGTGGATTTAACCTTCTTTGGGAAGTGAGCCCTCCCTTTCTTCTTGAATCCTAATAGGGTATGTCCTCTAACAAGGACTATGTACTATAATATTTCAATAAGCTCCTAACAAGGCTAAATATTCTAACAAGGATACTATACTCTCAGTACATCATTTGTGGGTGCTAATGCCCACCAAGGTTTTTACCTTTAATAGGGTTTCCCCGAGACCAAAATATTGTGTTATTGTGTTGGCATTCATTATGTTCATTGGATTTGGTATTGTTGTTACTTAAATATTAAAGTTTAATAATCTTCCATAAAACTAATTCACCCCCCCTCTCAATTGTATTGTGGACTGTTATTCCTAACAAAGTTAGTGCATAGTCTCCATTTTTCATCCTTTTTAGGGTCCAAAACACTCAATACTACACAAGGGATGAGACTCTTTTGTATAAGTCCTTTTGTCAACAATTCATTGATTTATCTAGTGACTTTTGCATTCTTATTAGGAGTGAGTTTATAAGAATCCTTGATGGGTAGGGAAGCACCTGGAATGAAATATATTTGGTGACAGATGTCCCTCAATGGTGGCAGTTCATCTGGTGTGTCTCCTGCAACTATTCCTTTGTACTTTTGTAGTAGACTATCTACTTCCTTTGGTACTTCTTTGTCCACTATTTTCTCCTTTGGTTTAAGGAATAAGGCATATCCTACCTCTAAATCTTGAATAGTGTTGATCATCTCTTGTTCTCTTGCAAGCATGACTAATTTTTCTTTTGGTTTTTCTTGTTGAGGATCAGGAAGAGGGAGTAGGTTGTATTTGTGACCATTCTGAATAATTTGATATTTGTATGTGACTCCATCATGTTTAGCCTATAGATCATGTTGCCATGGACATCCTAACAAAAGGTGACAGACATCCATATCTACAACATCACAAAGGACTCTATCCTTAGTCTTTAATGGAGAAATCTACCCAAGCCTGTTCATTTACGAGGGTTTGTTTCCCTTTTGTCAACCAAGATACATGGGATGGGTCTGGGTGGGGTATCTTTTCCAATTTTAACTTATCTACCATTTCTCTAGATACAATATTTTGAGTAGAACCATAATCAATAACTAACTTGCATACATTTCCATGGCTTTTGTAGTTGGTTCTGAAAAGATTCTTCCTTTGAGGAGGCTCCACCAGTATGGGTGCTTGGATTAAGGTACTCTTCATCATGAGTGACACACCTTCTTCTCCCATACAGTCTCTTACACTATCAACATCATCTTCTTGCACTAGGTTGGCTCTTCTTTCACCTTGATGATTCTACTTGTCTCTATTCGAACACCCATTGGTGTAGTGACTTGTTTGATTGCAGTTATAGCACCTAATCTGCCCATTGTTTCTTCCTCCATTTCTACCTCTTCCATTTCCTCTTCTTCCTCTATATCCACCTCTTGAAATTCTTTCTCCTTGGGCATTCTCCTCATTGGATTCTCCTTGTGCTCTATTGTTCTATCCTCTTCCTCCGAAGTTTCCTCTACTCTTTCATTCTTAGCTTTTCCTAGATACCACTCTATTCATTCCTCCTTCTAAACTTTTCTTCAACTTTCAATTCCAATTGATAGCATTGGTTTACTATGGTAGGGCTTTTCAAACTAATTTCATCCTAAATTGAGACCCTTAGACATTGCATATACCGAGAAAGCTTGACACACTCTAGTTTAGCAAGCTTAGATTTCATTACCAATCTCTAAAATTCTTCAGTATAACTAGAGATATCCATCTCCTTTTGTCTTAGACTCATTCTTCTTTTATGAAGTTGGACTTCAAAATCTTTAGGGACATAAGTTTTCCTAAGCAGGGCCACCATCTTCTTCCAAGAGGCACTAGTACATTTGAGACCTTTTTCTGATGGCCCACCGATGGTATTTTGACCATATACCATTGATTAAGTGACATCACCCACATTGCAATTTTGCAGTCAAAAAAATGATGGCTACGTTTACCATTGTAATTACAACGACTACTATCATCACAAAATGGAGGTACCAACATGGTGAACATATCGTAAGACCTATTTGTCATCATTGCAATGTTGACATCAATCCATCGCAAAAATACAAATAATGAGTACTCGTTAGAATCTTCTGACGAGTAGCCATCGTTTGTAGTTTGTTTGCCGATGAGGATGTTGTTCATGTGACGGATACCCATCGAAAGTTTATGATGAATACTCATCGCTTGTAGTTTTTTGTCGACAATGATGATGTGCATGCGATGGATACCCATAGAAATTTTACAATGGATATCTGTCCTTTGTATTTTTTTGCCGATAGCGATGCTGTACATACGATAGCTACCTGTCATAATCTTCTGACAAATAGTCATCATTTGTAGTTTTTTGGTGACAGTGATGTTGTACATGCGATGGCTAGCTGTCGGAAGTGTCCGATAGATATTCATCACTTTTAGGTTTTTCCATCGTAGTTGCAACGGAAATCAATATTTAAAAAAAAAAATAAAATATTTGTTAATCGAGTTGGTATCGATTCATAATGGTGTTATTACAGATCTGGTTCCAGTTGGTTGTAGATATTGACTTGCAAGGTGGTTTGGTGATTCGAGGTCTTTTATTCCTACTCGTGATTTGGTTATGTCATGTAGAGATGACTTTGCAGTAGATTCGGTTGTGGCTCATGGATTATTGAGTCCAATCTAGAGACTTTGATTTGGAATAGATCTGACCAAATCAAGATTTGTGATAGTGACTACTCCAGCACAAGAAGCTAGTGTGGCAATCAGAGATGCATTCTTCTTGATGTGTTCGTGGGATATATGTAGACCTGATTGCATTTAGATCTGATTTGAGTGACTTCTTGACTTATTTGGTCTGAATTGGATGTGCTTTATTCCTATAGAGTGTAGTAGTGACTTGACTTAGAGTTTGAGTAGACTGTACATTGATTAGCTTGAAGATAGAATCAAGCTACTCTTTGCATTGTTGTTGAGATCGGGTTGTGACATATCATTGGGATTGTCTAGATGATTTTTGCCACAGTTTCAAATGAGTTAGATGTGATGTTGAGAGAGTGACTTGCAAAAATTTCAGATTAGAGATTCATAGATCACTATGGTGTCCGTGATGACTTGGAAGAAGTCTTCTTCTTGGTGAATTGAGCTGAGAGACTTGGATTATAGAAAGTGGGTCATTTGATGCAACTTATGAGACATTGGATGCCTCTTCACAGCGAGTTCACGGTGTGGTCTATGGTGTTTCTTTGCAACTAGGTTCTTGGCAGAGATCTGTTGATTTGGTAGCTATTGAGATGGATCGATATGACTTGATCTTGGGTCAAGACTTCTTGAGGTGAGTTGAAATAATCATTTCTCCTTGAAGTGATTGATGTTTCTAACAAATAGTCATTGTTTTTAGTTTTTCCATCAGTTATTCTAGTTTCCATCATAATTGTGATGACTCACACTATTTTTTAAAAAGAAATATATATTTTTCGTACGTGGATTGAGATCTTAAATTATTGAGCTTTTCTTTTTTTGAGAATAGTTTAACATTCTCTACTTAACAGGACCAACCACATGAAGGTGGAAGCTCATTTGGCCTCTCCTAGGATCCTCTTATGACCCTTTACGACACTTTAAGACATTTAAGATGTATTCTTAAGGATCATAAGGGGTCCTGGGACACAACAATTGAGAAAAATAAATGTAGGCATCACGGTCACAATTGTTTGGAAACACAACATAATTGAGTGGTATACCACTACTCCTCCAGTTCCAAGTCCACACTACAGGAAATGAAATCCATAGATAAAGAATAAATTTAGAGAGTGAAGGAGGAGGGCCATAACGATCGAAATAATAGGGACCCTATATTAGTTTAGTCATTATAGCCCTCCTCCGCTCTCTAAATTTATTCCTTATCTATGGGTTTTGTTTCCTGTAGAGTCAACTTGGAACTGGAGGAGTGATAGTTGTGTTGCATCATCTAGGTATACCATTCAATTATGTCGTGTCTCCAAAAAATTGTGACCATGATGCCTACATTTATGTTTCTCAGCTGTTGTGATCTGTACATTTATGTTTCTCAGCTATCGTGTTTATGTGCATGTTCTTTATGTATTTGGCTTCTCTCCCTTGCATCCAAAATAAGATTTTCCTACTCTGAATCGAGAATGCACAACAAAAAAGTTTATGAGTTTATCAAAATATGTCCAATGTATCTACTATAAATTCTAAAAAAAAATTCAATATCTACAATAGCCCTCTATTAACCACATTTACACATATGGTCCCAACAAAGTAGTGCACAAACTACACAAAGAAGGCATCACAAAAATATGATTTCTGCTTTTGCCATTGAAGCAATCTTGGTAGGACTAGCTACCTCTCAAGCCTTGCACAAGTTGCACTCATTTCCTACATCAAGTATAGATGTAGATGGGGTAGATGTAAATGTGGTTTCATCAACCCACCAAAAGTATTGACATCCACTATTTCCTTGCAATACCAAATGTACATCAGTTATTCATAAAATGATTAGTTGTCACATTATTTTTAAACATAAAATATAATTACATATCTAGACTTTTTTCCTATTTAGGAAAACCCAAAATTGATGCCCAGGATTACTTGTTGTGCGTGACATCTTCAACATGCATGGGCCAACACCACATTGGCACATAGGCACATTGACCGAAGTCATCGATGCTATTTCAACAAATATTGCATTGTCATTATTTTCTTCATTCATACTAATTATAATTACAATAAAAAGAAACATACTAATGTAGACTTGCAGAATTATCTCACTCCATTATAGGGAACAAAGAGAATCCCCTATGATTTAACATCATTGATGTACAAGGAAATAGAAAATTAGCAGAAGCAACTCACATAAGATAGTATTTAGATTAAATGCATTGATATAAAAAAATACCCCAGAAAATTATAAAGAAAGGTAATTTGCTTAATCAAGTCACTAATTTATGCATGTCTAAAAACTAGTGTCTTTCAAGTGAGGTTGTTTAAGAATATAGAGATTAAATACACTCTTTTAGAATAAAATTTCTCTTAACAAAAGATCAAAGATATAAGTAGGACATATAAAGCAAGGTGAGTAAGAGTAGTACATATAAAAGAATCATTAGAACATGCCAAACATTTTGCATAATTGTACATTTCATTCATATCATTGATATTCTTCTTTATCCATCTCATCATCAAGATCATCATTATCGATGATATCATCACCACCACTATCTTGTCTTTATCATCATCATCATCATCATCATCATCATCGTCATCATCATCATCGTCGTCGTCGTCGTCGTCGTCATCCTCATCGTCATCGTCATCGTCGTCGTCATCATCATCATCGTCATCGTCGTCGTCGTCGTTGTCGTCATCATCATTAGTAGAAGTGTCATCATCATATCCTCATCATTATCATCATCAGTAGTAGCATCATCATCATCAATAGTCGCATCGTCATCTTCTTCTACATATTCTTCTTCGACTAGCTCTCGATCGTGATCATCATCTACATCATCTTCCACTTATTCATCTTCCTCGATATTTTCTTCCATTGCATTATACTTTATCAGCCTTCCTCTTGGATCATGTCTAACATCAAATGACCAACTAGGATTATGTGGAACCTCTGAGTAAAATACTTGCTCACATTGGCTTGGAAGAACATAGGGTTCTTCTCCAACTGGCTCAAACGACCTTGTATTAATCATTGAAAATCCATTGTCATGTTCAATAATAGTTTTATCAAGATCAATTTTATTTAGTCGTAGTCTATACCATTTCACAAGGAAGAGAACTAATTTCAAGGAATTAAAGTCACAGTCAAGTATATCAACCGAAACACCATAGTATCAATTTTGCAACTCTCGAGGATGTAAGTCATTTCTAGATGAAATATTAGTCACCTGAAATATTGCACTTATCCCAGAATCACAAGTTCTCTTCATGTCATCCAACTTTTTGATGTGAAATTTATAACCATTGCATAACATAGCCTTGTGGTGTTTCAACTACAATAATGTCAAATATGTATAAATTATTGCATCATGAGTTGAAAAATATACAGTTGATTAATTAACAAATTTATAAGTACCTGGTGTTCTCTTAAACCATATGCTAAATTTATTTTCTTTTGTGTAACATTGAGATCTCCATTACGATGAGCTTGTATAACCAATGAAGACATGGATTCCCATGTTAATCTATGACTATCATGTTGACATCATTCAATCCATACTGTCATCCAATATTGATTGTTTGTAATAAACAAATGTATTGCATCCCACTCTTTAGTAGTTGTACAAAAGTAAATAGATGACTTACAACAAATTTATTTTGAAGATTAAGAATTAATTAACTACAATAAAATCTCATAATTTATTACCTTTCAGTTTTCTAAATCTACCATTACCCACCAAGTACTCCCCTTCAAAATTTTTAATAGAGTCGAGATCCCAAATGTAATCTATATGGATCTTTGCTGCAAGATTAGGAAGATATTGAGTAATGTACACCATCATCTGGTATACCATATATCCCTCAGCCATAGAACCCTCAGGACGTGCTCTTTGTTGTACCAAACCCTTCAAAAATTTCAAGTATCTCTCAACCATCCACATTGACCTAGCATGTACAAGTCTACACAATTCAATCTCCTCAACTTGGTGTATGAGGTAGTGTTCTTGTGCATTGAAAAAAATTGAAGGTAAACACATTTGCATTTCACGCATTAGTCAACAAATTCTTTTTTTCCAATATTTTATATCTTCCTTATAGATTTCTTTAGATGACAACCACCTACAAGAGATTCAAGACACATAAATATATAAATATGAGACTTTACAATATATTACTTGTCTGATATTATTGTTTGATATATTGAACAAATATCACTGCTTACCTCATGTATTTTCCAAGATCATATATCACTTTTTTTATATTATTGTCAAAGTTCTCTAGGAGAGATAGGGGTAGCAAATACTGCAACAATTGTCAACTGATCATTTCATACAATAAAAATTAAATGCAGTTACACAAATATATTGTAAATACAAAAGACTATGACTTACCTTGATGAAGGTATGCCAATCATGCGTTTTCATCCCTGACCCAAAATTATTTTTATTTCATATGAGATTGTTTATATCCGCAACAAATACTGTAGGAAATCAAATTTTTTGGATGAATTCTTTTATGGCATTACTTTGTTGCTCTGTTAATAACCAAGGAAGAGCACTTGCATTAATCTGATCTCCATTTCTATTTGATTAAATGATATTTTTCATTGCATGATTAGAATCATGAATGTCACTATAAATTTTGCCAAGTTTTTCTTTGTCACGCCTTCCATCCAATATTTTCCACATTGTCTCTGTTACATTTTTTCTAATATATACATAGTATCAAACAAATGCACAATTTGTAGCTGCTCATAGTAGGGAATCCTACTAAATTCTCTCAGATAACATTTTAGTCCCTTTGGAATCCATTCAATGATGCCTTCACAACCTTCAAGATCATCAACTACATAATTAGCCAACAAAACACAATCAAATTATATAATTCTTAAACATCGACCATTAGGTGGAACCATATTACCTCAAATTCTATTATATTTCAACTACCATAGGCGAGGTGTCATTCTTTGGGGCTTTGATGTAGTCTCTTCTTTCCCATTTAAAAGACATCTTTTCGCACTTCGATACTTATGATTTCTGTGAAGGAAGTGCCTATACTCATCAAACACCTACTTTCTTAAACTTTTGGAATGACGAGATTTCATCTTTAGACCACACATTGGACATGAAAATTTTCTCTTTGTTTGAAGACCTGCAAGATAACGATATAATTGGATTAAATATGTATATTTTTAAAATTTGAATTATCACGTACAACTAGAATTCACCATAACATAACATAGAAATATGTCAACCCTAGAGCATCATGAAATGTCCACACAAGCATTGCATGGAATTGTCTTTGTCTTTGTCCAATTAGTCTAGAGATGTCATACATAGTGAAACCATTCCATAACACCAACAACTCCTCGATAAGAGACACAATATATACATTCATATCTTTCACTTGGTACTTACCTAGTTGAATTAACAACAATATCATATAATTATTATGGCTATTTCACTCCAAGACTTATAATTACATGTAGATAACTATAAAATAATAAGATACTTGAAAAAATCATTGCCAACATAATGTGCTCCCTCTTTATTGACATCCATGGAGGAAAGTTATTGTTTATAACAAAAATAGGACACACCAAGTAAATAGATCTCATCTCTCCATGTGGATTGACACTATTTGATGCCAAAGAAAGCTTAAGATTTTGAGGTTATTCTTTAAAGTGTGGCCACTTTTCCTCTATGTCCATAAATGATGAATCATCTGTAGGCATTCAAATAATGTCATCTCGACTCCTACCGCATGCATGGTAATCCATAAATTGTACCAAGCTATTGCACCTAAATAATCATTTTAGACATGGAATAATGGAGATGTAATGAAGAACCTTGTGATGCACATTTTTTGTCATTTGATCATCTTGATATCTTCTCATATGGCATTCAGGGCATTGTGTTGCATTTTTGTGTTCTTTATAATAAATAATATGATCTTCAAGACAAACATTTATTACTTGATACTCCATTCCAATATGTTTCATAGTGGCACATAATTCTTGGTACGAACAAGGGAGAACATTTGATGGTGGTAACAGAAACTCACCTATCAATCTACAATAAATAATATAATTCATTACTATAAATAATCTTAATGGTACATGTTTCACATTTTATAGACTATAATAACATATATGAAAAACCTTAGCATACGTGACATTGCTATGTTGGATAAACCATTCATAACCTTCAAATTGACCAACAAAAATATAGCAGCGAGAAGAGTAGATTGGGAGCCTTTGTAAAGGGTCATGTTTTCCTTCTCAAGTAGAGGTATATCATGGATGATGTCAATGTCATCCTCATCATAATCATCATCATCATCAACAACAACAACACCTGAACCACCAATACCAAATGTGTCAATGATTAATGCATTCATACAATCATCTTCAAATGTGTTTTCTAGTGCATGATCGTCATCTTCTATAGGAACATGATCTTCAACTTCAATACTCACACCTCCATGTTCCTCTATATTCACACTAGGGAGACCAACCTATATAAAAATGATGAAAATCAAACCCCCCTTCAATGTGATAATCAAATCTCCTTCCATGGTTCATATGTATATTAATTGTGAAAACAATATAACAAACAACTTACCATTGGATGATAATCAAATCCCCCTTCAATGTGACCATTTTCCCTACAATGTCTCTTTATTGTTTTGATTTTGATTCTTCTTGTCTTTAAGCTGTTACAACTCTTGCATGGACAATAACAATTGTTATCGCCTTCTCATTGAAAGTTAGACAACAATCTAGCGATTGTCTCCCTATTTTGATTAAATTCCCTTGTATTATCTTACATGATCCTTAATGTATATATCTGCAAAACAAATTGGAGATGCCTCATTTCATTAGCTTCATGTCACCTTCTCAAAGCTTTTCATAGCTTCCTATGTGTTTCATCCTTCATTTATACACTTACTTCGACCAAACTTTTAATTTTTTGACAGATTTCACCAAAGGCTTTGTAGGAAACCAAGTAAGGGGTATTATTGAGTTCAAACACATTGAGCTACTACAACTAAATTATAAATCACAAATTCACTATAAAATTAATTCACTATAAATCAAAGGGCATTCTAAATCATGAATTCGCTATAAAATTAATGTATTGCTCTAGATTTCATATGGACATTTTGTCAAATGGTTGGCATGTATGTTTATTCAAATGTAATGTCTAGCACCTTATTATTGATCCTCATCTAAAATTATGCATGTGCATAGTTAAGTCATACACTTCTAAAAGGAACTATGCTACAAAACATGTGCACTCAGGAAAATACACTCAGGAACATGTGTAGTGTATAGGCGCTGGAATCCAAATGAAGCCCTACATTTATGTCTTTATGAACACCTAGTGAATCAATATTGTGCCTACATTTATGTCTCTATGAACACCTGGTGAATCACTGTTGTGACTGCATCATCCAAATAGTGCAACAACAACACCAGATGTTGTTGTTCCATCTAGTGTTACTATGGAATCATTTCTAAATGATGCATCCACAAAAGTAACCCACCATGCCCATCAACACAAGGCAATCAAGATCAAGCATAAGCAATGGAGGGGACATTATCAAGCTCAAATCAGAGGTTAAATTTCATTCCTTAAAATTTTATATTTTTATAGTTATAAAATTTTATGCTTTAATAAAATCTTATAAAATAACATATATTGTGTGAAGTGTTTGATCTCTCTTTATTTTTTTTGTTGTTGATATTCACTATGTGGGACTCCCCATTTATGATCATTTCATGAGGAAACATCTTGATGGCTCGCGGGCTACAAGCTAGGGCATCATGCATTGTTTATGAGCCCATTGTTTGAGCACCTGATGTCCCTATTTGATTGGTCGGTGCTCTGTTTGTTATATTGATTTTACATCATATATTTAGTCTTAATAAATATCTTATAAAACAACATAAAATTAATCCAAAATACTTTGTTTTAATAAAATAATATATTTAGTCTTAATAAAATCTTATAAAACAACATATATTGTGTGAAGTGTTTGATCTCTCTTTATTTGTTTTGTTATTGATATTCACTATGTGGTACTCCCAGTTTATAATCATTTCATGAGGAAATATTTTGATGGCTTGCGAGCTGCAAGCTAGGGCATCATACATTGTTCATGAGCTCACTGTTTAATACTAACATTGTTTACATCTTTTCATTTGGAATGATTGATGACCTGCGAGATTTAAGAGCTAGGGAATCTTTACTATTACCTTCAAGGCATTGTGTGCAGTGTTTGATCTCTTTTTATTTATTTTGTTGTTGATATTCACTATGTGGTACTCCTCGTTTATGATCATTTTATGAGAAAATATCTTGATGGCTCACGGGCTGCAAACTAGGGCATCATGCATTATTTATGAGCTCACTATTTGAGCACCAACCAATCAAATAGGGACATGAGGTGCTCAAATAGTGAGCTCATAAACAATGCATGATGCCCTAGCTTGCAGCCTGTGAGCCATCAAGACATTTCTTCATGAAATGATCATAAATAGGGAGTACCACATAGTGAATATTAACAACAAAATAAATAAATAGAGATCAAACACTTCACACAATATATGTTATTTTATAAGATTTTATTCAGACTGAATATATTATTTTATTAAGATTTTATTAAGACAAAGTATTTTGGGTTAGTTTTATGTTGTTTTATAAGATTATATTAAGACTAAATATATGATGTAAACTCATAATTATACTTGATATATATAATAAAATGGTATGTAGTATAATCTATACATTTGTGAGATGTGATTAATTCTAGTTATATGATGTTTTGGGATTAAATTGGCGAGTTTGTGTACTTTCTCCATTTTAAACTAACCTATGACTTCAAAGCAGGAATTATGAAATATAGTTATAGGTATTTATCTCTTCTATAATGATGGAGGAGTCAAAGATAATGATCAATGTAGTTGCTGCTATTAGATCATACATTAATACACTTACTATTTTGAATTTGAGCTTGGGCATCATGCAATGTTATTGTTGTCATTGCATGCTTGTAGCTGTTGTGCACCATATATTGTTTTATACATTATTTATTTTATTGAGACCATGAGCTTGGCATTTGTAATATATTTTCTGTTATTGGATCAATGCTACCATGCTATTGAGGTTGATAATGTATTGAATCACCATTGTCATTATATTTTGATAGTAGCAATATAAAAAACATAGCACCAACCAATCAAATAGGGACATTAGTAAGACATTTAATGAATTATTACTTCATCATGATGATAAAAAAATTATTGGCTCAAAGCACATAAAATGTGGGTAGATGCATTGAATCATCACTTTCATTCTATTTTGATGAAGAGGAACTATGTTATAAAATTTCAAGGCATAAAATTTTATAATTAAACATATATTTTATGAGTATAACTGTAGAACAGAAGAGCACCCACATGCATTGGTTGTTATTGGTCTATGAAAGGTTTTGATTTGCCTTTCCCAATTGAGATGTCATCCTAAGATTCAAAAGGACCAAGGTAATAATAAGTCTTGAACATAAAAGCATGATTGTGGATCCTCAAGTTTGAGTTGTGATCCAAAGGAAGAACACTTATATGGGTTTACCCACATAAGGACAATAGTTTCATTCATCTTTCTTTCAAGTGCTTTTGGGTGCTTTCCTTGGCCTCTGGGCTTGGGCATCTTATAGGGTTTGAACCAAAATTATGAAGGCAATAAGGACACATAGAATAATAGGTTTGGGGACTTAGACTTATGTTCAATCCTTAGTAATAGTTTGGGGAACTAATTATTAGATGAGTGACTACAGTACCCTAGTTTTCATTATTAGATGATCTTGTTTAATTTGTGTTCATTTCATGCAAAGATACATGTAAAGGAAAATAAATTCTTTCATCTAAAGATTACATGTATATATATGAAAAATAACTTGTATATACTATACAAGAAAAATAACTTTCAGAAGAAAATGCAAGAGTACAGGCATACATAAGAGGATGAACATAAATAATAAGGGTGCCAGACATTTTATGAAGTGATGATTTTTTGACCCTGGTATGAATCTAGTGTGCCCTTGTGTGATCCAGAACCTGCAAAAAAAAGAGAGATGGGGGTTAGATAAAAAATATCTAAGCAATGAATGGCATCCTATTACCGATCCTCATCTACAATTATGCATGTGCATAGTCAATCCATACACTTTTGAAAGAAAAACCATGCTACAAGACAGGTGCACTCAGAAGAATGTTCCAGAAAGTAAATGGCTGCATTTATGTCTGCATGAACACTTGGTGAGTCTCTATTGATCACTATTGACATTCTATGTGATTTGAGCCAATTAAATTGTTATCATTATGATGAAGTAATAATGCATTAAATGTCTTATTGATGTCTCTATTTGATTGGACGATGCTCTGTTTGTTATATTGTTGCTAACAAAATAGAATAGAAGTGGTGATTCAATGCATTTATAGCCTCAACAACATGGCAACATCAATCTAATAATAGAAAATACATTACAAATGCCAAGCTCATGGTTTCAATGAAATAAATAATGTATAAAACAATATATGGTGCACAATAGCAGCAAGCATGCAATGACAACAATAACATTGCATGATGCTCGAGCTCAAATTCAAAACAGTAAGTGTATTAATGTATGATTTAATAGCAGCAACCTCATTGATCATTACCTTTCACTCCTCCATCATTATAGAAGAGATAACTACCTACAACTATATTTCATAATTCCTCCTTTGAAGTATATATATATCAAGTATAATTATGAGTTTACATTATATATTTAGTTTTAATAAAATCTTATAAAACAACATAAAACTAACTCAAAATACTCTGTCTTAATAAAATCTTGATAAAACAATATATTTAGTCTTAATAAAATAATACACTTACTATTTTGAATTTGAGCTCAGGCATCATGCAATGTTATTGTTGTCAAAATAGTAAGTGTATTAATGTATGATCTAATAGTAGAAATGTCTTGATGGCTCGCGGGTTGCAAGCTAGGGCATCATGCATTGTTTATGAGCTCATTGTTTGATCACCAGCCAATCAAATAGGGACATGAGATGCTCAAACAGTAAGTTCATAAACAATGCATGATTCCCTATCTTGTAGCCTGCAATCCATCAAGACATTTCCTCATGGAATGATCATAAACGAGGAGTACTGCATAGTGAATATCAACAATAAAAAAAATAAAGAGAGATCAAACACTTCACACAATGCCTTGAAGGTAATAGAAATGATGCCCTAGCTCTCAAAGCTTGCGGGTCATCAAGAATTCGAAATGAAAAGATATAAACAATGCTAGTATTAAACAATAATCTCATGAATAATGTATGATGCCCTAGCTTGCAGCCCATGAGCCATCAAGACATTTCCTCATGAAATGATCATAAACGGGAAGTACTACATAGTGAATATCAACAACAAAACAAATAAAGAGAGATCAAATAGTAAGTGTATTAATGTATTAATATAAGATTTTATTAAGACTAAATATATTATTTTATGAGCTCATTGTATGAGCACCTCATTCCCTATTTGATTGGTCAGTGCTATGTTTGTTATATTGATGCTATTAGATCAAATAGAGACATCAGTAATAAAATAATACACTTACTATTTTGAATTTGAGCTCATAAAGATTAAGATATCCCTATTTTATTACTGATGTCCTTATTTACATCTTTTCATCAAATGACCCAAAACCATCAAGAATGGTCATATATGGTTGCTAATAACCATCTTTCAGAAGAATATGAATGAATACAAACATACATAAGTGGATGAACATAAATAAGGAAGGTACCAAACATTGCCTGAGGTAATGAAGTGTTGACCCAAGGTTCAATCCAGTATGCTCTTGTATGATCCAAAACCTTCAAGCTAGGGCATCATGCATTATTTATGATCTCACTGTTTGACCATAGACCAATCAAATAGGGACATGAGGTGCTCAAATAGTGATCTCATAAACAATGCATGATGCCCTAGCTTGCAGCCCATGAGCCATCAAGATATTTCCTCATGAAATGATCATAAACGGGAGTACCACATAGTGAATATCAACATGAAAACAAATAAACAGAGATCAAACACTTTACACAATGTATGTTGTTTTCTAAGATTTTATTACTTGACTAAATATATTATTTTATTAAGATTTTACTAAGACTAAATATATGATGTAAACTCATAAATATACTTGAAATATATAATAAAATGGTATGTAGTATAATCTATACATTTGTGAGAAGTGATTAATTTTAGTTATATGATGTTTTGGGATTAAATTGGTGAGTTTGTATAGTTTCTCCATTTTAAACTAACCTATGACTTCAAAGGAGGAATTGTGAAATATAGTTGTAAGTAGTTATCTCTTCTATAATGATGTAGGAGTCAAAGGTAATGATCAATGAGATTGTTTCTATTAGATCATACATTAATACACTTACTGTTTTGATAGCAATAACATTACATGATGCTTGAGCTCAAATTCAAAATAGTAAGTTTATTATTTTATTACTGATGTCCCTATTTTATTACTGCTGTACCTATTTGATCTATTAGCATCAATATAACAAACATATCACCGGCCAATCAAATAGGGACATGAGGTGCTCAAACAATGAGCTCATGAACAATGCATGATGCCCTAGCTTGCAACCCACGAGCCATCAAGACATTTAGCTTGCAGCCCGTGAGCCATCATGATGTTTTGGGATTAAATTGATGAGTTTGTATAGTTTCTCCATTTTAAACTAACCTATGAATTCAAAGGAGGAATTATGAAATATAGTTGTAGGTAGTTATCTCTTCTGTAATGATGGAGGAGTCAAAGGTAATGATTGATGAGGTTGCTGCTATTAGATCATACATTAATACACTTACTATTTTGACAACAATAAAATTGCATGATGCTTGAGCTCAAATTCAAAATAGTAAGTGTATTATTTTATTACTGATGTCCCTATTTTATTACTGATGTCAAAAAGTATGATGTCAAAAAGTATAAAATTTCATGCCTTAAAATTTTATAACATAGTTCCTTAGTAGTTTCCATATGAAGATCAAAAGGCTCCAAGCTTCCAAATCGAGCTCAAGCTTCACAACAGAAGAGCAGTGCAAAGTGACAACTTTCCCATTTTACCACAGTTAAGGCCCTCTTTTACCATGCTTTATGAGCTTTATGTTTTTTTTAAGTGAAGACAAAGATTATCTTAATTTGTTATCTTTAAATTTTATTCATTTTATGATTTTAAAAATTGAAATAAAAAATATAAGCTTTTAAGAAACTTTTACATCTTTTCATCAAATGACCCAAAAACATCAAGAATGGTCATATATGGTCGCTAATAGCCAACTTTCAGAAGAATATGAATGAATGCAAACATACATAAGTGGATGAACATAAATAATGAAGATGCAAGACATTGCCTGAAGTAATGAAGTTTTGACCCGGGGTTCAATCCAATATGCTCTATTATGATCCAAAACCTACAAGGAAGGAAAAGATGGGGTTAGATCCAGAGCATCTAAGTAATGTCTATCACCCTATTACTGATCCTCATCTACAATTATACATGTGCATAGTCAAGCCATACACTTCTAAAATGAACTATGTTACATAGCATGTGCACTTAGGAAACATGTGCATGCAATGAGTAAATCAAGACCAAAATGGAGAAAAAGGTATGATGTCAAATGTGTTATCAAGGAACACCTCATGGGCTGTGAGTGAACATGGTATATATGTTGTTTATACAAGATTAGTAAAAGGACATCTACAACCTCAACAACATGGCAACATTGATCCAATAACAACAAATACATTAAAAATGTCAAGCTCACAGTCTCAATAAAATAAATAGTGTATAAAATAATATATGGTGCACAACAACAGTAAGCATGCAATGACAATAATCACATTGGATGATGCCCAAGCTCAAATTAAAAATAGTAAGTGTATTAATGTATGATCTAATAGCAGCGACCTCATTGATCATTACCTTTCACTCCTCCATCATTATAGAAGAGATAACTACCTACAACTATATTTCATAATTCCTCCTTTGAAATCATAGGTTAGTTTAAAAGGGAGAAAGTATACAAACTCACCAATGAAATCCCAAAACATCATATAAGTGGAATTAATCACATCTCACAAATGTATAGATTATACTACATACCATTGTATTACATATATCCAGTATAATTATGAGTTTACATCATATATTTAGTCTTAATAAAATCTTATAAAACAACATAAAACTAGCCCAAAATACTTTGTCTTAATAAAATCTTAAAAAAACAATATATTTAGTCTTAATAAAATCTTATAAAATAACGTATATTGTGTGAAATGTTTGATCTCTCTTTATTTGTTTTGCTATTGATATTCATTATGTGGTACTCCCCATTTATGATTATTTCATGAGAAAATGTCTTGATGGCTTGTGGACTGCAAGCTAGGGCATCATGCAATGTTTATGAGCTCACTGTTTGAGCACCTCATGTCCCTCATAATGAAATAGGGATATCCATGGAATTCCTGTAACATTAGGATGTCCTGTAATAGTAGCATTTAATTAAGAAGAAGAAGAAGAAGAAGAAGAAGAAGAAGAAGAAGAAGAAGAAGTAGTAGTAGTAGTAGTAGTAGTAGTAGTAGTAGTAGTAGTCATACTTAAGATTTCAATAGCAATGTCACAATGTCAACAAGGCAAGATTTGAACTAGATCATACTTGTCTAAGGGCGTAGTAGGGTTAACGGGGCAAGAACTGAACTAGATCATAACAACCACTTTTCATAGAGAGAATGGACAAAGACATGGATATGACTTTTGTGGAGGGCTTGACTATAGCGAGAAATGGACAAAAGTATTCAAACACATATTCCTAATGATGGTGTAAATTACAATTAACTACTAAAACTATGCAAAAAGATGCTACTTTGGACACATGTCCAACTTTAAAACACATACATGGGGCCAAATGAGCTCCCACAAGCTAGATTGAGTCTTTTGTAAAGTTTGAACACATTGTCATTTACTACTTTTTTTTTTGTGTTCAAGTTTAGGTAAATTAACATGCACCATACTCTCAATTAATGTTAGTTAAGTGTAATTCTTACACTAACAATGCATCAAGCAATTTCTCTTTATCATGAAGATTATTTTCATTATGCTAAACAATGAAATATTTTTGTGTCTCGGTGCCTCCAAAAAAGAAGCCTTAGTCATACTTCATTTGCATACTATCCTCAATTAGTGTTTGAAAATGGGAAATGGGTGGATATGGCCATGAGCATTCATGCTCATTTGGATTTTGGAGTTAAATAGACTATATCTTGGTAGAAGAAATAGTCTTTAAGTCTCATCTTTCTTCTCACATTATTCACATGAGCATTTTGATGGAATTGTGGGTTTTCATCTATCAATAAAGGAATCTATGGATTATTTAGCTCTAGTTCATGCCTATCCCATGGCTTCAGGCAACAACATCAACAAGCTAAGAAGTTGTAAAAAAATCAAAGATGGGGAGGAAAGAAAGGTTCTTTTGTAAAGCTATGCAAGATATTTGAACTCTGGTGCCAATTATTGAAGTTAGTGTCAATTCTTTAAGCTTTAAGGCATCATAATTGCACACACATTGTTACTTCTTATTAGCAACTAGCCTAATGGGATATCCATAATGCCATGTAAAAATGCTTTCTATGCCTAATTTCTATATTCAGACTAACCAACATGTGTCTAAAAGTTAAGTTTAGAATAATTTATCAAATGCAAAATCCCTAAAATTTATAAAAATAATACATCCTATTTCACACGAGTGAACAGTAATAGACCTCTCAGCTAAGGCATACGATCTCCATCACATGATTAGCCTTGGAAAGCTAACGAATTTACATGGCTATGTCATACTCATCAAGTGTTTTTTCCATGCCCTTGTAGGGCAATAGTGAGGATCACACAAGGTAGGTTTAACTCCTTAAGTGATATAAAAATCAATGCAATAATTTTCTAGTGGTATCTCCCACCTGTCTTGGTTTGGATATCGTTGTGGCTTCTACTAGGTCTCTCCCGCATATTCAAAGACAATGCTCCCTTCTAAAGGGAAGAAGAATTATGTTGGTGTCATGTCTCCTTCCCTTCTTCCTTTGTTCAAGGGTAGCAAGTGCCTGCGCCTACACGTGGTTTTTGGAGGAAAATGGTGGTTGTGGTTTTCACCGCTGTGCATGCTAATCAAATGAGGAACCTAACAAACAAGCATTCAATCGTTGTAATGGCCATCATGACACTCATAGAAAAGGGAGATGGTGGGAAATCTGTTGTTTTATAACTACCATGAGCAGTAGCTCCACTTAACTTTGTATTATATTCGTTTCTTATCATAAAATAGTGTATCTGTTGTTTTATAAGTACCATGAGTAGTAGCTCCACTTAACTTTGTATTATATTCGTTTCTTATCATAAAATAGTGTATCAATTGGCCTTTGTCATGTGATTTTTCCTATTCTATAATCTTTTGAATAGATATACTTCAGTTTGGCTATTTTTCCTTTTAGTTGATCAAGATTTTATGTCAAATGATCTTTTCTTATTAAGTGATGTAATTAAGTCAGGAGTTCTTTCATTTCTTTTCTTGCTATATCATGGTCATGAATTTTTATTTTTTTATAATGGATGAAATTAAAGCTTTGCATTTTAATGCATCTTCTAAGCTTTGTTTGTTTTCATTTCTTTCTCTCCTTTTCCTTCCTCTCTCCTTTTAAATGAAATCTAACTTCTAAAAAAGCAAAGGTCAAGGTCATTTTATAGAGTACACTTGGTTCTTCATATGTGAAACTTTAGACCGTGCTTAGAATAAGCCCCACAGCTTTGGATGTCAACGCTATTCTCCTACTTTTATTCAATAAAATGATATATTTATAGGAGTTTTAAATCTCCTATATGATAGGAAACCTATTATAATAATTTTTACATTATGAGTTGTCTTTTAACAACTCATTTAATATAAAAAATTATTCTTACAATCAATATATTATACTATACAAGATATTTTATCAAAGTATAACATCTGTAATGATCTGTAATATTCACAAATTTAATTACTAGACTAGCATAATGTGGACTTTTGGCAACAAAGATGTGATTTCCATTGTGCTATTCAAACATTTTTTAATAAAATTTGATCAAAATTTGTTTGATTCTTTTCATAATTTTAATAAAACAATTTTTTAGATAGTTTTAAATAAACTTTTCAAAATTTCTAATGATTTAATTGTTCATCTTTATTAATTAAATGATATTCACAAAAATAATTGCATATCTTGCCAAGATCTACATAGAGTCTCTCTTAAGGCTAACAAAATTTAAAGTGTAATAGAGAAGCTCTCTATTGTTGTTTACCCTATACACCTAACCTTTCAAAGCATATTATTTGAGATTATTATAAACTTAGCTTCATTCTCTAAAAGTTTAAATAATTTATGCCAAGAGAATCTTGAAAAATATTAGTCTCTTATACAATAAACACTTATCATTTTAAAACAATGTTGTAGCAGCGAAGTTCCTCAACTATTGACTGGAAATAATGTAGAGTGTGGAACCATACAAAATGTATAGTAATTGATAGATATAATGCCTCAACTATAGAGTTTTAATACTAATATCATAAGTGGATTATCATATAAATCAACAAAATTAAATTACACCAATATAATAAATTTATTTTTACAAAAATAAACATAAATAAAATTTGTGAAAATATTGAAAAATTCTATAAATTATTGTGTAAATGAATTCAAGATGCGCTATTATAAAACTATTTGATTACCAAAATATTAAATAAATAAAACATGTTTAGATATTAAAAATTTAGCATGTCCATAGCCAATAAAAATGTCAATGTGATTAAAAGGAGTATATTTACCTAGATTAAAATGTTTATTATTTATAAATATAAAGGAAATCGTGCTAATTTCAGGTGGACATTTATTTAAGAGATTGTCATTTTACATATAGTTGTACTAAATTGAAATTTGTTACTAAAATTTAACTAATGAAAAACAACAAACATCATGACAGATTATATATAACTATAATATAAATATAATTAATAAATATTAAAATTATTTATAATTCTTAATAATGAAATATATCTATAATATGATTATTATTAATATATATTTTTAATTTATATACTTTTATAATATATAAATCGTAAATATATTTATAATATATATTGTAAACTAGATAATATATAATAGTATTTAATTTTTTATAAATTACTATAATTATAATAATTACTTAATTAATAAATAATAAGATACAATAATATTTATTTCTTAATATTATAATATTAATTATAATTTTACTTGATAATAATTAAATTATTTATATGATGGTATATTACATATAACTATAATATAAATATAAATATTTGTAATATTTAACTATATCTAATATAAATATAATTATTATTAATAAATGATTATAACTATTATAAAATTATGTTGCTATGTTAATTTCTTCAAAATATATATGTTTCCTTCTGTTTGCTATAGACTTTTATGAATATTTTAACAAGAAAATAGCAAAAGAAAATTGGATAGTTTCTAAAAATCCGCCCTTATCCGCTCAAGTCATTTTACTCAATGAGATCACAGAAACTAAATAAAATGATTTTTAAATTATAATAAATTTTAAAATTAAATCTCTCAAAAATAAATATATTTAAATAAATGAAGTGTATAGGAGAGAGGACTAGTACCTGAACACGTTCCAATGGTTGTGATAGCAGTTCTTATAGTTGTGACTTTAAAGTTGTTTTTGCTAATGATGACTACCCGTAATTGAATGAAATGTGCTCTTTGTTCTAAAAAGCAACCAATCATGTGATGCCACATGAGTTGGACAAGTATTGGGGTCTCTAATTCACTATGATTGGTCTCACCTTTTTTTGGGCTGTTTTGGACACCTTGGCAAAAAGCATGCTGAAGTGGCATCATATTTGATGATGTGGCTTTGAAACTTTTGGTATAAGCAGGAGACTCACCAAGTAAGCTACTGTAAAAAAATGGAGTGATTTGAAATTTCCACGTAAGATTTTGAGAAGTGTGAAGTTAGGGTGCTCAACTATTAGATCCTCTCCCCTACCTAAAAAACTATTCTAAATATATTACTAAATTATAAAATGTAAGCTTTTATCCTCTTTAATAAATAATTTAATTTTAATAAAAGTCAAAATAAATAAATTAGATTATTCAAACTCATAATAATTTTATTGCGGACCATACACTCGATTCTCCCCACATGGTATAATAATTGTGCCTCTCCAATGGACGTACACTCGACTCTCCCCACAATGGATATTAATGGGCCCTCTCCAATGGACGTACAGATTTTCCTCCAATAAGAGGAAAGACTTTGAATACTTTATATCCAGACGATTGATTGCATTGCGTCTTCTTGACGTTACCGCATCTTTCCTCGTCTTTCAATTCTATGTGACATAAAAATCACAATTCACGTTGCTTCTAATATTCCTCGACAAAATTTGGAAATTTCGATCACAATTCTGCTTTCGGCCATGACAGTCATATTCTAACTTTTATTTTAATTATTAAAGTATGTACTAATGTTTTAATGACTGTTGATTAATGATTAGATCTCCACAATTTATTGGACTGATCTTTTGCTGCTTCTGAATTTCATTATGTAGTGATCTATCATAGGATGATAGAATGCATGAGGAGTGGGAAAAAAATATTTTTTCTTCTTGTTATACATTTTTTCATCTTAATGATAAATTAGAAAGTGTGGTAGGAAACGTTGATGAACAAAACTCCTACACAATAGAATCCAGAAATAGCAAAAGATCAACCATTTTGATATTACATACACATGATCTCCATTTATATTTTAATCTTCAATTTAATTATTAATTAAATGTAAACAAATGTATTGTCAGGAGGCATTGTGATGCTACATAGAGTGACTCGCAAAGAGAACAGAATACTGACCTAAGCAGTCGACGGAATGTTGACAGTATTAGATTAGAGAGAAGGTGAGAGAGGATTATAGTGGTGTGTATTGCTTGAAGATTGAAGTTGTACGTGTGTTGTCATGGAAAACGATGACCAGTTTCAGTGGCAGCTGTCGTTCCCGAGTATTTGTAGATATGTGTTCATGATATTGTATCTTTCATGTTTCACGCTCTTTGTGGCCGTGGATGCAGTGAAGGCATTCAAGAAACGAAAGGATTGGGTGCCAGGGAAGGCTCTGGTTCTCAGTGCCCTCACCATCAATGCTCTTGCCTTCGTTGATCTAAACATTCTAAGCTCTGATAATATTGTATACTCTGGAAAACAAAATCCAAGCTCTGATAATATTGTATACTCTGAAGAACATAAGCTAAAGAGCTTACTTCACATCCAGCTGCTAATTGACGGTGGGAGACTTGGCATCTGTGTATTCATGGGATATGTGCTCCCTGGAATGGTGGGTACTCGCTCAGGAAAGGACTTGAGGCTCATTGCGGTTTTTCTAATAACTTTAGTCCCTCAAATTCTCGCAGAAATTAGCTATGTTTATGGTGGGAAGAAAAATGACTTCAGAGATTACATCAGAAAGGGGAATCACGAAAAATATTTCCGTTGGTTCATTCATTCCAATAGCGTGTTCTTTGTCTCAATTGTATTTCTTATTTGCGCATTATGCTTCACAGTTTTGGCCGGTTACACCATTCGTAACATTTTCAGCAAGAGGATCTCCGTAATCTTGTCTGGGGATGAAATGGGGGTAAAACAGAAGTGGAGACCCACAAGTCCAGAAGAAATGTTGTTGGAATGGTTTTGAAGAGGCAATATTCAAGTCATGGATTGTGGCACGTACTTCTCAGCCGCATTATGTCATTGCTACGTCAGTATTGAACTCAGCAGCTGCAATGGTGGTCTCTCTCTATGTCCTATTATCCATTCTCAAAGCCTTTTTTCTGCACAGAAATTATTATGAGAAGTTACACAGTTTTGTTCATGAGAATCTATGGCCATTTTTCGAAGTGTGTACAATTTATGGTTTCTTGCTCGTTGGATGGGCTGTCATCTGCTGTAGATGGAATGCCGCTTTAATCTATTTTCCCAAGCTTGGAAAAGGGACATTCAGCCTTAGAAGATACTTTCGGGTGGAGGAATTTTGGAGCAGCAGTATCCGTGAGTTGATTCACATCTATGACATGAATGAAGATTTTAAATCAACAGTCTCAGATGATTACAATATTAAATAACAAAACATAACAACTTCAATGAAATGCAAATTTACACAAATCTGAAAACTTGATCTGATGTTCAACTATTTTCTATTAATCTCTGAATATTACATAAAATAGAGCAGCTCCAAAATAGCTCTCATCATGTTGACTTGTAACACAACATTACATAGAAATATATAGAGAGTTTGTTGCTTCCACAAGTAAAGCAACACTACAAGCTTGACATAGAAATAAACTAAATTAAGACTACAATATTTCATTCCAAACTAACTTACTAAAACACATTGCTAAATACAAATTAGTAAACTATGATGTAACTTAAAAACTTTAGAGAGTTATCTAGTTAACTAACAAACTGTAGAAGACAGTCTTGTTAACTTAGAAACTACTTAGAAAACATCAGTTTCTACACACTAATTTCCAACATACTCCCCCTTGATGTGGAGAAGACTCACAAGAAGATCTCATAGCATCAAAAACTGATTCTTGGCAACACCCTTAGTAAAAATATTAGCAAGTTGTTCAGTAGTCCTAATATAGTGGAGTTCTACATCTTTTTGTTGGACCAAATCTCTAATAAAATGGTATTTCAAATCAAAGTGTTTAGTTCTACTATGATGCACAGGATTTTTGGCCAACTTTATAGTGCTCATATTATCACAAAAGATCACAGTAGGATGAAATTGTTTTTCACCTATCTCTTCAAGAACTTTCCTGAGCCACAATGCTTGAGTACCTGTAGAGGTTACTACAACATATTCCGCCTTTGTGGAAGAAAGACAAACTACACTTTGCTTCTTTGAACTCCAAGAAATCAATCCCAAACCAAAGGTAAAACAATGACCAGAAGTAGATTTGTGATCATCCACACTACCTCCCCAATTGGAATCACTGAAACCAACTAGATTAAATTCCTTAGAACTATAGTAATGAATGCCAAAATCCAAAGTTCATTTCACATACCTCAAAATTCTTTTGGCAACTTTCATATGTAACTCAGAAGGTTCTGTCATATACCTGGAAACAAGAGAAACTGCATAAGCAATATCAGGCCTAGAGTGAGTGAGAAACATCAAACTCCCAACTGCACTCCTATAAGTTGTCTCATCTATTTTTTCGGCATCATCATCTCTACACAACACTACTCCATGAGAAATTGGAGTGGAGACTGATTTGCAATCAACCATGTCAAACTTTTTTAACATATCTCTAGCATATTTTGATTGACAAAGAAAAATTTCATCCCTACTTTGATAAACCTCCATGCCCAAAAAATATTGCATAAGGCCTAAATCTATCATCTCAAATTCTTTCATCATAGAACATTTGAATTTATCTTTCATCAACATACAAACTCACAATAAGAATGTCATTACCTTCTTGTTTGTAGTAAAGGGTAGGTTCACTCTTACTTTTAGTAAAGCCATTATCATGAAAATACCTATCAATTCTAGCATACCAAGCTCTTGGTGCTTGTTTGAGTCCATACAAGGCCTTCTTCAACTTGTACACTAGATTGTCTTTTCTTTGCACTACAAAACCTTGTGGTTGTTCCACACAAATTTCTTCTTCTAAGTACCCATTTAAGAAGGCACTTTTTACATCCATATGATGAATGCTCTATTTCTTTTGAGTTGCAAGAGAAATCAACATCCTAATGGTCTCTTGACTTGCTACAGGTGCAAAATTTTCTTCATAATCTATGCCATACTTTTGAGTGAATCCTTTAGCAACTAATCTTGCTTTGTGTCTTTCAACACTTCCATCACTGTGGTACTTAGTCTTGTAGACCAATTTGGTGTGAATCTTTTTCCTATTGTGTGGAAGCTCTGTAAGCTCCCATGTACCATTCTTGTTGATAGAATTCATCTCTTGTTGAATTTCTTGCACCCAAACTTCATTAGTAGATGCATCTTCATAACATGATGGCTCAAAATCAGCTTGTGAAAATAATGCAAAATGCACAATCTCACCTCTAGGATTTTCTTTGTGAACTTGAGATGCACTTCTTTCATAAATATCAGCTAAACTTCTAACCTTCCTATTTGGACTTGGGCTTGATGTTGGGCTTGCACGTGATATTGAAGAATGAGAAGAAGATTTGTTAGGTGAATATGTATCACTTGAAATTGAATTACCAGTTGGCTTCTCCTGATCAATATCAGCAATAATACCATCATTTAAAATAGATTTATGCTTTTCAATATGGTCTTTTTGATGACCATAAACTCCCTCTTCATCGAAAATCACATCTCTTGAGGCAATAATACTATTAGTACAAGGATTATATAACCTGTAAGCCTTATTGTGCTCACTATACCCAATAAAAATACAAGACTCACTCTTAGGATCCAACTTTTTCCTATTTTGATGAGCAACATGTACACGGGCTAAACACCCAAAAACTTTGAAATGAGTAACATTAGGCTTTCTGGCATACCGTGCTTCATAAGGAGTCATCATTGAAAGTGCTCTAGTGGGGCTCCGATTGAGAATGTACACAGATGTAGCAACTGCATCAACCCAAAAAGTATTATTTAATCCTTTAGTTTGTAACATACTCCTTGCCATTTCAACCACTGTATGATTTTTTCTTTCAGCTACCCCATTTTGTTGAGGCGTGTATGCAGTGGTGAGTTGTCTTTTGATGCTATGCAAATCACAAAAGCTCTTAAAATCTCTAGAGAAAAAATATCCTCCACAATCAGTCCTTAAACATTTAACCTCACAACCTTTCTCATTTTCCACAAGAGCTTTGAACCTTTTAAATGTATCAAAAGCCTCATCTTTTGACTTCAAAAAATAAATCCAACAATAACGTGAGTAATCATCAATGAAAGTAATAAAATATGATGACTTACCCAAACTCTTGGTTTGCATAGGACCACAAATATCAGAATGAATCAACTGAAGTGGGTAATGGGCCTTCCATCCTTTTCCTGTAGGGAATGATTCTCTTGCATGCTTTCCTTTAGCACAACCTTCACAGGGTTAATTTTGTTCTTGAACCTTAGGCAACCCAAAAACAAAAGCCTTTGATGTAAGAAACTTCAAGCTATTAAAATTTAAATGTCAATATTCGAGGTGCCACAACCAACTCTTATCCTCATAAGCCATATTGACAAGTTGAGTGCTATTTTCACCAAATTTTAATGGAAACATCCTATTTTGTGACATAGGAACCATTGTAACTAGTCTATTGCCTTGATTTTTATCATAAATTGTACATCTTTGATTTTCAAACACAACTTTATAAATCTTTTCACATAATTGTCCAACACTTAGTAAATTGTGCTTCAACTTTGGAGTATAAAAAATGTCTTGAACACTTTTCATGCCTTCCATTTATGGACATCCATGGCTCCTTTTGCTGCAACCTCCAATGTGTTGTCATTACCAAGTGTAATCTTGGATTTAAAACCCTCATCAAGTTTAGAAAACAACTATTCATTACCAAACATGTGGTTAGAGCACCCCGAATCTAAATACCAAGCATCATTTATATTATTTTCAGCTTTGTCAAAAGACAAAAATAAATTACTTAAGGAAGGCTCTTCACTCTTTTGAGCATAATGGACATTGATATTAGTATTACCTGATTTGAATTTGCAATCTTTCTCAAAATGACCATACCTATTACAATGATAACATTGAATGTTTCTTTTATCAAATCTGCCTCTACCTCTTCCTCCTTGACCACCTCTTCTTTGTTTGTTTCCTCTTGAAGAATACTGATTTTGAACTCTTCCTTTGTCATGATTGCTTTTGAAGCTACTGCTAACACTTTCATTCTTTGAAATTTGTAACTGAGAGGAGAAAACCTTCTCACTACGATCTGCAGATGAATCTCTCAACCTTTCCTCATGTGACATAAGAGATCCAACAAGGTGATCATAATCAAGGGTGGACAAATCTTTGCTCTCCTCAATAATGATGGCGACATTGTTCCATCTTGGGGTAAGTGATCTCAACACTTTTTTTTATCACAACTTCTTCACTCATAATTTCACCCAAAGTGGACATTGTTCCATCTTGGGGTACGTGATCTCAATTTCTCGCATTCTCAAATTCTCAAATTCACTTTTTAGGGTTTGTAACTTGACAACCTTGATCTGATCACTACCTTGGTAAGCTTCTATTAGAGTCTTCTAGGCATCCTTAGTTGTTTTTGCATCTACAATTCTATGAAACAAGCTCTTATCAAGAGCCATCTGAATGTGAAATAAGGCCATTTCATTCTTCCTCTCAGCTTCCTTCTTAATCCTTTTTTTCATTTGCTTGAAGATCATCCCAATTATCAAGCTCCTCATACCTTGATTCTACAATGTCCCAAAAATCTTTTCCTATAAAAAATGTCTTCATTTTAATTGACCAATATTTGTAATCACTCTCATTGAATTCTGGGATTGGCAATGAATTTGACATTATAAAATTTTTGAATAAAATATCCTGCTCTGATACCAAATGAAGATTTTAAATCAACAGTCCTAAATAATTACAATATTAAATCACAAAATAGAACAACTTTAATGAAATACAAATTTACACAAATCTGAAAACTCGATTTGATGTTCAACTATTTTCAATTAATCTCTGAATATTACATAAAATAGAGCAGCTCCAAAATAGCTTTCATCATGTTGACTTGTAACACAACATTACATAGAAATATATAGAGAGTTTGTTCCCTCCACAAATAAAGCAACACTACAAGCTTGACATAGAAATAAACTAAATTAAGACTACAATATTTCCTTCCAAAATAACTTACTCAAACACATTGCTAAATAAAAATTAGTAAACTGTGATGTAACTTAGAAACTCTAGAGAGTTATCTAATTAACTTAGAAACTGTAGAAGACAGTCTTGTTAACTTAGAAACTACTTAGAAAACTTGGGTTTCTACACACTAATTTCTAACAATAAAAGCATCTCCTCTTTATCAGTGGTTAGATGATCTAAATGGCTTGCTCACCATGGTAGTTTCCAGAATGCGCTTACACAAGCTACTTCATCTACTTTGTGCTCTTCAGGTATGTACAGTTTGACTAAGAAAATCATCTATGTTTCTCTTTGAGTTGGTGTTTTATATAGTTTTTGTGAGTTGGCCACACAAGAGTAAAGTGGGCGGGAAAACCCTAGTTCTGGGGCAATGTTATGAGGACTTAGCAGATGATTTGGAGTGACTGTGTATGCTAGGCGAAGATCTAGCTTCTCTTTCAAATGCCAATAGAAACTCAATTACTCAAGTACAATTTCTCATGAAGTATGACTGTGATAAAGGTAAGGAGTGTCAATCCCTTATCTCAAATTTTCATTAGTTTTCTCTTCAATTCGTTGAAGAAGGGTATCAGCTAATGGATAATCTTAGAAGGGAAGTCTTGCCAAAAGTTAGGAATTATTTTCCCAATCTAGATGAGCCCTACTAGAAGATGACAACAGTATCCTTGCTGCATCTTCTCATTCAACTTGATGGCCACAAGTCTGATCGTCTCTCCAGTGCTGTGAAAGCTTGTCGTCAAGCATGGGATCTGCTAAATTTAGTGAATTATACCCACATAGAAGCTGAAAAATTAACTAGATTCAATCTTCTTGATAGTCTCAGTACCAAATTCCATCAAGTAAGCATGGCTACTGATAAAGAATTCTGCCGAGTACAAGCACTTTATGAAGATCTTATGGATTCTTCTCAAAGTAGAGCTTCTACTGAATGTATAAGCAATCTGTCCTATGAAGCTTAGAAGCTATGAGTGTACTCAAAGCCCATATGCTAATAGAACCTAATGATGTAAATAGTATCTTAGACCAGAGAAAAGCAGCTGCGAATTATGATTTGCATGATTCCATGAATTGGATGGAAATAGCACCGAAATATAGCCTATACAAATTATGCATAGTAGTGGAGATGGAGGTTAATGGGGTGGATGATTTGGTTTCTTGGATAGGAAGATCGTTGAGAAATGTTATAGCTGCCTACCTTTCAAAACTACCGAATGCACTGATCAAGTATCCTCGGTAGTTGGCACAAGAATTCGATGAAGACAATTTGTGGAATGTTATTTATTTAGCTGGGAAGGCCAGAGGAGTCATGGAAAAGACTGGATTGTAGCTAGTTTTGACAGTCAAGGAACATGAATAGGAAATTGAATGGGCTATGGAGTCAAATCATCTTGAACCAACATCTGAGCAGGTTCATAGATCGTAAAATGTGAATTTCTCTATCATAGTAATTTTGTTAAGGTTTATGATGTGAAGTGTTGTTTGTATTAGGCTGGATTAAGTTCACTGATCATAAAATGTGAATTATTCTATGATAATAATTATCATAATTTTTATAGGATGGGGTTTACTTTTTAGTGTGTTGGTTAAATGGTGGTGTTGTTGTTGTTCCTATCCAAGTTCAAACTGCGCTGATCTATTGTGATTGCAGGCTTTTGCCTTCACTAATCCAATGTGTTCGTGGGTTTGTACTTCAGCTTTGTAATAAGGGGATGAGGTCCCCCATTTGTTGCCTCACTAGCTCATAGCTCCATGTCAAAAGCATTTCACATGGAGTAGGGACATGTCATGTGAGTGCTAGATTATATTGGATAGCTAATTATTGAAAAATTCATATAATATAAGTTTTATGTTTTTCTTATTATTTATATATTTAATTTTCAATTTTATTTTTAGGACTGACAATAGAATCTAATTGATTTCAAAATCATAGCACAAATATAAGGAAAACTAAAGTTAAAATATATTATGCATATTGTATGGATTAGGTTAACAAAAAAGATGTTTCATACCAACATATTTTTTAACATAAAAAATAAATGTAATTAAAATTATGAACATTATTAAAAAGAAAGAAATTTATTGAAAAAATGGAGATGCCTTTCTTTTAATTAAAGCAATTTTCACAGCTATGTTTCTTGGTTAAACAAATAATGGGGTGTACTTATTAAACTAATGTAAGAAATGTTTTTAAAAAGAGGTTACTAAAATGCATTTTAAATGTGTGCATTTAAAGGAAGGTTTATTTTCAGTATTTGTCTTTTATGAGTTCTTGAGAAATTTGATTTTGAACTTTAAGAATTTTTTTAATGGTGTATTTTTCATGGAAAGCAATATCTATTTTTAAGCATTGTAAAAAAGGAACCAAATGTAATCCTTGTAAGTTTGGGACAAATTACACTACATCTAGCAAGGAGTTTATAGATTTTAATATTTTATCTAATAAATTAAGCTTAAAGGAGTTGAAGAGGAAAGTGGAGGATCCACTAGGAGGCTGGATGACCACTTCATTAGTAGATTAACTATTCACTTGGAGAATATGTGAAATGCTTAAATATCATTTCTAGTAGGAGTAGACAGTTTCCATTTCAATTTAGTGATATAGGTTTCAATTTTACTTCTACAATATGTTTTAATATTTTTAGTTTTGGTTGCCCTTTGTTAATCATTCATGTGGAGTAGTAGTCAAATAAAGTTATTTTATTATGCTTCCACGTCTTGATTGATAGAGGATAAGTTAGGTCTTCATAATTAGAGAAAAAGTGGTTTAATATTTTTGAAAAATGTTGCATATGTCAAATAAGAAAAGTAAAATAGAACTAAAATAAGTGAATAAGTAGTAGGACATTGATTGAGGATGCACTTGAGTATTATAAGTACAAGGACCCATGAGGTCATGGACATTTAATTTAGTAATAAAGAATTTTTCTCAAACTATATTTGGTATATATGGTCAAGCACATATTGATTTAGGATTGGGTGACCCCGCAATAGTGGGTTACACTTTTTTAGACATGCTAATTTTTGTTGAAATAACACATTTTTAATAAAATATGATGATTTAAGCCTTGAGAGGTTCCATTTGAAGGAATTAATTACAAATGGTTATCTTAAATCCTCTTATATAAAAAAAAAACATTGATATAACATCTATACTCCTCATTTAAACCAACAATGGATTCTCCTTCACACCTATTAAAATGCTAACCAAAAATCACTTTAACTTTATCTTTTGGAAAATCAAATGAATCCATTTGACAAAACTATCTATGTAGTAAGGTACTACTAAGAAAAATATTTCCAATGATTATAATGTTAATATATATTAAGTTTATTATGACTTTGTATTTTTAGTTTTACTAAACATGGATATTTCACCATATGTCTACCTCTATGTTTGACGCTTATGGAAAAATAGTAAATGAGAGGAAAAAAATTCTAAAAAATATCTATGCCCTCGGTATTGAAGTTCTCTTTCTATCAAATAAAATAAAAACTGAAATTGAATAAATACACGACAAGCTATAAGCTTTGTAGTCAAGGTATGTCAAAATTATAGTTCAGTCAACTTCAAACGTTAATAAAATATGCAACAATTATGATAATGTCATAAAACCAATTACATGCCTTCCATATGGATGTTAAAAAACTAAATTCGAAAGAAGCACATTGATATCTATTTTAGAAAAATAGTTATGCTCTATGAAAATAATGTAACTCTTTAAAAATAACATTTTCCACAACATACTAGTTTTTGTGGGAGAAAGAAGAAACCATTCAAATCAATTCAAAAATAAAAATAAAAAATATATTTAGATTCTAGACAAAAAATCCTAAAAGACTCTAATTTACTTCATCTTCCAATTTCAAATGGTTTAACAACAATATGCATCTGAATCTGAATTTTTTTTTCAAAATGTAGAGTTTAGTGTCCGTTTAGGCAAAAAAATGTAACCCACTATTGTGGGTTCACTCGATTTTTAGTATTTAAGCATACTAGATAATGTAATCAATAGGAAATGTATCTATAGAATATGAGAGGCAGTGACATAAGGAATTATATTTATAGTAGTATTAGGTCTTTATAAAAAAAGAATGCGATTAAAGGGGTCAAACATTAGGAGGATGATTACAAGTGTTAAGCTTAGTTGATCAATTCTAGGAGAAAAGAGATTCAATTTATGAAGTCGTTGGATGAATTTGATTGATGGGTTCTTCATGCTATCTTATTGGTCCCATCTATCAAGAGGGATGAACATTGTATTATTTATCCAAACTATTATTTTTTTTTACTTAATAATCTTAGTCTAATAATTTATTATTTATATTGTATAATTAATAATATAAACTAATTAAAAGATTTATAATAATTAGAACTATAAACATCTGTTGAACTTATGTGTTTTTTTATTGATATCAAATCTGGTGATTCGGTTAGATCATAATCTATAGTGCAGTTGGTGTTAGTCTTGATGATCGATGTAGACGACGAGTGTTGCCAAGATAGTGGAAGCTAAGTAACAAATTTTTAAGTTGCAGAATTATAGATATACAATTTTGGTGTGAGGGATTGTTCCTCTCAATGGTTCAAATTTTGGTTTATTCTAGATGTTTTGGATGTTTGTGCAATGATGATGATGATGATTAAAAACTTGAGGATTATTGTGCTCCACACTTTCAAGTGATTGTTAAAGTCATAATCTTGACATAAATGAAGAATGCTTTGTGCCAAGTGGTCCACAAGTGTGTATAGTTGAAATAATTTCTTTTATTGATCTAGTTGATGATTGTTGCTCCATAATATGTATTTTGGTGATATTTGTAGTAATGCTTATATTTGAGAGAGGTTTGAAATTATCTATCATTCCAAATAGGGTGTTGACAATTTGATTTAGTGTTATTAGTTACTTAATATCATTTGATATTAGATCTAAAATATGTTGATATGGTCTTGAGACATGGTTATAAATTGTGTCATCTATGAATTTTTGCATGGAAACCCGATTAAGGGAAAAACTACGGTGGGGATGGAACCCACAAATATCTTTGTAGAAATATAGATAACCTAGTTAAGGGAAATAGTAAAATAGAATAATTCACTTTCATTTAGGCATGCCACCTAGAGCTAGTTCTCAATTAAAAAAGAGAGGGCTACAACCCTTACAAAGAACACTACTTACAAAAGAGTTTGGACTACAATCCAAAATAGTGAACCGAGAAGTAGCATCACATATGCCAATAGAGTTACATTAAGTACATTAGACATACATCAACCTAACCTCTATAATTAGGTACATAACATCTTTGATCTTGACACAAATCTATTGGATCACAAGGGGGTGGGGGTGAATCAGTAATCCCTGATTCTGAGTACCCCAAAAACTTTTCTCTAATTAACTCAGTGTCAACTCGGTCAGACATAATTCACTGTTTACCAAAAATAGTAAATAAAATTTTACAATCAACAATATAGCATTCACATAAATCATTCATCACATATAACACTAGTATTTAACGTGGCAAACCATCTTTGGGAAAAACCAGTATAGAAATTTTCACCCACTAAAGAAAATACTCTTCTAAAGTATGCTCAGTTAAGAGCCAATCTGGTTAAAAATTACAATACACATTGTTATATGTGACCTGGTCAAGGGATTTACCTTAGATCTGTTAGGATCTTCACCCTATTAAGATTGGCATGGTTAAAGGACTTGGAACATTCTTTAGAATGTTACCTTTTGCAATGATTTTACAATAAGACTGGTAGGTCCACTTAGTTAAGAGATTTCTCTGTTAAAAATATTAATAAGTAATAGTAAATAAATTGACCTGTAAATTCTCAACTATCCTTTGCATAATCATATCTTTTGTGCACTCTTCTTCTTCACTTCAATCCTTCACTTTTCACTGGGTTCAACACTTCATAAAATTCTCCTTTTGGACTCAAAATCCATCTTTTCCTTCTTCACTGCATCAGTCAGTGACTTATCAACCCTTTACTTTTCCAACCATTTTCTCATACACATTCATCCTTTATTGACATTATTTTTCTACTTAATCTCCTTTATTACATTTTATTTTGATTAACCTTATCCATTCAATTCATTTCACAAACTTATTCAATGTATATAGATCTCGGTAACATGTTTTATCTTCACCTTGGAACTTGAACTTTCTTGAAACTTGGTTCTTCTATTTTAACCACATAGATCTAATCCATAGATCACCATCATGAATTTTCTTAATCTTATATTTCTCTAACTAACTCTTCTTTATCATCATAATCTTCCAGCTCATCATCGCTAATCATTAAATGTCACTGTGATCCTTGTATTTAATTTTTATTCCTTTCTCGGTGACTAAAATCTTTAGCTCGGTGTCTTGAGTTCCTTTTCCTTTACTGAAACTTTCCTTTCTTTTACCAAATGACTTTCTCTCTTTACCAAATGACATATTCTACTTGTTATCCAAAACTATTTAACTTACCAAATTGATTAATCTTCATTATCATTCTTTACCGACTTGATATAATCATATGTTAGCTAGAAAAAAATTATATCAACATAACCTTAGCATTGTCTAATCTATATCAATTGCCCATTTAAGTTCTTCAACTTCACAATATATCACTTCTTCTTCTCCTTATCTCATTCAACTTATATCATACTCCAAATGATATGGAAACACAATATAAACCATATATCAATTGCTTGACATCAATGACAAAATAATAACTATTTATAACCTTTTTACTATCTTGTAAACCTATGATCTTGGTCAGTCTTCATCATCATCACCATCAGTTATACTAACAATTTCCCTCTTTGGCATTGATGGCAACATAATAACAATCTTCATTGTTCAATTGATGATGGAAACACTTCACTGTCATTCCTTGTCCTTTACTCCCTTTGAGCTTTATCTCTTTTGTTCATATTCTCCCTCTATCACTAACAATCTTCTCCTTCAATATATATCTTCTTTATTGTCTCTCTTTGACAAATACTTTTATGATCTTCTCTCTCAATAACAATTGCATTATTCATTTCCCTCTTTGCAACATCAATAATATTCTCCCTCTTTCACAACAATACCAAAGACACATATGCTCCTGAAATTTTTTCTCGTGAAGTAAATCATACCTCAAATGTATTGATTTCTCATTGTAGTCATAAACATTTTCACAACTTTAGGCTTCACCTAAAGAGTGAACACTAGCATCAACTCACAAAATAGATATCCTGATGAACACTTGAATTGATGCAACATGCATCTTTCTTTAGTGCATATTGGATAGGTGAAGAACCTCTAACTTACCTTAGTGATACTAAAAATCGTCCTTCAGTAGTGGTTTGGTAAATATATTAGCTATGTGTACCTTTGAATTCACATACTCCAATATCACATGCTTGTCTTGTACTTAGTCTCTCAAGTAATAATAATAGAAATGTTCTTTGTCATTGAATGCATCACTAGATTCTTTAATATGTTAATAGTACTAGTATTATCATAGAAAATTATACCTGGATCAGTAATCTCTTAATGCATACAAGGAGATATAGTTGAAAATTCTAACAAGGATATGTTATCAACAAGGAAATTCATAAAAAATTTAATCTCTTCAATCATGGATATCTCAAATTTCTTTCTCATCTCTTCAATAAATGATTTAGATATAGTTTCATTTCCTCCAAATATAATATCTCAACAATCAAAATCTTATCAGAACTATCACATTTCAAATACAAACTATTGTTATCACTTGTCCTTTGAAATCCAATCTTGACTAAATGAGAGTGTAGTCTTTCATACCATGCTTAGAGTGCTTGCTTCAATCCATAGAGTGTCTTGTGTAGTTTTCATACCATATCCTTGTTAGAATTCTCAACAAATCCTTTAGGTTTTTCAATGTACACTTCTTCTTCAAGAATTCCATTTAAAAATGCAGACTTAAAATCCATCTGATAAAATTTGAATCTTTTATAGGCAGCATATGCAAGTAATATTCTTACACCCTCTAATCTAGAAATAGGGGAAAAATTCTCACCATAGTCAATACCTTCTTCTTGCGCATACCCTTTGCAGACTAATCTTTCTTTTTTTCTAATCACATCTCTATTTTCATTGAGTTTATTCCTAAAAATCAACTTTGTGCCAATCACATTCTTATCCTTAGGTCTCAGTACCAATCACCAAGTTTTGATCTTTTCAATCTGATCAATTTATTCTTTCATTGCATTAATCCAATATTCATTTCCTAGAGCATCCTTGACTAATACTGTCTCAAACTCAGATATCAAACATGTATTATCTTTCAAATTACTTCTTGTCATGACTCTTACATTCTTGTCTCCAACAAATTTTCTCGATGAGTCATGTCTTCTCATATATTTTGCTAATACAAGCTCGGTAGATTGTTCATCAATGTTTTTATCTCTCAGTGGAGGCTCAACTTGTTCCTCGATTTCTTCTTGTTGCATCAATTGAATTACCTTCTTTTACATAAAAAAAATATTTTATAATCTTCGGGTTCTTTTTTACTATCTTCTTCATTCCTTTCTGCAAATTCATCAATCCTCACATTTTCACTTTCAACAATTTTGTTAGTAGCCTTGATAAAACATTTATAGGATTTTTTCTTTTCCTATGAATATACCTTCATCTCCTTTAGAGTCAAACTTTCCATTTGTATCATCTTTTTGTATGTAACACCTACTTCCAAAAAATTTAAAGTAACTAACATTCGGTGTATGCCCATACCAGAGTTCATAAGGTGTCTTGTTTGTGCCTTTCTTCGATTGTACTTGGTTCAATGTGTAGACAACAATACTTATGGCTTCTCTCTAGAATGTTTGTGCAACCTTTTTGTCAATCAACAATGTTCTAGCACTGTCAACTATTTATCTATTTCTTTTTTTAGCTATACCATTTTTTGTGGATTCTTCGGTACATATACTTGTCTTTTGATTTGAATTTCATTGTAGAAGATAGTAAATTCATCAGAGATAAATTCACCTCCTCTATCTAATCTTAAATATTTTAGTTGTTTAGTTGTTTCCTTTTCAATTGTAGCTTTATACCACTTAAACATTTGGAATGCATCAGACTTATCATTTAGCAACATTACCGACATCATTCTTGAATAGTCATCAATAAAAAAAATGAAATACCAATCTCCATAATAGCTTTGTATCTTCATAGGACCACAAAGCTCAGTATGAGATAATTCCAAAATATCATTAGATGAGTAAGACTTGCTTAAGAAACTTGATTTTGTCATCTTAGCAATCTGACATTCTTTATGTACATCACTTTATTAGCTTTTCTTAATTTTGGTAGATCTATGACTCTATTCTTTTTTCTCAGCTTAATCATGTTATCAAAATTTATATGAAATTTTTTATGCCATAACTAAACATATTCAACTTTAACAAAAAAGAAACTCTTTGCAGTAGTATCAAGATAAAATAGATTATCTTTAGATTGTGCGTTAGTTGCAATCAGATCTCCATCAGTACTATAAATCTTCACTTTTCTAGTTTGAAACTCCAGTAAGTGGCTAGTATTGTGCAACACTCAACAATTATAGTTTAATCCTTGAACCCAGTAAGAATCATCACATCTCATCTTTTTATTCAATATAATTGATCATTTACCTTTAATAGGATATGGAATATCATTTCCAAATCTGAAAAATCCTCCATCATACTCTTCTAAACTCTCAAACTTATCAATATCACCAGTCATATGATGTGAACGTCCACTATCAATTATCCATGGGTTAGCTTTACTTACATGAGAAATACGTGATTTTTCATCTTCATACTTTTCTTCATCCGAATCTTCCTTCATAGAAACATAGGCAACTTCATAACTATCTTCAGTGTCATCAAATTCATCATTTGTTACACCTTCCTGAGCTAGGTAGCTAGACTTCCTACCTTTGTTCTTATAGTCTCTAAACCTTACGTATCGTTTCTCCTTGTTATCACTTTTATCATTCCTATTATTATTAGGACATATAGATGTAATGTGGCCAATCTTGTTGCAATTATTTAACATTTTCAAGGAAATTTACCTTTACACTTTCCTTTACCTCTTGGTAGTCTCTTAGCCAGCAGTGTTTCCAACTCTTCTTGTTCTTTCTCTTCAATTAGGATATTTTCATATTAATTTCCACACGAACTACTATGATTTCATCTTTCTCTTCTTGAATTTCTAATACTTAAAGATGATTTGAAGGTTATTTCAATAGTTGGTAGACTATTATCATAATTGCTAAGATAAAATGTAGTCATCTTATTGATTAAGGCTTCAAAAATAACAACATTATTTAGTATGGATCTCAGTTCCTAAATAATAGATACTCGAATATAATACTTGGATGAAAGAGTTCTCAAAATTTTACTTACCACTTCTTCACTAGTTAATGTTTCACCAACACCTCTGATGGCACTAACAACTTCCTTGATTCTAAAACTATATTGAGAAATGTTCTCTTCATCCTTCATTCTCATTTCATCAAATTTTCCACTAAAACTATTAGCCTTAGCTTTTTGTACATGTTGATCACCTCCATAAATAAGTGTAAGCTTATCCCACATCTCTTTTGAAGTAACACAGTCCTTAACATCATTGAATTCATCATCAATCAGGGAAGAGGCAATTTCTATCATTACCGAGTTGTATTCCTACTTTTCTCTCATATGATCAATTTTCATAGGTCCAGTAGGTGATAGAGTGTAGTCACTATCTAAAATATTTAGTGCAGATTCTCTAATTCCAGATAGGTACAACCTCATCCTGCTTTTCCATGTAGAGAAACTTTCCTTGTTCATCTTAGGTACTTCTCTTCTATACATCTTCAAATATTTTACTCAATTCTTTCAAACTTATCCATTTAGAGTACTTAGCTCTGATACAATTGTTGGATTATAGAGAGGGGGGTTGAATCAGTAATCCTTGATTCTTAGTACCTCAAAAAACTTTTCTATGATTAACTCGGTGTCAACTCGGTTAGACACAATTCACTATTTACCAATAATAGTAAATAAACTCTTACAATGAATAATAACATTCACATAAATCATTCATCACATATAGCACCAGTATTTACATGGAAACCCATATTTGAGAAAAACCATTGTGGAAATTTTCACCGACTACATAATATACTCCTCTAAAGTATGTTCAGTTAAGAGCCAATCTAGTTAAAGATTACAATACACACTGCTAGGTGTGACCCAATCAAGGGATTTACCTTAGATCTATTAGAATCTTCACCCTGTTAAGAGTGGCCTGGTTAAAGGACTTTGAACACTCTTTTGAACCTAATTTAATATTTATTAAACTAAACTATAAAACATAATTAAATTAATGTAAAAATCCAACAGTTCAATTATAGGAATAGCATCACAGAGATGTTGAGAATTGGATTCTAAATGATGTTCTTACATATAATTTATTTCAAGAATCATATTTCTTGAATTAAGTGTCAAAATTGTAATTGATGTTGGGGTTTTTCTAGGCATTCTACAAGATTTATGACATGTTGAAATAAAACTAATGAACAAAATAGAGTTAAATCATAGCTAACTAATGTATACATAAATCATTACATATATAAAAATGAATAGAGTAGAATTTTATCCATTAATTGTTACAAAATGAGTAGCTTAAGCTTTTCTAAAATTCAATTAAGTTCTATTTATAGAGTACAAAAGGAGATTAAAAAACTTAGTCTCTCAAAGATACTAGAATTTGTCTTTTCTAAAGTATTATACAAAAAAATATAGAAATAAAACAAATATTTTGACACAAAGTACATTAACAAGATGGCATAATTTTTTTATCCTCATTATTTTCTAAAATATTTAAATCATAATTATAAATAATTTAATGGTATCCACTAAGAAAAATGCACCAACATATTTTGTTTTTTACATTTAAATATATAGATGTGGATCACTGTATTTGTGCTAAATATTACAATCAACATTTTGAACATCTAGAATCCTCCACCATAACATTGCACTTAAGGGAATTGTTCTTAGTATTGGCACCAACAATTATATATTTGAAATGAAAATCATTCTAGCCTCTTGCTACCTTATGTTGCTTCCACAAATATTCTTTATAATCTCAATTATTATGAAGTAAAGTATATCCCATAATCCTTAAAACCCTAGTTAGAATTATATGATAAGTATCCTTAATTATAGAATTGAAACCTATATCTAAATTTAGGCTTTAAGCACTACATTTGAACAATCTATCACTTAATCAATATTTTAAAAAAATTTTCATTGGCAAACATCCAAGAGTTTTCTTTTTCCAGTAAGACATGAAATTTTAATGCTTTATCAACAAGACATTATACAAGTCTATGTACAAAAGTATTTGAAAATGGTGGTGAGGAAGAGGTAGAAGATGCTAAACTTGCATGGAGAACATGACATGCAATACATTGGGGATATTTTTTGCACTTCTCATCCTCATGTTCCCTAGTTGAATATTTTTTCCTTAGATTTTATCTTAGAACTGTCCTACAAGGGGTGTATGTTGAATGCCACATGAACTTATGAGATCATTAACTTCAACAAACTCATGTCCTAAAGTCCATGTTCCAAGAGTCTATCTAAGGAAATGACAAAAAATAGAGGGATGCCAATATTCTAGAGCCTACTAGACATATGTTTTATCTATATTATGCACCAACCTACAACCCACTGCAATGAACTCCAAACCACTTCCCTAAACCCTAGAGCATGTGCATTCTCTTGCATTGTAAACCAAAGAAAATTTCATATCATTCTGTCATTGAAGACAAAAGCCAATAATACTATGACAAAATAATTTAAATTAATATTTACATTAAATAATATGCACCTTTCTTGATATAAATGTTGAGAAAGGTTGAATCTTGATTGGCTTCTCTTACTTAGTTTGATCGTGATTTAAATATTTTTGCCTCCACTATAGTTCCTTCACAACTAAAAAATATACTACATATGCTAATATATCTTCATAAGACTTAACTTGATTAATAATACCTAATTTTTGGATTGAAAATGAATCTACTAATGCACCATTTATATATATTTAAATTATTTTCTCGATGTACTTAATTTAACTAGTTTTACTTTAAATTTTCTTTGATATTTAGTTTTTATAATTTCATATGCTTACATGGAACTTGGTAATGTTGTCACTCTTGAAATATTTATTCATCCATTATGTGTCATATATAGAATTAAACTTTGCATATTACTTATAATTTCTTTGATAATGTCCCATATATCACGTTGAGTCAAACATCTAAAAAACATATTTATTTACAATCAAAGAATGTGAATAACTACTTTTGTCAATTTTTACCATTTATGTAAATTCTTTATGACAAAATTATTTTCTATAATATAATAACATAAAACACAAGATAATGTTTTATTTTATCCAAGCTCATAATAAATTTGCAAGTGTTAGATAAAGTGAAATAATGAGATTAAATTTACTTTGACTATTGATTGAAAGCATGTATGTGTAATACCCCAAAATTGGCACCTAATAATTTCAATCAATTTTGGTGCATTTTCTTCAATTTTACATCTTCAAAGTCCTAATTTACTACGCAATTTTCTCTATCCTACTTGACTTTATTTGACTTGATGTCAATTGCAAAAACTCTAATTTGCATTAATCTCACACTATAATTAATTCCTAAGTTTTCACCTTTATTAGCTAAATAATCCCTATGATAATTTGATTTAATTCTAAAGTCCTAAGTTCTTTAAATTAAATTAAAATCCACCCCCTTTAGCTAATACACATAAAAGGAATTAATCTTATTTAGTTAATTGAATGGACACCTCTTTATTTGAATTTAATAATTCAAATTACTCGAAAGGTCACCCCATATGTGGCAATAATTCATTCTCTTAATTAAATAAATCTTTCAATATTTGTCTCAATTTGGATTGAAGAGTCAACCGTTTCATTTCAAGAACCTCTTCATTCCTCTCCCGGGCTTGTCTATATAATGAACCTCCTTCATTCAAAAAAAAGAGGCAATTGTGAGAGTAACTAAGCTATAGTCAAATTTAGTCTCAATTTCATATTTTTAAAGCTTTCATTTCAATTAGCTTAATTTCACATTTAGATTAATTGCATTCTCATAATAGAATAATTTGCTTATTGTTATTAGATTAATCTCATATTTCTTTCAAGGTTATTTAGATTAACTTGCATCTTCATATTTCTTTCAAGCTCTTAGATTAATTGCACTCCATTCTAGATTAATTTCAGTTTCACTCATCTTTTCAAGCTTTTGAAAATCCTTCATATTACCTTGGTCTTATGGTTGTTGGCTCTCATTATGAGAGTAATTCAAGCACCCTAGTTAATTAAAAGGAAATAGGTCGAATTGATAGAATCATGTGAATGGGTAATTCATACTCAATTTCATGATTCGATGATCGAGCAATGACTATGTTGTGTTTATAGCTCGATTAGAGGTCCACGTTCAACTGTATAACATTTTGGTGCCAACCGTGGGGTAGGAAAATTGATTTTTGGCCTCATCAATCTTAAACTTTTTCTGAATTTTGCAATCTACTATAGTCCATACTTCTCTATGTATGAAAGTTCACATGAGATTTCTGAGCGTACTGCACAAAGTTTTGGTCCTTGTAGCACTCTCTCATGTGAAATAGTACTTTTTTGCATAGTCCCTGGTATTTTCTCGTGTGCAACACTACACTTCCTTGCATGAAGTTTCACTGTCAGACATTTAACATTTCCAGATTCTACAATTTACTGTTGTTTTTTTCTGACATTTGCTTTCTATTGTTGATTCTGTAATCCTATTTTCTATCACATCATAATAGTGGTCTACAGGTCACTTTGTCAAAGATCATTAGACCTTCTAACAGGTTGCTTGTAGGATGGTTGTCAAAGGCATTTTAAGAACATTGTGTTTATTTTCTCGCTTGCATTCACATAGTCTAACTAGGGCTCCGTTAAAATTTCTTAAGGGTCTTGATAGCAAAGTAGGAGAATGGGCTCTTCATTACATGGAAGTGATGCCCACGGATGAAACTGAGACCCAGATGTTTCTAGAATGATGGATACCTGGGGAAGCAAGGAAAGGTAGTGAATCTTTAGCACTTCTACTTGCTAGGGGATTATGCTCTTCTCTCTTTGAGAGAACCAAAAACCCAAAAGCTTGTAGATTTGGTGGAGTGAAGCTAACTTAGTGACGAATATGCTTGATGTGTTCAGGTAAGGTGAAGAGGTAGAGAAGTATGCTCTTCTCTCTTTGAGAGAAAGAAAAAATAAAACCCTTGGATCTAAGCCAAGTTGTGTCACCTTTAGAGGGCCTGCTAGAAGTTGAACCTCCAAGAATGACCCAAGAGGGTACACACCTATCGCCGGTGATTCCACCTCACTATAATAAAGAATGATTTGTCGAGTCTAAAGACTCCAAAGCCATGTTAGCTTCCTTCTCATGATTTTAACTATCATCTTGAGAAGGCCTTGTCTATTGTACTGAGCGGCACTACTCCTAGCCTTGCTCACGAGGGTGTATGACTTTCAAGTGTTGGTGTGGCTATGAGGACCTAGACCTATATCAAGGGCACCAAAGGTTAGTGTGAATGGAAGGCCACTAAAAACTTTCCCTAGTTAGTTGCCTACTTGATTCACCTCCGAAAGGAGTCATAATCTTTGCACAGGGAGGGGGAAGAATCTCTCCTGTAGATTCCCACCATAGGCATGCACCTGGATGCTTGAAGGTGGTATATGAAACTAGCCCCTGCCACAAGGGTAACCTTTGAACATATACTATTGAGTCCTTGCAAACACCAAAAAAATAGGCACCCTCTAGGGGGTGACACGACTGTGTGAGGTGCACGCATGCGCATAAGCAGTGGGGCAAAGGTTTTGTCTTCTCACCAAATTTTTTGTAGGGATAACTATGTGTTTGTTATCGAGTCTTAAAAATTGTCCAATCATGATTAAAAAAAGACTCCTATGATACTACCAAGTTGCTTTGTCCTTGGTAGGTCTGTTAACGACTACTTCTTGTATCACAACTGCTTGATCTAAACCTTCATGTTTGTAAACGAATGCTTGAAACCCTCAAAATGAGATTGTTGATTAAACTGTCCTTCAAACCTGTCTGGAAATTAGATTTTCAATCAGAAAACTATTCAGGCTATGCCTTAGAACTTGACTTTATCTCAAAAACTATGTCAAAACTATAAGACTTTTACTTTTTCCCGCATGAAATTTCACTTTTTCAGAGCACTTTCTCATGTGAGACTTCATTCTTTTGTGTGAAGGTTTTCATTCTCTCACGTGGCCTAGCACATTCTCACATGAACCTATCCCTAGATTTCAAAAATAGTGAGCTTATTCCCATTGACTGGTCAAACTTTTTCCTGATCTTCTTTTTGTCTGAGGTCTGTTTATCTATTTTCCTATCATTCACTATCAGAAACTGAGTGTATCGAACTGAGAATCGATCGATTATTGCTTTGACTCATGTTGTCTCTCATTTGTTCATCATATCTCTTTATGCTTTTGTACCTCATGTTGTGATAGTCTTATCTCGGCTGTTCTAGCCACCTCTTTTGATGATTTGTACCAGGTCCATCTTGCATCTTGGTTGTTCTAGCCATTTATCTCCTTTTCGCTATCTTAGAGATAGAGTTTTTAGCATTATCCCAAGTCTTCTCTCATCATGTCTTCATCTATGACTATCATGACTAGAAGTGGAAAAACTTACCCCGTTCAAAATACTGGTCAAGGTAGAGGCAAACCTCATAATCAAGAAATAGACCATCCTGAATCTGTCATGAAATCTGAACTTTGTGAAGGATCCTCAAGTTCTTCATTGAGTACTTTGAAAGGTAGCCTATCTCAATCACCTCTGATTTTCCAAGAGTGTTTTAATCCACTGTTTGAAATGCAATCTAGTTTCTCATTTCAAGACCAAGACAACTCATTCTTCTAAAACAATTCATTATTTCATAACTTTAGAAGACCATTCCCTTGGACTAATCCTATTATTGAAACTATTGATCTCGCTGAATATAGTGACTCATTTGAAATTGTCAATCCTCTTGATCATGTTCATAGACTAAAATTCACCTTAGCTACACCTTTTTGACATCATTCATATTTCTTTACTAAGGCCTCAATTGCTGCACAAACTTACGCTGAAAAGATGGGAGAACCATTTGACTTCCAATCAGGTAAATACGACCAAACTCATGATCAATCTTAGAACAACCAATACCATGGTCAATATTCTAATGACCAATGTCATGGTCAATCTCAACATGACCAAAATCAATCTCACAATGATGATCAATCTCGAAACAAGACTCAAGGTGATCGGCAAGCAGCATACCACTATCACCCTCCTCCATACGATCAAAACCAAGATGATCAGCAACAAGACCAAATTCTGAGCATTTATGAGATTCTTGGTAATGAAGATGATGTAATAACTTAGAATGATATAACCACTACTAAAGCTAATAAGAGTCTCATCAAAATTATGAAATCATCCTTTTAGAGGAAAAGGAAAAGTACTTTCTTGAATTGGCCCAACAAGGGGCAAAACTCCCTCCAAATTATCAAGTTGAAATGCTTGTGGCTAAAGAGGAAGAGACTAAAACCACTAAGCTACAAAAAATGATTTAGAATATGCAAAATTAGATTAGTCAACTTGCAAAGGAAAAGGATAAGCCCAAACAACAATTCACAATGGATAGCATATGCCCTTTTCTGTTTGCCAAGAATATCCGCATGCCTCCTTTTCCAAAAGGAGTGGAGTTGCCCAAATATGACAAGTACATGGGTACAACCAATCCCCAAGATCATCTAAGGGAGTTTGGTGCTTTTTCCATGGAATTTATACATGATCAAACTTATCTTATGAGACTCTTTCCTCGTAGCTTGGGTGGATTAGCTCTGGAGTGGTTTTTCTGATTGCCCCCTGGGATTAAAATTTTTGATGAGATCGCTAATCTATTCCTCCAACATTATTCACACAACATTCAACACCCTATCAACATCTATCATTTGTGTAATCTGAAACAATGATAGGGAGAGCCTTTCTTATCTTTTCTCCAAAGATGGAGACAACTGTGTACGAGGTATCCTCACAAGTTACCAGAGTCTGAAAGGCTCGACATCTTCTTAGACAATCTTTTCCCAGACTTCAAATACCAATTGCAATTACAAGGTCCTTTGAATTTTGACAACATGATCAAACAAGCCATGAGGATAGAAGCTTTTATGACTAAGGAGAATTAACTTTGAACAAGGATAATAAACAAGGATTCTCCATGAATAAGGATAAAGGGAAGATTGTCAAAAAGAACAAAAATGTTGTAAATGATGGAGTGGTTGATAATGTCACCACAAAGCCTTCAAATCATTTTTTTAATCTTACTTCCAGTATACAAGTGGCTAAGGTTGTTGAAAATACCACAATAGATAATTAGCAAACTTTAAGATTTTCTAGGAACAAACCTTGGGCCTCTCAACCCAAGCATGAATTAACTTCTTTGGGAGAGACTCTTGATGTGGTCTATAAAACTCTTGTGCAAAATCAAGTTCTTACTCCTTTGGAAAAGCATCCCTATGACCCACAACCATGACCTCATTGGTGGATTGACAATGCATACTACGACTATCACCAAAACACTGGTCATAAGACTTCCACTTGTCTCTAAATGAAGCATAAAGTTCAAGACCTTATTGACAAAGGTGACATTCTTGTGTACAACCATAACAAGAATTTGGATCATTAGGTGTTTAAGGACCCTTTCCCTCCTCATGAGAAAGGTGAGTCTTCCACAGCTAATAATACCAATGCCAAAATCAATTACACGTACACTGCTAATGATAATGTCATCAACATGATTGAACCTATTGGAGTTGAGTATTGCAATGTGATCACTTTCAAGGGGAGTGGCGATACTCCCAAACCTAAGACTCCTTTCATCTTTCATAGTTCCTCATCTCATTTTTCTAAATCTGAACAAACTCAAGATTGTGCCAATGTTGTTACTCGATCACGTGGAAGAGTTGTTTTGAAAGGTCATGATCCTCCTATATCTTCTCTGAAACAAACTATGGATAAGACTACTACTGGTCCTACCAACAAAGCCTCAAAATCAGCCCCTATGCCTAGTACTACTAGTTATAGCATCTTAGATCAGCTCCAACGAACCAATGCTCAGATTACCATTTTTGAGTTTTTGAAGATCTTGCCTGCTCACAGGTAGATTTTGGATAAAGCCCTCACCGAGGAAAATGTCCCCAAAGATCTTGATCTCAATCAGTTCCAATCTATGGTGGGTCATTTAACCTTGCCTCACTATTTGTCCTTCTTCAAAGAAGATGATCACTCTTTGAGCCATCCGCATAATGCTCCCTTGCATATAGAAGTCATGATAGGTCCCAAGCATGTCTGCCGCGTGCTTATTGACAATGGTTCTTACCTTAATATCTATTCTGCTAAGTTGCTTACCTAGCTAGGTTATGATGAGGATTGCATAGACTCCCACAAAAATATTACTATCAAAGCTTATGATGAAGAAGAACACAAATCCAAAGGCTTAGTTGTGCTACCTATCTACATAGGACCTGTTGAGAGAGATGTTACTTTTCAAGTCCTTGATATTCCTCTTGCGTACAACATTTTGTTGGGTAGACCATGGATTTATGAGATGCAGGTTGTTCAATCCACATACCATCAATGCATCAAGTTTCCTTTCCATGGCATGGAAGTCATTGTTCCTGCTAATACCAACTACTCTTGCAATACCCTTGCATAGTCTGCAAATAGCTTTGTTCCAACTAATAGAGAATCCACTAAGTTCTATGATGCTAAGCTCAAATAAATGGAACAAACTTTGAAACTCAAGGATATGGGCATGGGAGGCTATCAAATTGAACCTGTGCTATCACTAGCTGCTCTACCTCTATCTCCACGCTCTTATGGGAGACCTTCTAAGAATAACAAATCTATCGCTATCTCTCCCCAGATAGTCTATGATGGTGCCTTTGTCAAGGCTACTACACCTCTAGAGGATGATGAAGAAGAAAGAGCTAAGCCAGCTTGGCTCTATAAAGGGAAAGAAACATCTGAGATGACTACTCCACCTCTAGACTTAGAACAAGAACCCTAGTGAAAGCTTCAAGATCATGAAGTGCTTTGGGTACAAAGGAAGTGGTCCTATAGGAATGAATGACAATGGTTTGATAAAGCCCATTGAAGCTATAGGTCATCGCACAAAGGACACAACTGGCTTAGGCTTTAAAAAGACTCCCTTTCATTTGAGAACAAAGAAATTTGTGCCAGAACCTAAACCTGAACCTGAATTTAAGGATACTACTCCAAAGGAAAATCTAGAGGCCAACTTTGATGAAGATACTTTCCCATATCCAATACCCCCAGAGTTTGCTGTACTCTTGGCAGAACCAAATGAACCTATCATACCTGTCCATATGGTAGAGACTGATACTGAACCTGATGATACTACTTCAATGTATCAATTTACCTATGATCAATGGAAAGCAACACTAAATTATGATCCTAGTTTTCAAGGTGAACAATATAGACCACCACATTTTCAAAAGAAGCTTGAACAAGAATGACTTCAGCATGTTGCTAATGCCACAAGAGATAGTAATGAATCTGATGATATTGCCAGTGCTAATGGAATTCCCACATCAAGTACTGACTCACATGAATATGAGTTTGACTCTTTGTCTGACGCTACTTTTGATGTAGATATAGATGCTATTCATGTATATGAAAACCTTCTCAAAGTAGGTGAAGGGTCTAGCATTAGGTCACACGAATTAGACTCCATTGGTGTTAACTTATTCTCTACTTTTGACATAGGGTCTCATAGGGATTTGAATGCTCCTTTGGATGAGATCACTCTAGGTCTTGACTTTCTCATCTACGCTTTTGATGATTATACCATGAATGCAATTGAACCAGCCACTACTACTCTTTTACTCCACCGTGTTAGTCCATTTTCTAGTCATTGCAAAATCTCATGAAATTGGCCTCTCCCCTGCATATTTTTGTTAAATGTCCTGCCTTGTGCTCTTTGTTGTTGTCACCTTACTTTAGTCCAAATTGCATCTCCTAATGTGCAAAACCCAGAAAGTTATTAAAATTTTGAGGTCCGTGGGAAGCAAACTTTAAAATTCTGCCACAGTGTCGAAAACCTGCAGTGTTTTCAAAAACTCGTGTTGTTTTCAGCTTCCCTGATACCTTTCGGTCTATCGTTATTCCTGTGTGTTTTCGTCCCCACACTTTTACCTTGATTGATGGTGTTTTCTCTAACTACACAAGTCCTACTGGATGGTGGATCTGGGCTCTTCCTGATTGGCTATCGCATGGCTACATGTCAGACTTTTCTTACATGTGATCATGTGACCACTTTCCACCTAGTCATGTAGGTCCCAGTTTTGTTTAGCTGTCTGGCGGTCTATCAGTCTTAAGTGCGAAAGTGCAATCAAAGGTGGGACCTAGTTTTCAGATTGGGTAGAGGGTCCTGACGTGTCGAAGCATCAATAGTTGTCATTAAAGTGCGAAGGATTTGTCAAGGCTATGCGCTTTTGTGACAACTATTTGATCCTTCGAAAGGGTAAGGCTTCTTTGGCAGTGGTCCCAGAGGCAATGATGTGGCAGCCTATGATTGGCTGTTGCATGATTGCATAGCCCAGTTTTTGGCTATGTGATCATGTGACTACTTGGCACATGTCCTTGAGGCCCATTGGCAAAAAGGTTTGTGGTCTTGGTAGCAAGTGGTGATGAGGCTTGTCAGGTGGGCCCGTTCACTTTTGTTGTGGAGGTATACATTTTGTGCAGTGGGTCTAGATGCCACGCAGTGCTGATGTGCATGAATTTTATTAGCTGGTGGGTGGGTGATGTGGCAGTCTCATGGCTTTGTCGCATGATCCTAAGGGCCATTTCCATGGCTTGTGATCATGCGATAAACCCCTCGCTGTTGACTCCATGCGGTGGTGGTTAAGGTTTGTGGGCTATCACATGTTCGCATAGCCCATTTTTAGGCTATGCGATCATGCGATAGGGTGCCACGTGTGCTAGGGCTCCTTTGTGGTTGTTTGGTGGGATCAGTGGCAAGTGGTGTCATGGCATTTTTTGGTTGGTCTGAGCTGACAGGTTTGAATGCGGGCCTAGGCTAGGGTATCTCGGCACTAACATGACAATCGACAGGTTGCATGTTTGTGGCTTGTTGTATGTTCATGTAAGTGAGTTTCCTAGCTTATGAACATGCGACAAACCCTGTTGTGGTAGTGGTCTGGTGTTGGTAGTTAAGAGAAGGTAATGCAAGTGGCGTGTCGCATGTTTGCATAGCCCATTTTTGGGCTATGCGATCATGCGACAACTATTTGGCATCGCCATTACGGAGTTAGCCTGAGGTGCTTGGGTGGTTAAAAGCATGAAGCCCACGAGTGCATTGTGACCATTTGCCTTCTTTTTTGAATCTCTGTGAATGTTTCCAACAACCAGGAAGGACCGAAATTGATGACAGGAAGGGCCAAAGTTGGTGAAACTGATTTTCTCCACCACTCCAGTGTGTTCTAGGGTGCTTGATAGTTGATTGCAGAGGGATTTGTACTATAAGGAATGATTACAATCTTGGCTCGAGAAGTGTTTGCAGCTGGTTGATTAGACTGTATGAGCTTGATGATGTGGCTTAACCCCCTATCATGTTTGTGTTTATTCCTCGGTGGGGTTAGGTGATTTTGAAATTTTGAATTTGAAATGATCGTATGCTTGCATTGTAACCCTGGTATAAAGGGATTTTCATGATCATTTTCTAGCATTGGGAGTTTCGTATTCAAGCTTTTTCGGTTGTGAGTCCTCTGCCTAGTCTGAATTGTAATGATCTGACTTAGTTTTTGTTGGCAATTGAATGAAAGTTGTAGGACTAAGCTGTAGTTTGCAAGCTTGTTATGCTTGAATTGATTGTATGCACTTAAGGATTCTTCATACTTAATGCAAATATATGATCCTTATCTCTCCTTTGTGTCATTGCAGATAGATTTTGAACTTTCTAGTTCACTGCATACTTGTTTGTGTATGTGTCTTCATTCTTTAGTTCTAATCAAGGATTAGATTAAATTATGCTTTAGATGAGACAGAGGTCTATCTCTTGTCTATGTGAGGATTTCATATAAGTAGTAAAGAAGATTATAGATGTGTTTATGGCTTTGAATCTCAGATATAATTTTGGTGTGTGTATGTGATCTATTTAAGAAAACTTGCCCAATGGATGAGGCACTAGCCTAGATGAGTATTTCCTTGTTGACATATCTTGACTTAGATTGTTATGATTCAAACATATAAGATTAAGAACCATCCTTTATATTTTCAGTATTTGGTTGTATAAGGTCCTACCCCATAGTAAAGAGAAGTCAATGAATGTGTGGTTATCATTTAGTACCCTCTTACTATCCAGTCATCTATTATATGAATCCAATCCTTGGTGTGTGAAGTATATTTTATGCTAGGTTAGGTGCACCCGCCTTAGTTTTGCAAAGCCAAAAGTAGAAGAGGTCAGTCTTGTCCCTATAGTTGGTCCAGTTACCCTAAGACCTCAGCAATTTTGGAGCTAACCATTCCTAAGATCCATCTGAGGGTATATTGGCAGCCTCATGAGCATAAGCATCATTTTGGACACCAACACACCATCCCAATCTGATAAACTAGAACCCCCCTTCCACATCCAATGAAGTCCTAACATTCTAGAATGATTACACTCTAGCCTGTTACCTCCATGCTATTGAACCTGTAATGTCCTCCACCAGTGAAAGTAGTGTTAGCATGGTAGAGGCAGATATCAAGTATCTTATTCAAAAAATTAAAAGAAAAAAAATAGATGCTTTGATGGTGAAAACTACATTGTGGTAGTATCAGAGCCAAAAATAGTAAAAATAAAAGACGTATCCAAGGGTGAAAACCTCTCTGAGGAACCCAAGAATGAGATACTTGATAGTCTCCTGAGCCACTATCAAGAAATAAAATTAGTATTGATTGAGCTGACACAACCAGTGAATTTGGGTATAGAGGCTGCTCCACAAATCATTCATCTAGCATAGTCATTATCTGCAAAGTAAAAGGAAGAATTCACTAGGTTCTTTCAAAGCAAGAAAATAAACTTTGCATGGACTTATTATGATATGCCTAGATTAGACCCCAATCTAATCATGCACCATCTATCCATTGCACCAAGTATTAAACCTGTCAAATAGAAGCTTCAAAATATGCATCCACACGTAGCACTTTTAGTCAAAGCAGAGCTTGTAAAGCTTCTTAAGGCTAGTTTCATAAGGGCTATTGACTATGCACAGTGGATTTCAAATATTGTTCTAGTCACAAAACATGATAAATCCATTCATGTGTGCATAGACTTCTGCGATCTAAATAAGGCATGTCTAAAAGATGACTTCCCATTGCCTAATATTGACATGATAGTGGACATGACAGCAGGTTATGAGATGTATTCCTTGATGGATGGATTTTCTGGCTATAATCAAATAAAAATTGTGCCAAAGGATCAAGAAAAGACTACTTTCACATGTGCCTGGGGAACCTTTTGCTGGAATGTCATGCCTTTTGGGCTTAAGAATGCTAGAGCAACATATCAGAGAGCTATCACTACCAATTTCTATGATATGATGCATAAAACAAAGGAAGATTATGTGGACAATACTTTGGCCAAAAGCATGCAGTGAAAAACTCATCTTATAGATTTGGTTCCCATACTTGACCGCATGGAACAATTTTGTCTTAGACTTAATCCCAAGAAATGTGCATTCGGTGTCACTTCTGGGAAACTCTTGGGCTACATCATTTCAGCTAAAGGCATTGAACTTGATCCAAAAAAAGTTCAAGCTATTATGGAAATGCATCCACCTAAAAACATTAGTCAGATGAGATGACTTCAAGGAAGGCTACAATCTATTTGGTGCTTCATTTCACAATTGGCTGATAAATCACAACCATTCACTAAAACTTTGCATAAAGGTGTGACCTATGAATGGAATGAAGAATGTGACAAGGGACTCACTCAAATCAAATAGTATCTTGCTAATCCACCTATATTAATGCCTCCTATTCATGGGAAGCTACTTATACTATACATCTTGGCCACAAACACATCTTTGGGTGCTCTCCTAGCTCAAGAAGATCCAAACAACATAGAGAGAGAAATTTATTACATTAGCAGAACATTGGTTTCTTATGAAATGAACTATTCTGTCATTGAAAAAGCTTGTTTAGCGGTAGTGTTTACTTCACAAAAATTGTGGCATTATATGCTCTCTCACACTACAAGACTTATTGCAAAAATTGATCCACTAAAGTACTTACTGAGCAAGGCTGCCCTCATGGGTAGACTAGAAAAATGGGTTATGATACTTAGTGAATTTGACATTGAGTATGTGGAAAGAAAAGCTATTAAAGGACAAGAAATTGTTGATCAGTTGGCAGAGGCTCCTCTAAAAGATCACTGACCTTTGAACATTGAATTCCCAAATGAATCCATCATGCTTCTCACGCATTAGTCTTGGAGCATGTTCTTTGATGGATCATTCACTCAGCAAGGCCCAAGTGTAGGCATTCTATTTATAACACCTCAAAGATACTCATTTCCTAAAGCTTACAAAATGTTGTTTCCCTGCACAAACAACATAGCTAAATATGAAGCTCTCCTTAATGGTATGAAGATAGCCATTGAGTGGCGTGTGGATGAGCTCAAGGTCTTTGGAGACTCTTAGTTAATCATCAACCAAGTTAATGATGTCTATCAAACAAAAGATGACAAGCTAATGCCTTACAAATGAATGGTGGATGATCTCAAACTATATTTTGCACACATCTCTTTCCAAAAAGTTCCAAGGGTGGATAATAAAGTAGTCAATTTTATGGCCACTCTTGCCTCAATGTTACAGATGCTAGAAAATGACTTCAGACATGAATTCTTGGTGGAGACATTATGCTACCCAGCCTATGACATTCCTAAATCTAGGATGATCTGTTCAGTCATTAGACATGACTCATCCTGCTACCACCATATCTATTCTTACCTCCGTGACCAAATCATTCCCAACACCTATACTTAGAATGAAAAATGTCACCTTATTTGTAATGCTTCATGGTATGTCATCATAGCAAATGACTGTATAGATGGGGTCTAGATGATACCCTTCTTAGGTGTCTAGAACCCGATGAGTCCAAATGTGCATTAGCTGAGGTACATGAAGGTATCTATGGCTCTCATTCAAGTGGTCTAATGTTAGCTCATAAAATTATTAGAGCTAGTTACTATTGGCCTAATATGGAGAAATAAGTGGTTCAATATGCCAAGGCTTGTAAACAGTGCCGATTTCATGGAAATCTGATCCATGCTCCTGCTAAACAGCTTATTCCTTTCATCAGTTTTTGGCCATTTTAGCAATGGGCCTTTGACTTAGTGGGTCAGATACATTCTTCTTCTTCAAGAGGACATAATTTTATCATCACCACTACAGACTACTTTACTAAATGGGTTGAGGTAGTCCCTTTGACTATAGCTAATGGCAAGTCTATGGCAATGTTTATGCTAAACTATATTATCTATAGATATGGTGTACCCTCATCCATTATCACTAACAATGGGGGACAATTCAAGAACAAAGACCTGACAGATTTGTGTACCAAATTCAGGATTATTTAGCATTGGTCTTCTATCTATTATCCCCAGGGTAATGGACAAGCAGAAGCTTCTAATAAGACAATTCTCAAAATCATGCATAGAACAGTTCATAAATCTGGTAGAGATTGGCACCTCTAGATTAATCCATCTTTATGGGCCTATAGAACAAGTATTCGAACACCAACAGGGGCCACACCCTTTGCCTTGGTCTAAGAGTAGATGTAGTATTGCCTATTGAGGTCAAGATTCCTACATTGCAAATCTCTCTAAAAGGCCTCATCATTGATGAAGAAGATAGAATATCCCACCTACAAGAGCTTGAGTTGATGGATGAACATCGGCAAGTGGCATCTGATCATCTTCAAGCATACCAAAAGATAATGTCAAAAGCATACAATAAGAAAGTCAGACAAAGGGAATTCCAAGTGGGTGATCTCGTCCTAAGAGAAAACTCCAAGAATCAACAATAGTGTGTCTAGAAAGGGAAATTTGAACCAAACTGGCTTGGTCCATACATTATTATTGTAGCATTTGGGTCTAGCACTTACTAACTCTCCACCACTAAAGGAGAGCAACTCAAAGAGCTGATCAATGCTCTTCATCTGAAGAAGTTCTACAGCTGAGACATTCTCTGTGTGCTCATGTACATACTTATTGGTCTTGAAAAAATCCTAAAAATGATATATTCTCAAAAATCCTAAAAATTGCAAAATGTCCTAAAAAAATGATCATCTTAGTGAAAACTTGGTAAATAGGCACCTTGATAATACTAAAAAGAAAATACAAAAATGAAAAAATACAAAAAAAATGAAAAAATTGAAAATACAAAAAAATGAAATATTCAAAAATACAAAAAAGAAAAGAAAAAAGAGAAAAGTACAAAAAAATTAAAAAAGAAGAAAAATGTATCATTGATGAAAACCTGGCAAACAAGCGTCATGCTAGCAAAAATAGAATCTCTGCCAAGATGGTGAAAACCTAGCAAATAGGCACCTCTTATTTCCTGAAGCTATATCTCATCTTAGCGCTACTTGGCTTTAGTTTCCTTGCATTCCTGCTTTAGTTTTCTTTTTTCCGCTTTCCTGCTTTAGTTTGTTTCCTACTTTAGTCTGTTTCCTGCTTTGGTTTGCTAGCTCATGCACTTGCCGTCAGTTGTCTTTGAGATTTTCCTCTACTCTTCATAGATTGGAACTAGTTACACTTGGGGGCACCTTCCTGGTCTAGGGGGCATTGTCCTATCACTTTCAGAAGTTTTTTTTTTTGCATCAGTCACCAATGGTTCTCACTGTGTCTTCCTCCTGATGCCTAGCTACTTTTGAGATTTCTCTCCTTGAGGATCTCTCATGTATTGATCACTAGTAGTTCCCACTATGCTTGCCTACTGATACCTAGCTATTGTTTGACCCCTCTCTTTTGGGATCTCTTCCTTACATCAGTCACCAGTGATTCTCACCATGTCTGCCTGCTGATGTTTCATTGGTGCTTAATCCTCTCTTTTGAGAATCTTCCTTGTATCAGTCACTAGTGGTTCTCACTGCATCCACCTGCTAATACTTAGTTCACACTCTGATATCTTCTTGAGACTTCATCTCTTGTGATGGTCACCAGTAGTTCTCACTCCGTCTGCCTACTATCGCTATCCCATTGAGACTTTGAATGTTGTACATTTTTTATTCGACTTCAATCTGCTTGGACACAAATGTAAACTGAAACTAAAACTAAAGTTGTGTTCCTTTGAAGTGTGCTAAGATTTTCCTTTGAGTTCTTGTTTTGTGTGCTTTATCATTTCCCCTCGAGTGACTCTACGACATCTTTCTTGATTGAGAAACGCGAAGACTGGGGGCATGATCTTTTTCTTTGCTTTTTGTTTGCTAGTTTAGTTCCAATGATCCAATGAATCTATCTAAGAGGGGTGTCTATCTGTAAGAGCCTTCATCTCATATTGGATGGCTATGCATACCTTGACTCTTTTTATATGGACACTTTGGTGAGGTTGGTTCTTCTCCTTGTTTGTTTGAGCGACTTCTTTCTACTACCGATAAAATTGTAAATGCTCATCCTACTAAGTGAACATAAGGGTCACTACAAGAAATTTTTGGCAAAAGAAGGAACTCTCATGTGTCTGGTGTGTTTGTTCACAAGAAACATTCAGGTCATTTTAGAAATTATTCTTTTATGCTTATGTTAACTTTCTAAATCAAAAGGAATAGGTGTTCAGGTCATTCTGGCTTCTTGTGCCTTAATGCTTACATCTCATTCCGAGAAATCTAAGACTTATGTCATATTCATATTCTCATGATTGCAATGTCAGTGAGGGTTGTATGGCATCTTGTGAATGTCTATTGCTAAAAACTCTATGATGATAAATGTGATAATTCAACAACCAAGTCCTAGGGTTGCATCTAGTTTAGGCTTGCATTTTCATTCTAGGCTTGCATTGAGACAATGTTTTGGTGCTCTCTTGATTGTCTTCTCTTTTGTATCAGGTTCATTTTGGCTGCACAATTGTCCAGTCCTCACTCTTGATCTTTGAAACATATATTTTGATTAGTACCTATCATATATTGCAACATCCTACATGATATGATTACTACCACATACATTGCATGTCCATTGCATTATCATAAATCCATATGCATACATTATTCATTTTTTTACATCTACATATACATGTGCATCCATTGTAAGCATAAATCAAATCATACATTACATTTTGCATTTCACATTTCATTCATTATATCCATCTATCATCTATCATTACATTTAGATATGTGCATATTCATATCATAAAAGAAAGCATGTGCATCTCATACATATCTACTACATACATCTAAATCATCTAGGAAACATCTCATAAAACACCAACATCAAAGTAATATATCAACAAGTACAATGATGTCAAAATGGAAATCTCATATATATATCATGATGAATCAATGTCATGTACAAAAGAAGGGTGCTACTCAAGCACAGTATCAAAATGAGGACTACAATATATATATCAATGTGCTAACTCTGCCCGCTACCGCCTACTGGAGGGGGTGGAGGTGGAGGAGCCTTCTGTGGTGGTCCCTGTGGAGCTGGCATCGATCACTATGGAGGTGCCTATGGTGGTGCCTATCGGGGTTCTTATGATGCTCCAGCATACTAAGAAAATGGAGGCACCTACTCTAATACATCTAGAATGGCTCCATAATATGCTACATAATAATAAGCTACCTGAGCAGTCTCATATCTAGCCTCTGCTCATACTCTCGCCATCTCCTCTCGAAGCTCTTTGACCTCTCACTCCCTCTCACCTACCCATGTCTCCTATATGATGACCCAAGTATGGAAGTCATCTCTCTCATGTTGAACCTTCCTAACCCTCTCCCAGCTCTTCTTGAGACCCTCCCACAACTATGGTTCCTATGCTCCACTAGGAACATCCTGCATATCTTTATCATCACTCGAAGGCATCTATTGTGAAGTATCTCCTGTCCTCTACCTAGTGGATCTCTGATGGGTCCCACTACCATCTACATCTACATCTAACCCAATATTCCTTGGGAGGATGTCTACCTTTCCTATACATGGCCTTAATGCTCTCTGCCCAAGCTGCTGAAGTGGTATCTACTATTGGGCATCTGCTTGCTGCTACTATTGTGGCCCCTACTGTGCAGCCTACTGCTATACAAGCTACTGAATTGGTACCTGTTGTTTTCCTTGTGGGTACTACTATGCTCTCTAGCCCATCCCTATAGGATCTATAAATCTAGGAAAAGGATGAGCTAGGATGTGATCTCGGTATGCAGGTGTCATCCTTGCATTGGTGACATCCACCATATAATCCCATCATGCTACTGGTACCCTAGCCTCAATAGCGCACCTACCTAGATCTAATCTTGGGTGCCACCCCTTCTCCTTGTCAATAAAGTGGGCATAGGGGCAGTACTCTTGAGAGATGTCTTATTGTCTCCCGAATTGACATAAGACACGTGTAACAAGAAAATGCTCAATGATGGTAATGCAACACCCAATCAGTGGATGTGAAACAAATATATGAGAAAGCTCTCGATGAGCATCATCCCATGGCTTAGTAGCCACCCAAGGTCTCTAGATGAAAACTACCATATCATCAAACTATCTACACCACTACTCTTTCTTACCCAGTAAAGGTTGAGTCATCAGACCTACGTACCTATATATGTATGGCTCAAGAGCTTGTCATGTATCATGGAATATAGGCCTACAAATAGGGAGGTGCTCGCAGGTCCAGAATTGAAGAATGAAGACACCTGCCACCATGGTCATCACACTGTGATATACAATCTCATGCATCTCATGGTACATATGGGTGAGCATGCACTCCCCCTATTCGAATCTAACTATTGGTCTAGCTAGCATCTGCTCCAGCATCAACCCCCAGTTGCACTCCAAACCATGCTGACCTTGATCAGGAACCAAGTAAAAACTTAGAAACATAGATAGAACCATAGGGAATGGGTGAGCACCACTGTACCTTTTGATCAAATCATCCCAAGAGATGGCCCGGCCCATAACTAGCCCATCTTGGAAGATGGTCCTCAATGCTACCATGCCTACCCTTAGTTGTACATCATACTCTACTCGAGCACCATGGATGGGTATCCACAAGATCTGATAAATGTCCTTGGGAGTGACTGTCATCTCCCCTAGTGACAAGTGGAAGGTGTTCATCTCTGAATGGAGATGCTTAACAAGTACACCAAGAAGACCGTGATTTACCTGAATGTTAGGTATATCACGCAAGTATCCTAATCCTAGCTTGTCAATGTGGGCAGTCTTAGTATCTATCAGTCTTTGGACTAGTGTGGTGATCACTCAATGATGTGACTAGAAGGCGACATCGTGGAAGTCAACCTACAAAGCAAGCGATGACATTGGATCAGTATCTCAATGTGATGGTTCTCAAACTAAAAACAATGAATACAACAATGCATCTATCCTAGACATGACTCTGCGACACTCTACTTGGATGATTTCATGCACTTTCAACAAATTTTGGGCAAAGATTTCAAACATGGTAGTAGTTTCCCGCATGAGGAAACTATTCCCTCGTGCGAGACATGATCTCTTCCTGTGCGAGAATGAGAAATTTCACGTGGCACTAGCAAGTAGTTCGCGCGAGCTGGCAGAAAGGCATCAGGTGAGAAAGCCCTAACCCATGTGAGGAAACCATTTCCTCATGCAAAGGGTGACCTAGGCCAATGTGAGGAAACCATTTCCTCATGCGAGACTTGAAGAACTTGACCCTAAACATGCTAGATCTATCCTAAATTGACCTAGAAAGTAGTAAAAATTGAAATACAAGGAGGTTTATCGACTACTTACAGGTGCATCATACTCTGGTGGCTGGGCATGTCATCAGGAGCACTCAAATCAATGTGTGTGCACTGGGATGCCCTCCGTTCTCTCTCAGAGCTCAAATCACTAGAAGACAAAAGTGAATAATGAATTGAAAATGACCCCTCCATGCCTTATATAGCTTTTGACCTAATTTTTGAAAGTGCTCTGTTTTGCGTGAAAATTGTACGCTTGGCTAAATCAACTACTTTGAATCCATTTTCGGGATCGAAATTGAAATTTGACATCTCTAGATAGCTCAAAATCATGTTTTAAATTTTGGGCCCCTTTGGGATCGGATGCTTGTGCAGTCAACCCTCTGGCATCATTTTCCTATCAGATCCTCATCTTTTCATCATTTTTTTGAGATCTTCAATATTTTTCACCAAATTCAACTCTAGTCAAATTTGGTCAACCATGGTCAACTATGGTCAAACTTTGTCAACAAGACCTCCCAATTACTTCAAATCACTTCTGTTACTCCTTGAATCTAGTTTGATTGCTTCTAATTTGCAACCTCTTGTTGTCAATCATCCTTCTGATATGTCATTGTTTGATTTCACTCTCGAGGGGGCAGGATGATTGCATCATTTGAATCTTGTCGAACCAGTCTCTTATCAATTTGATCTAAATTAAAGTCCTCATCGCTTGGGGCATCTCTTCAAAGAGGGGCATCCTTGTGCCTCGTATCTTGTCATCTTGTCATCTATCTCTTAGGTATCTAAGCACTCTAACTCAGATCCTCGGGAATCAAGCTTCATTCTGGAAATGGTTCTCAAAATCTTTTAGGTATTGGGGCAATCTAACCCTCATTCCTGGGAGTTAAGCTTCGTTCTAGAGATGGCTCTCAAAATCTTGTTTGTACTATTATCTGGGTAATCTAACTTGGGTCTTGGAGGGCTGAGTTTCATATTGGGGCAATCTAACCTTGATGCTGGAGATTAGTCCTAGATCTACATCTGTCATGATTCGATCAATCAGTATTGGAGAAATCTAACCCTAATTTTGATCTCTTCTCAAGTTGTCATTAGACCATTGTCTTCACAATCTAACTTAGACTTCAGAGAATCCTACCTCATTCTGGAGGTGGTTCTACAATTTGATCTATTTTAGTGTCTTGGCATCCTAACCTTGACTTCTGAGGGTTAAGCTTAGTTCTGGGGATAATCCTAAAATCTTATCTATCGCATTAGACTATTCTTTGAATCAATGCGCTTCTTGCACATCAATTCAAAGAGGGGAAAATGTAATACCCCAAAATTGGCACCTAATAATTTCAATCAATTTTGGTGCATTTTCTTCAATTTTACATCTTCAAAATCTTATCTTACTAGGCAATTTTCTCTATCCTACTTGACTTTATTTGACTTAATGTCAATTGCAAAAACCCTAATTTGCATTAATCTCACACTATAATTAATTCCTAAGTTTTCAACTTTATTAGCTAAATAATCCCTATGATAATTTGATTTAATTCTAAAGTCCTAAGTGCTTTAAATTAAATTAAAATCTACCCCCTTTAGCTAATACACATAAAAGGAATTATTCTTATTTAGTTATTTGAATGGACACCTCTTTATTGGAATTTAATAATTCAAATTACTTGAAAGGTCACCCCATATGTGGCAATAATTCATTCTCTTAATTAAATAAATCTTTCAATATTTGTCTCAATTTGGAATGAAGAGTCAACCGTTTCATTTCAAGAACCTCTTCATTCCTCTTCTAGGCTTGTCTATATAATGAACCTCCTTCATTCAAAAAAAGGAGGCAATTGTGAGAGTAACTAAACTATAGTCAAATTTAGTCTCAATTTCATATTTTTAAAGCTCTCATTTCAATTAGCTTAATTTCTCATTTAGATTAATTGCATTCTCATAGTAGAATAATTTGCTTATTGCTATTAGATTAATCTCATATTTCTTTCAAAGTTATTTAGATTAACTTGCATCTTCATATTTCTTTCAAGCTCTTAGATTAATTGCACTCCATTCTAGATTAATTTCAGTTTCACTCATCTTTTCAAGCTTTTGAAAATCCTTTGTATTAGCTTGGTCTTATGGTTGTTGGCTCTCAATCTGAGAATAATTCAAACACCCCAGTTAATTAGAAGGCAATAGGCTGAATCAATAGAATCATGCGAATGGGTAATTCATACTCAATTTCATGATTCGATGATCGAGCAATGACTATGTTGTGTTTATAGCTGGATTAGAGGTCCATGTTCAACTTTATAACAATATGTAACATGAAATGGGGTTATGTTTGAATGACAAGGTCATGAGGTTCTCATATTGGAGATCCATGGGTAAAAGTAAAAAGCTGTGTCACACTTTTATAAAGGAAAAGGTCAACAACACACAAATTTTTTAACTTTAACAACATAAAAATGGTATTTATGTTTAAAATTTAGAGATGATGTAAGCTAATGAAATGTGTAAAAGTGGATGAAGTTTATGCCTATATTTTTTATTTTTATTTTTGAACAAGAATTCACATAGTTTTTAAATTTTTCAAGTCCATTTTTTACTTGCTGAAAAATGCTGAAAAATGAGGGTCTTGTTCGCAACAAAAAAGTATATACAAATAATCTTTTTTTCTTTTGATTTCAAAATATGTCATAGATAAAATGTATAGCTAGTGCATAAAAGAAGAAAAATTAGTTTTCAATGTATATTTTCTCTAATATAACTACTCAAATTCGAACATACCTGAAATCGACAGTTTTCATCTCGCATCAAATTTCCCCAATCAAATCTACACCATTCAAAAAATAAATTACACACTCTTGAAGATAACTCTCTCCTCTAGTGTTAAATATAAAATTTCAAATTTTTTGATAAGCTTTACTATTTTTTTTTATTTTTGAAGCATCTTGTTCTCGAATGTTAAAATACCTACTTGGAGTATTTTGAAATTATAATATATTAAATCTAATTAAAATATTATAAAAATTATATGATGATAATCTTGACTCTGTGCTCTAAAAAAGGGTATTTTTATATTTGTAGAAAAATATCATTAAAAAGAGAGAGTTATTGAAACATCATTTTTCTGAAATAATTTTATTTCTTTAGTAATTGTTATAAAACATGCTTTTAATAGATATTTCCAATTGGAAAAGGTGAAGAACTTATCTAACTTAGCTAGAATGAATTTAGCTAGACCATATGTTTGAAAAAAAATAATTTTAGTTAGAAATACTCAAATTCAACTATGCTGATAAGTTGTCCTGAAACGTGACACAACTTTGTGCTTTTACCCCCATGTTTAAATCTACTAAAGTGACATTTATGTGGCTACTTCATTTGAAACAATGCGTGTATGTTAATAAATTTTCAATTCATATATATGCATACATATACATATATAGTTTAAACTTGGTAAGTGGATTTTGTGTTATTTCAAATTATTATTTTTCTTAAGATTATTTATTAAATTTTATCATAATATTAGAATAATAAATAACACAAAAAATATGAGTTAGATGTTGGATAGTACGAATTAAGTATAATATTTTAATTGCAATTATTAATGAATCTAATGAGGAACATTATTTTTAATACATTACATTTTAATTAATGGTACAAATATTATAATTAAAAATTGTAGGATTTAGAGTTAAATATTCAAATAAAAATAAGAAATTACATTTGCGAAAATTAAAAAATATATTAATTATTTTATGTATATTTTTTAATATATATTATATTATTCATATAATCTTTATAAAGATGTTGTTAAATATCTTAGAGAAGTAAGAGGGGGGTGACTAGAAGGCAATAGGCTGAATCAATAGAATCATGTGAATGGGTAATTCATACTCAATTTCATGATTCGATGATTGAGCAATGACTATGTTGTGTTTATAGCTGGATTAGAGGTCCACGTTCAACTGTATAACAATATGTAACATGAAATGGGGTTATGTTTGGATGACAAGGTCATGAGGTTCTCATATTGGAGATCCATGTTTAAATCTACTAAAGTGACATTTATGTGGCTACTTCATTTGAAAAAATGAGTGTATGTTAATAAATTTTCAATTCATATATATGCATACATATACATAGATAGTTTAAACTTGGTAAGTGGATTTTGTGTTCTTTCAAATTATTATTTTTCTTAAGATTATTTATTAAATTTTATCATAATATTAGAATAATAAATAACACTGAAAATATGAGTTAGATGTTGGATAGTACGAATTAAGTATAATATTTTAATTGCAATTATTAATGAATCTAATGAGGAACATTATTTTTAATACATTAGATTTTAATTAATGGTACAAATATTATAATTAAAAATTGTAGGATTTAGAGTTAAATATTCAAATAAAAATAAGAAATTGCATTTGCGAAAATTAAAAAATATATTAATTATTTTATGTATATATTTTTAATATATATTATATTATTCATATAATCTTTATAAAGATGTTGTTAAATATCTTAGAGAAGTAAGAGGGGGGTGAATTAGTTGTAGAACAAAACTTTTTAGCAAAGTCACAAATTTGGATCTGATAACTTAAATCTTTAATTGCTTATCCAAATTAGATATAAACATGAACATGAACACTCATGAACCAACCATACATAATGAATACCATATTTTTATGTGTAAAACCCAAGACGGGAGAAATCATGGAGAAGCTATTTCTCATGAATAAAAATATAGGTTAAGTTGATTTTTACTATGGTTGTCTCATTGCCAAAATGTTCACTACAGGTGGGCTCACTTCTTAGTAAGGCACACTTGTATTACAAAAAAAAATGACAACTGAGTGGATCACTATCAAAAGAAACTAAATATGAACTGAGAAGGTTACATCTACATGTGCATGAATTTAGTTCTAGTTAATATTTGATCTCAACACAACTTCTTGCAACAGATTTAGTTAAGAACCTCCACAATAGTTTTCCGCTATGCGTATACCAAATTTTATGCACTACTGCTTGCACATTCCAAACGTACATACCTTTCTTCATTTCTACAATATTATCACTATAACTTTGTACACACACATGTCTCTCTGTGTGTGTGTGGTGTATATACTAAGTTGGCCTCAATATACTTTGTCAAAAACAATATGTCAACATATTTATCTTCAAAGATCTTACAATGGTTGGGATCACATACCATGATCCCCAAATAAAATAAAGGTTGGCCATCAACAAGAAGCATAATTTTAAATAGGTGTAGACAAAAAAATCTAGCAAAGAGAAGAAATATAAAATGGAACACATGTTATCAAAATGTCACAATTACAAAATTCCAAAAAGATGACCAAATTTACAACAGTGCCTTTAGACCATATCAACACATCCTTGATCTAAATAGCAAATGATAAAGTAATGAATAGCACTAAATCAAACTGTCAAAACCCTTTCCAAAATAGAAAATAATTATGGACCTCTATCTAATGTAAAAATTATTAAAAATATAAATAGAACACTTATTCTAGAATATTGATCATCAACCAGATAGAAAAAAAATCTTAACTATACACACTTTTGGACCACTTGTCATAAAGCATTCTTCATTTATATATAGTTTATGACTTTAGTGCTCACTTGAAAATGTGGAGCACAATAATCCTCAAGTTTGTAATCATCATCATCATCATCATTGCACAAACATTTAGAATATCTAGAACACACCAAAAACTCATCCATCAAGAGGATAAATTCGTAACACCAAAATAGTATATCTATAATTCTGTAACTCAAACATTTATTACTTAACTTTCATTGTCCTTACAAAAATTGTCATCCACGTCGATCATCAAGACTAACACCAACTACACTATACACTATGACCTAATTAGAGCAACAAATTTGACATCAATAAAAACTAAACAGATAAGTTTAATAATATCCTCCTTTTTTATTTATGGCATTACATATATACCCTCTTTACTCTACTCCCCCTCCCATATGCAATTCTTTTGGTCTTTTTTCAAGATCATATTTTCTAAATTTTATGTTTTTTTTCAGCTTTGTATTTCATTATTTTGGATTTTTTTAAAGACATTATCTAATTTTTTCAAGTCTTTAATATTTACATGAGAATGAATTATTGAATTGCCCCTAGTGTATATAAATGTAAGGAAATTATGAATGGAAAAATGGACAAGAAGATGGATGAAAGACAAACATCACATATTATGGCATTGAAGTTGTTTGGGTTGCCAAGGACTATCCACAAAATGGGATAACATGTTTTTTTCTAAGGTTAGGGATTGGATATAAAATGAGAGGGTAATGACAATTTTTAGAATTGGATAGCATGTGATATATAGGAATAGAAATTTCACAAGGTTTTTTTGGAAAACATGTTTTTCATTTTGCATCCATATTTTATATCAAGACCAAGATAGGGATTTGGATAGGAAAATGATAGGATATGGAGAGGGAGAGAAAGATCAATAATCAACAAAGGAGATAGGGGCTGAAGATTGTAATAAGATAGGCAATATGGACCAAATGTTTTTAATAATGTAGGCAATATGGACCAAAGGGATGTGAATAATGTGAAGCAAATATGACATGTAATGTTTCTAGGGAGATAAGTATCCTTGTCAAGATCAAAGTAGAGAAAAAGGGGATATGGATGTTGATAGGATAAGTGATATGGTGACCATAGGATAATGGAGGAAATGAAAGGGATAATGGATGATAATAGATAGGAAATATATGAATGAAAATTTCCCCCAAGTATAGAATGCAAGAAGTTCATAAATTACACATGACGTCCATTTGATAGGTTTTCATCATGGTACTTTTCCAAAGTGCCTATTTGTCAAGTTTTCAATTTTGGATGAAATTATTTCTCTTTACTATTTTTTTGTGTTTCCAAGATGCTTGTTTGCTAGTTTTTCATCAAGGAAACTATTTTTTCTCTTTTTTTCACTTTTTTTTTCTCCTATTCCATTTTATTTTATTTTTTCACTTTTTTTGAAAATTTTGACCTTCTCAGAAGATAATTCAGAACATGACATGATATGGATGAAGGACTCAAGAGAGTCTCTCTTTGAGTGGTTCTCTTGAAGGACATGTAATAATGGATGATGAATATAGTAGTATGCTCAAAGACATTGGTAAGGTATGAAAAATGTATATGAAATGAATGATTGGATAGAATAGGATAAGGGTTTAGGAAAATGATTGGATAGGCTTGAAAATAGGTGTTGGATAATGGTGGAAATGTAGGAAGACTTGTTTGTGAGTGGATGGGAATGTAGGAAATAACTAAATTGACACACACCTTGAAGGGTGGTGGAATGATGGAGGAAAATGATATTTTGGATTTAATGGAGGAAAATATATATATTTGGGGAATATGGACCTAAAATAGATTTGGAAGATGGAGGGTTTTTAAATGGAGGGATAGAAATTTTGGATGCCAACCTGGATTGTTCTTTAGCAATATATGCTTCAAGGAGCTTCTTGGGAATCCACATACATTTTTATTTTTCATTTTTTTGTGGGTCCTTGTAATGCATTTCTTGTACAGGGGATTTAGGAACCCATATTGACTTTGATTTTATTTTTTTCTCAGTGGACTTTTGTGGCATTCTGGGATTTTTTTTCTTTTAGGCTCATATTTTTCTTTTCTTTACATGTCGATTAGACTGGACATGTTGATCCTTGAGATCATGTGGATTTTTTTGACTTATGGACTTTATATTTGACATCAAAATTTCTTGGAAGGGAAATGAGATTCATGGGTGGATATGAGTGGAATGGAGGCCTTTTGGATGAGTGGAAGGGTCTTGAAAATATTTCTACCTTTTTTGAGTTGCATATGGGAAAAGGTAAGTGGATTGTGAACTAGTGGAAGGAGGAATATATGGACCTATGATGGATGGAAGTGGTGAAGGGGAAGGTATAAATTTTGAGTTGGAAGGAATACCATCACCTCACAAATGAGTTATGTTGTTAATTCTATGACCATAAAAAATGTCTTTTCCATGAAGGGATTCTAATACACCTTGTTCATGGAGACTTAAAAATTTGACTTGATAATGCTTTCTTTTACTAGTAGGAGAATTTCTACAAGATGTGAGTCCATTTCAAGGTGGATATGATATCATAAATGTGTTTAAATCATAATGGGGATAAGGAAGAACAATAGGATCCTATGATGGAATAGGAGTAAGAAAAAGATCATTTGGTAGGATAAGATCTTGTGGAGGATATAGAGGATTAGGACAAGGAGATGAAGAGATGGAAGGATATTGAGGAGGATCTTTAGGGATAATGGGATCTTGTGGTGTACATGAAGGTGAAGGGATTCTTTTATCTTAACTTGGAAGGGGATCATTGGACTCTATTTTAATGGTGTTTTTATCTTGGTTTTGAATGGATCTATTGGAAATAATGGAAGGGAGGTAATGATATTTCTTAGGAAGTGGAAGGCCAATAGGACTTGGAAGGACACTTTTTTCTTGAGGTGGAAGGGGTTCATCTTGTTTAAAATAGTTAGGGATAATGAGATCATCATTAGGCTCAAGGAAAATGGGATCTTGGTAAAAAATTAGAGGGGAATGGTGATTAATGGGATCTTCATCTTAATTTTTTTTAGGATAGATTTCTTCATGCTTTGGATCATTATCTTGACATGGGCTTTGAATTGAAATATGAATGGGGGATTCTGGAAAGGGATCAATGTTTTTACATGAGGGAGATGGACTTTGCATGGAACTCTCTTGAATGGGATTTCTTAAAAATGGTGGCATTAGCTCCAGAATTTGGGAAGCATGAAAGGGACTAGCTTGCATTTCTTATATGGATAGCCCTTGGAAGGTTTCATCATTGGATATGTCATGTGATGGAGATGGAGTAAATTTCTCTTGTGAAGTTTTAGAAGATGAAGGAATGGAGGGACATATGGATGTTTTATGAAATTCAATGTCTTGATAAGATATGGGTTTCATCCATGTGATTATTTTGGACTGAGATAATGCTAGACATGGGTGAATTATTTTCTTCATTATCTTCATACACATGATCCAATCTTGTTGGAAAGTTTAGATTTGAATTTACACTACTTGGGAAATCTTTTTGGTGAGACCATGTCAATGTTAATATTATTTAGAAAAATAGAGATGGGGGGAATCAGTTGTTCTTGGGTCTAGATGTACCAATTGAACTTTAAACACTTCAACAATCTCAAATCTAATCACCAACACAACTTGGTCTCTAAAGTATATATACCAGAAACATATAACATGCACTCCACTATCCAAAAGTAATTATCTTGCAGAATATTGAAACATTCAAACAAGTATAACACCAGGATTTATAGTGCAAACCCAATTTGGGAAAAACCACTTTGTAACATGTTACTAACATTTTCACTCTTCTGAAGTGAGATCTATGAAAAGCCAACCTTGTTAAAGGTTTACAAACACATTGCTAGGTGACACCCTATTAAAGGATTTAAACACTCAATCAAAAGTGACCTGGTTAAAGGATTTAAGTACAATCCATTAGAATGAAACCTTGATTAAAGGATTTAAACAATGACTATTAGGTCAACCTTGATTAAAGGACTTATGTTGATACAATGATTAGAAAGTAGCAGTAATTTTTGATTTGAAAAACATACAACTCACTTTGCAAACAAAAGATCTAATTCACACATATATGTTGATTTATTGACTGGGTTCCATTTCCATCTCCATCACTAATCTACTCATAATTCACTTCAAGAAATCACAACTCTGATCAACTCCTTCACCTTCAACCTTCTGCTTACACTTATCAGCCAATAACATCAACAACTTCAACATACTATGTAACCTCATAATTAGGTTTTCCTTTATGCCTCCTCGGTTAGGTAGATCCATATTTTGTTTCTTAATCTCCTTTATAGATCTTAGGTTTAGGTCAGATTCATCAAATCCTTCCAACATTTAAGCTCTTCATCCTTCCTTCTAGATACATCTTCAATCTTCTCATTGAATCCATAATAAAATGATTTACCATGCATTAAATTATCCATACAATCAATTAATAAAGTCAACATGATTTACATAACCCAAGAATTCAGCTATGTCAACTGGGAATATGAATTCTTTCTCCAAATGTAAATTAATGACACTTAGTCAATACTATGTTCATCTCCTCGGTCATAACTGTATAGCTCAATCATATATACAAATTGCCTTCCTCGGCTAATACTTTCTTGCTCAGTAATTTCCTATCACTTGAAATAAACTGATGTTCGGTCAACACTAAATTTACTTCGCATATGCCGGCACTTGGTCGACACTAACATCACTGGGCTTAAACTAGATTTCTTCACTTTTTCTTGGTTAAGCCTACTTCTTTAGTCTTTCTTCTTACTTAGATAAACAATACATTATCTTATCAATGTGCCAAATAATAAAGTACCCATTGAAGTATAAAATAACTCAACCTTTCCCTAGGCTCTCTTGTTATCTCCCTTTCCCTAATCCTTTTCATCAATCAATAGATATAGTAATTTCTTAGATAGAAACTATCTTACCAGTTAAGGTTTGACATCAATGACAATACAATAATTGTTTCAATTGTAGTTTCCAATAATCTCCCTCTTTAGAATTTATGGAAACACCACATGAATAACACATGATTTACCAACCAATATAAAAATGTCAGTGTATCAGAAAGATTTATAATATCCTTAGCTTCATTCTGATTCACAACAACTTAGCCTTGCTTGACCATTCACACAGTTACTCCCTCTAAATATTTTATGTATCTTTCTCCCTTTGATTCTCTGAGTCTTTGACTCTTAGAACATATACCTTAGTGTTCTTTATGTCTATGTTTTCATCTGAATCTCCCTCTTTGACAAAAATGCCAAAGTAGTATCTAGAACTTACATCTTTCATATCTAGATGTCATCTTGTCAGTTTAGTATCAGTATTTCTCCCTCTGTCATCTTTCTTATGACTGATTATCATCTTTGCTATTCTTTTCACAACTCTAGGCAACTCCTAAAGTGTGACCTTTCTGCATCAATTTGTCAAATATTCTATGTAGCACATTTGATGCAATGATCTTAGTTGACTAGGCAGCCTCGGTTAGGGGAAGAGCCCCTAATTTACCTCTAAGATATTCATGAGCATCCTAAGGTAAAGATTTTGTGAATATATCTGCTAGTTGTTCTTTTGTATTCACATATTACATTCTCACTTCTTTATCTTGTACCAATTCCCTCAAGTAATGATATTTGATAGAAATATGTTTAGTCTTTATGTGCATCACTAGATTCTTTGATATGTTGATAGAACTTTTGTTGTCACAGAAAATAAAAACCGGCTCAGTGATTTCCTCTTTCATTCATTTTAACAATTGCTTGATCCATACTAGATTTGAACAGTTCACTATAGCTACTACATAGTTAGCTTCTACTGTAGATTGGGAAATGTCATTTTGTTTCTTGCTTGTCCAGGAGACTAATCTCTTTCCTAGAAAGAATGCTCCACCACTTGTACTTTTCCTGTCATCAACATTTCCTACCCAATCTACATCATTGTAGACTCTTAGCTCAAATTTCTCATTCTTCTTGTAGTACAATCCATAATCTTCTATCCCTTTTAGATATCTCAGTATTATTTTCACAGCCATCATATGATTTTCCTTAGGATTGGTACAAAATCTTTCCACAATCCCAATTGCTAGGGCTATAGCTGGTTTGTTTTGGACAACAAATTGTAGCTTTCCAATCATGGATCTATATAGGGTTTGATTCACTTCAATAGTATCATCAATTTTAGATAGTTTCTTTCTAGTAGCCATAGGAGTACTTACTGGTCTTGAATCCTTCATACCAAAAAAATTTAGTATCTCTTTGAAATGTTTATATTCTATGATAAAGATACCTTTCTCTATCTAATAGACTTGCAAACCAACAAAGAATTTAATCTCACCAAACATAGACATCTCAAATTCATTTTCCATCTCATTTGAAATTTTCTAACATAGGGCATGTTATCCTCCAAACATGATATCATCCACAAAAATTTTAGCTAAGAAAATCCCTTTACCTTTTTCAGCTTTCATGTAGAGATTGTTGTTGTCATTTGTCCTTGTAAATCTAATCTTTGTCAAATAATTGTGCAACCTATCATACCATGCTCTGGGGGCTTGCTTCAATCCATATAATGCCTTGTTTAGTTTGCAAACCATATTTTTCTTTTTTGGATCAACAAATCCTTCAAGTTGTTCAATGTATACTTCTTCTAATATACCGTTCAGAAAAGAAGACTTGACATCCATTTGATATAATTTTAATTCTTTGTATGCAACATATGCAAGTAGAGTTCTCACTCCTTCTAATCTTTCTATAGGGGAAAATGTTTCCCCATAGTCTATTCCTTCTTCTTGTGCATAACCCTTGCATACCAATATTGTCTTGTTCCTTGTGACTTGTCCATGTTCATTAGGCTTGTTTTTGAATACCCATTTTGTTCCAATAACATTCTTGTTTTCTAGTCTCGGCACCAAAGTCTAGGTATCATTATTTTCTATTTGATCTATTTCTTCATTCATATCTTGAATCTAGTCTTCATTCTCCAAAGCATCTTTTACTCTCTTTGGCTCAAACTCACATAATAAACATGTAGGGTCTTTCAACTTACTTATGGTCAGGACTTCAGATTCCTTATCTCCAATGATTTGCTTAGGCTTATGATGTCTTCTCACATACTGTGCCAATGTAGGTTCAGAATTATTTTCTTCTTGATCTTCAGGTTCATGATGGAAATTTTTAGTTTCTACTTCGGATTGCTTAGCAGCATCCTCCTAATGCTCGGTAGCATCCTCCTGATGCTTATAATTTCTTACCCATGACTCTACATCTGGTGTAAGTGTGTTACTTTCCTCTCCTTCTTCCATATAGACAAAAGATCTATAATCTTTAGGTTCTTTTTTACCTTCTTGTTCATTCTTCTCTGCATATTCATCAACTCTCACATTTGCACTTTCCACAAATTTGTTAGTGTATAGCATTTAATCCCAAAGATTCTAAAATATTTTCACTTTCCACAAATTTTTGTATCAAAATTTCCATTCTTATTATCTTTTAGTATATAGCATTTACTCCCAAAGATTCTAAAATATTTCACATTAGGTGCATATCCATGCCATAATTCATAAGGTGTAGCATTTGTACCTTTCTTAATTTGTACTTGATTTAAGGTATAAATAGTTGTACTCATAGCTTCTCTCTAGTATTTTTTACAACATTCTTTTCAATCATTAGTGTCCTTGCATGATCCATAATTGACCTATTTCTCCTCTCAACTATACCATTTTGTGGAGGTGTTCTAGGTGCAGACATCTATCTCTTGATTCCTCTATCATTGCAGAATAGATTGAACTCATTTGATATAAACTCTCCACCTCGGTTAGATCTCAAATATTTTAGGCTTTTACCTATTTCTTTTTCAAATTTTTCCAAGTACCACTTAAACAACTAAAATGCATCAGATTTTTCTTTCAAAAACATTACAGTCATCATCCTAGTGTAATCATCAACAAACAGAATAAAGTATTTAACATCACAATAACTTTGTACACCCATAGGTCCACAAAGGTCAATATGAACCAAATCCAAAATATTTTTAGAAGTAAATGTCTTGCTCTTGAAACAAGACTTTGTCATTTTACCCAACTGACACTGTTTACACATCATATTATCAGGTATCTTCAATCTCGGCAAACCTCTAACTTTCTTCTTTTTACTAATATTTACTAGATTGTCAAAGTTTACATGACATAGCCTCTTATGCCATAACCATACATCATTAAATTGTGAAAACAAACATGTCTCTTCAGATAGATCTAGATAGAATAAATTACCTCTAGTCTGTTCTCCACTTCTAATTAGTTCACTAGTAGCGTCAAATATTTTAGCCTTTTTGTGATGAAACTCCACTCGGTAACCAATGCTATTAAGTTGTGCAACACTCAATAGATTATAGTTAAGACCCTCAACCCAATAGGCATTTTCACATGTGATCTTATCAGTTAGCTTAATTGATCCTTTACCCCTCATAGGACATGGTGCATCATTACCAAACTTAACACTTCTACCTTTGTGATGATCTAAGGTTTCAAATTTACTTTTATCACCAGTCATGTGATGTGAGAAACCACTATCAATAATCCATTTATCACCTTTAATCACATAAGAAATAAGTGTAGTTTTCTCAACTTCATCAAAATCATCTTTCATAGAAACATAAACTACTTAAATATCAAAATCATCACTATCACTGTCAGTTTCCTCTTTAGCAATATAACATGATTTCTTACCTTTATCCTTGTAGTCTATGTACCTTTAGTGATCTCTGTTATCTCTCTTATCTTTGTACTTTCTTTCTCTTTCCTCATCCTTTTCATTTATGTTAGGAAATCTTGCAACAATATGGCCAAGTTTGTTATATGAAAAGCAAATTATAGGAAGTTTACCTTTATATTTGCATTTTCCTCTTTTCAATCTTCTAGCCACGAGTCCCTCAAGATTATCTAGTTCCTCATCAGAAGTGTCACTGTCACTTTCACTTTTCACACATTTACCCTTTTCTCTCTTAGATTTATGCAAAACCATTTGTGACTTGAATGCAAATTCAACATAGGAATAGTGTAGTTATCGTAGTTAGATAGCTCAAAAATAGTAAGCTTACCAACAAGGCTTTCTAGAGTTAGAATATTACTAGGGTTACATCTTGATTCTTGAATTGTTGAAATTTTTATAGCATAGATAGGAAGCAAATTTCTCAATACCTTACCAATGATAGTCTCATAATCAATGATTCCATTAGCTCCTCTAATAGAATCCACTATCTCCTTAATTCTACCACAATACTGAGCAATATTTTCACCTTCTTTCATTTTCATTTCATCAAACTTACCTCTCAAGCTTTCAACTTTTGCTCTCAATACATTTGTATCACCACCATAGATGGTTGCAAGAGTATCCTACATTTTCTTTGTAGTAGTGCAATCTTTGATATCTTCAAATTCAAGATAGCTTAAGCCAGATGCAATCTCCAACATTTCTTGATTGTGTTCTTATTTTTCATTCATCTCCTCAGCAGTCAAAGGTGCAACAAGTATAACATATTCATGTTTAACATAGTATTTCACTGAATCACCAATAGCAGCTAGATGCAGTTTCATCAGACTCTGAACTATAGGGAACTTCTTCGTGTTCAACTTCAGTACCTCCTTTTTATACATCTTGATCATTAGCTTCAAGTACCTTTAAAAATTTTCTCCCTAAGTACCAAAAACTCTGATACTAATTTTTAATATTATTTAGAACAACAGATAGGGGGGATCAGTTGTTCTCAGGTCTAGATGTACCAATTAAACTTTAAAAATTTCAACAATCTCAAATCTAATCACCAACACAACTCGGTCTCTAAATTATATATACCAGAAACATATAACATGCAATCTATTGTCCAAAAGTAATTATCTTGCAAAATATAGAAACATTCACATCAAAAATTCACACAAGTATAACACCAGGATTTATAGTGGAAACCCAATTTGGGAAAAACCACTTTATAACATGGTACTAATATTTTCACTCTTCTGAAGTGAGCTATGTGAAAATCCAAGCTTGTTAAAGGTTTACAAACACACTGCTAGGTGTGACACTATTAAAGGATTTAAACACTCTATCAAAAGTAACCTAGTTAAACAATTTAAGTACATTCTATTAGAATGCCATCTTGATTAAAGGATTTAAACAATGACTGTTAGGTCAACCTTGATTAAAGGATTTAGAGTGATACAATGATTACAAAGTAGCAGTAATTTCTGATCTAAAAAACATACAACTCACTTTGCAAATAATAGATCCAATTCACACATATATGATGATTTATTGACTGAGTTCCATCTCCATCTCTATCACTGATCTACTCAGAATTCACTTCAAGAAATTACAACTCTGATCAACTCCTTCACCTTCATCCTTCTGCTTAGACTTATCAGCCAATAACATCAACAAATTTAGCATACTCTATAACCTCACAATTAGGTTTTCCTTTATACCTCTTCACTTAGGTAGATCCATATTTTTCCACTTAATCTCCTCTATAGATCTTAGGTTTATGTCAGATTCATCAAATCCTTCCAACATTTAAGTTCTTCATCCTTCCTTCTAGATACATCTTCAATCTTCTCATTGAATCCATAATAAAATGATTTACCATGCATTAAATTCTCCATACAATCAATTAATAAATTCAACATGATTTACATAACCCAAGAATTCAATTATGTTGGCTGGGAATATGAATTCTTTCTCCAAATGTAAATTCATGACACTCGATCAATACTGCATTCATCTCCTCGGTCATCACTGCATAACTTGGTCATCTCTACAATCTGTCTTCCTCAACTAACACTATCTTTCTCAGTAATTTCCTATCGCTTAGCATAAACTGATGTTCGGTCAACACTAAATTTACTCAGCATATACTGGTGCTCGATCGACACTAACATCACTCGGCTTAAACTAGATTTCTTCACTTTTTCTCAGTTAAGCCTACTTCTTCAATCTTTCTTCTTACTTTGATAAACAATACATTATCTTATCAATGTGCCAAATAATTAGGTACCCCTTGAAGTATCAAATAACTCAACCTTTCGCTAGGTTCTCTTTTAATCTCCCTTTCCCTATTCCTTTTCATCAATAAATAGATATAGTACTTTCTTAGATAGCAACTGTCTTACTAGTTAAGGTTTGACATCAGTGACAATAAAACAATGGTTTCAATTACAATTTCCAATAGTCAATGTTTTATTTTTGTGAAATATGTGTTGATTGAGCATGTTCCATAATAGGTTTCTTATTGATCATACTTGATTTATGTCTAAAATATGATATGTTTGAAGTTATCTGTGTAGGAGAAAATCTTGGTTTATTTGAGGACATAATACGATGTTCATGCTATTTACTTGAAGAAAAATTTATTTGTGACCTTGGAATTGATTGACTTACTTTCATGATTTGCACAATGGGTTGTGTGATTTATAGAGTGAAACTTGATGGAATTGGAATGCAAATTGGTTCATGCTTAGGTGGTGTACCCAATCGAATTATTCCATGCTCTGGTTGAAAGGTTTGATTTGGAATTCATTTGAATGACTTCTTTGAGACTTGGTGCATGGAAATTTATTTGAGATTTGATTTGGAATTCGGTTGACTTGAGCATGATATGGGATTTGGTTAAAAAAAATTTATCTTGAATGTGATTGAGATGCCCTTTCTTTGAGTTTGTGTTTGCTTCATCTAGTTGTGAAAGAAGTTTTGGTATTTTTTATTTTGAAATGAGAGATTTAAAGTCAAATTCACCAAACCTTTCTTTTGGGAATTTACATATATTGGCAATATCTGTTTTATTATTTTTAATGTTTTCCACTTTTTCTTCCACAATCTTCACTTCTTTAGCTAATTTTTATATCAACCTTTTGGGTCAAGTGTGTGTCGGATTGATGTCATTGATTGTTTGATTGTACTAATTCCATTTTTATTAGTTCAAAATGTGTTTTGGTTTCCTATCTTGAAGGGTACATCATGTTTTAGTTGAAACATGTGTTTTCAAAGGTATACCACATCTAGAATCAAACAATGTTTGTGTGTTCTCACCTAAAATGTAAATGGGTTGATAAGATTAACCTTGAAATTGGGATCTTTTTACAATTTGCATGTTGACTAAATGCACCTATATATGAGGGTATATTGAAAATGCATTATTTTTTTTTAGGTTTTTTAAATTATTTGAATTGATATGCAACTTACGATATGAAAATGCAAAGGTTTTTAATGCCACTTGGGATATGCAAGAGAATGGATTTTTTTTTGGAAGGAATTGATTATGCAAAGTGAAAATTTATTTAATTTTTTTGGTTGGGGGGGGGGGGAGATTTTGTGGTTTTGAAATGACTATGCAAACTAAGGATATACAATAATGGAATGTATGAAAACTATGTTTTTGGGATGCAAAATGCAACTTGATCTTTGGATTATGAATAAAAATTAGGATTTTGTCCTTTGGGAGGCTTTAAAATGATTATTGAATTTGGGTTTGGAATTTTTATGGTTTATGAAAGATGCAATTAGGATTTCAATTTTGAAATATTTTGAAACTTGGGTTTGGACTTTGGATTTTGAAAATGTTACTTAGGGTATGCAAATGCAAGCATATAGCTTAGGGTAAAATAATTTTTGGAATTTTGAATATTTTAAAATGCAAGTTGGGGTATATGATTTTGAAAAAAAAACTTTTAATAATGAAAGTATTTTTTGGATTTTTGGAATAAGTATGATAATGCAAACTCAGGGGATGAAAATGCAACTATGTTTTGGGAATTTTAGACTTTGGAAAATCTTTGGAAATGAAAACCTAAGAGTAGGACCTTAGGAAATTGAACTAGGATCTTGAATTTCAAAGGACCAATAGGACAAACACAAAAACATAAAATGGACTAAGTCAAATCCATCATGAAAAAGAATAGATATTGACCAAATGATAAAAATGACCCAAGACAAGAGATTTAAAAAAAAGTCAAGATCCTTTGTTCAATTTTATAAGATAAAGCTCTCAAACTTGGATTTTCTTGGATTTTGCAAAGTTTTTTGGAAGGTTCTAAATATAAAATAAGGATATGCAAGGGAAATATGCAACTAAAGGTTGTTAATTCAAACTTTTGAGGGTTCTAAGTGCAAAATGATGGTAATATGTGTTGGGATTATGGAAAGATAAGTACTGAGAGGGAAGGGGTAAATAAGTGCTTTCAAAAATTTTCAAGACTAAAACTTTGTATGTATAGATAGCATTTAACTGACTGAATCCATTGTATAAAACATGCATTCAAATATAACTAAAAATGTAATTTGCATGTAATCTAATCAATAAGCCATTCATGAAACTTTATACACATAACGTAAATATTTTGGTATCACAGAAACCCTTGTAAGAAGGTAAAAACTATGGTAGGGATGACACCCACAAATCTTCACTACTGCAGTAACAAAGTATGTCAGTTAAGGCTACAAATTTGTGATCACTTCTGATGATCTTACCCTATTAGGAGTAACAATAATATCGACTAGATCTACCTAGTAAGAGGATTTTAACAACACAATACATGTGTCACTCGATTAAGAGGTTTAGCTAAGAATAGTTAAGTCCACTCTATTAGGAGATTTTGAATAATGCTATAATGGTTAAATGGTAACAATAAAATGTATCTATAATTAGAAACTTAATCTTGCCTGATTTAAATCTATAATATACCATAAATATATCACCTTGTAGTGATGTATGTGTCCTGATCTTCTCGGTAGCCTTGTGTACGTTCTAAAAAACTGAATGCTTCTTCCAAACCTTTCTATCAAAAACCTTGTTTGATCTCTAGATGTCCTTAGTATGGCTACTCCTTCATGATACATATTCATAATAACATCTTTACACATTTTATATCAAACTGTCTTGACCTAATTAGGGTTTTACAATCTCTTAGAAAACCTAAGATCAACAGCAAAACAAAATAACCTAGATCTTACATTACATAGGAATCATCAACAATTTAATGATTACATCCATATTTAATTTTTTCTCTATCTTGGTAAACCATTTTCTAATTGGTGTGAACCATTTGCATTGATGTTTGTGCCATTTCAAACTACTATGTCATTTCCTATTTTACTCGATGTTTACTACATTCTTCATTCGATAATTAACTGGTTCTCGGTTCATATAAATTCTAGGTGATCACTATGCTCAGTACCGAGTAATCATCTGGCTCGGTGAGAGTACTTGGCCAAAGCCATGTTCGATAATCTTAGAGATCTTCCTTTTATCCTTCTCAGTGTATAAGCTTTATGTGTTTGACTGACTCTCATGATTTTCTCCTTTACTGACTGAATGATACTAATGAGAACCATTAATGCTCAAATAGAAGTAACATTCTCCCCTTTGGAATTAGTATCAAAACATTATGTATATGTACCGACTACCAAAAATATACTAACCTCAAAAAAAATATACTGACTCCCCCTTTGTACATACTCTTGGTGTGAAGTACATACTAGCATATATATACATAGAATTTCCCCCTTTTTGAAATTAATGCCAAAAAAATGTACTTACAAGTTATAAAAAATATGCTGATGAGTTTTCTTTAGTGAAACCAAGAGGTTTTCCCATTCCTCTTTTAGGTTCTCAAGAGAAATGTGCTCTAACCTGACTTGTGCATGCATGCCAAAAATAATTTCTAGCACTAAATTATTTGCCTTATTTACATGTCTCTCCATTATCTCAAGATTGGGAAGAAACTCATCCTAAAGCTCGGTTATTTGGTCTCTGATTATATGTTCTTGATTTGTTAAATCAATTCTTAATGGTTGAATTTCTTGAACCTTTGAAAAGTGCATAAGAAATGCATTGGGCTTGGTTAAAGAATTATTTGCACTGACCTATATTTCTTCATCAATTTTCTTGATCTTTTCACTAAGCTTGGTAGTGAAGTGGTTCATAATGCATAACTTATACAATATTTGTATTATCTATTGAATAATGGTTTCAAGCTTGGTAACAACCTCTGAGAGCTTGACCTTATTGGTTGCCACTTCTTGGCTTATTTTCTCTGCTAATTTTGATTGGATTTTTGCTTATGCTCATTCTTTCATTCTTTTCTCTACATCTACATTAGGGGCATTGATGTGTCCGGTTAGAGTAGCAAGTTGATCAATGATGGGATTTGCCTCATCAACATTGATGTCGGGGACTACTTGCTTTAAGATATCTCTATCTTCCTCTAAAATTTATTTGCTCTTACTTTCTTTTCTCATTTTATCCTATGCAGCCTTCCTTATGCACAATTATCCATGCCTTCTCAATGCTTCAGGGCATAATGTCCTAGGGTCACATTCAAGAATTTCAACAACCTCATAAAGTGTGACAAGACCTTTACCATGTTTATGCTTCTTCTTCTTCTCGAGTGTGGGATATTTGGTGTAAGGCACTAGAGCTTTGGTCTCTCGATTTGTCTTTTCTGACTTGGTAGAAACACTCTCTTCCTTTTCTTTCCCAGTGACTCCTATCTTAGTGGCTTGGCCTTGGGCATCTTGTGTGGTTTCTATTGTAGCTGATTCTATAGGTGTATTATCTTATGGCTCTTTTGTTTCTACCTCTTTATTCTCATTCTCATTTGAAGCTTTTTGCTCTGTTGTACCCTGTCCCTTGAGTATATCCTTTTGTTTCTTGGATGTAGAGTTTTTAGGTTCCTTTTTTGTAAAAATTTCAATTTCTTGAACCAATATGGGTAAGTCACCTGGTATATCACCTGTTGTTTCCTCACTAGGTGCATTCTCCTCGATGGTGTATGTAGCAATGTTAATGTCCTCATCATCATTTACATCATCAGGATCTTTGATTGTGATGTCCTCAATCAAAATATCATATGTCATGGGGGTTACTAGTTGTTTGGGATCATCTTATCTATATTCTTCACTATATCTGGTTGGGTAAAAGTCCATAGAAAGAGTGTCATCAGCTACCTCAGTATCAGATATGTGGCTATGTCTCCATCATCTAAGTGAGCTCCATTTCCTTTCTTCTTGCTCTTCTCATTAGGAATGATAGCCAGTGCAAGTTGATCATCTTCTTCCCTAGCTTTCAAAATTGTGGTCCATATAAGCTTATTGTTTTCATCAACTAGCTCAAGGTTTCCTGCCAATATATCAAGGGCTCTACCCTTTATTAAAAAATGTTTTGAGTATTGTTTCATTAGATATTCTATCTTTGGAACTGATAGAGTAGGCATGGCCAAAATTAATGAGTGTTCCCACATTTGTTCTCAGTGTGCAGAGCATATTTTCACCTAGTTGACACTTGCTCATATAATTCTTTAGGAACATATTTAGAAAATTTAATGGGTACTTTTTAAAATTTAATCATCTTTTGTATGATAGCTTCCTCTATTTTCTCCTGATCCTCAGCGGTCATATATACATACCGATTTATCTTACGATGAGTTAGACTCCCTGTCGCCTTTATACTATTTTCTAACTCATCTACTGATTGAATTTTATTAACAAAAACCTTGAATTTTTCTTGATCTTCTTCTTCATCATCTTCATCAATATCATCATTTTCTCTTATCAATCTTCTCTCTTTTTAGGTTCCTCGGAGGTGACTTGGACACCTCTCTTTTTCTTTTGATATGTTTTACTAGGTGTTGGCCTTGATATTTTTGCAATTCCCTTCTTCAAGGGTGGAGAAGCAGCTATAGAGGATCTTGTCCTTTCTCTTATAGGTGCTTCTTCTTGTTTTCTCTTCCCTGTGGCCTTTATTCTGCAACTTGGATATCTTTATCTGAATTGGTCTCCTCTTCATCATGTTCACTATTTCCAATTAGCAATTGTTTTGTTGTTGCTTCTTCAACTAGATTAGCTATAGATTCTTCTTCTTCTTCTGCGTCATCTCCAAATTATTTTACCAAAGTATGCATCATCTTCTTGGATTTTCTACTGAATTTCACTCTGACTAGATCCATCTTTATTCTTAATTTGGCCTCTTCATAGGTTTTGAACTTAGTAGCCTTTGGATCTTTGGGCTTGGTCAACAATTCATGTATTGACTTAGAAGTTTGGTCAATATCTAGTTCATAGCCCATTGGGGGTAACCAAGTAGTCCTTGGTTCAACAACCTTGATTAATGTGGTGTTGGTGTCCACTAGGAAACATATATCATCTTTATGTTTTTCTACTATCTGACTTGGTATCCTACTCCTTTGATGCATTCTCTCCTTGAATTGTTCAAAATAAACATCCATAACACTAATAAAATTCTGACCTAGACTTTATATAAATTCATAGATTTACATAATCATTGGTCCGTTGACATACAAGTCAACATTACTGAATGAGGGAAATAAATTTTGCATGTAGAAAAATACACAAACCAGTAAGGAAATGAACTTGCATGTGTTTTTATTTGATGTCCTTATAGTTCTCATGTTCTCATCCAACTGTTTCAGTAGAAGCTTGGCAAGGTCAAATTGAAAACCTTTCTTAACAATCTTGTAGGTGATGTCTACGGCTCCACAAAGTACACTATTCGGCCTTCTTGATTGAAATATCTTGTAATCGACAAAACAATCTTTGAACCTTATCTCAAGATCAATGATTGTGTTGAATCTCATACCTCTTCCATCCCATTATGCTCCTATAAGCTTCTTGGTCTCATTCCTTGGTGCACTCCTTATGGATTTAACTTTATCGATAATAGGGTAATCGATGACCACATGTATAATGTCCTTTGTCATTTTTACTAGTTCATCTACCCATAATTTCCCTTCATGCACTCAAATAAAAACAACCCTAATCCACTCTGACTTAAACTAAGGAACTATAACTGATTGAGTAACTGAATGACTTGAAGATTGGTGATTAGAGATCACCGAGTACTGAATTGATATGTAAGATAATTGAATCAGTCATTATGTTGTCATTGATTTCAACTAATTTTGATAGTACTTATCATGATAGTTTCAAATATCTAAACATCTGTAAAGAGGAGAGAAAAGATTAAGAACTGAGAAATCTACATGGAGGAAGATGGATATGATAGATGAGGATAAGCAATACTTTGGGTAACTTATTGATGAGTCTATGACTACATATGGTTAACTTAATTATGTTACATTAATCTGTTATGAAGTTGGAAGTAAAACTTTACAAAGCAGTGTGGTTGGTAAATGAAGCACTTCAATATACACTGAGCCAGTGTAGTGTATATTGAGCAATAGTATTAATCAAGCTTGTATTCTTCGACGCATTTCTTTGTCAACCAAGTATGGATGAAAGAAATAAATGTTTAGTTTAGTCGACAAAAATTGATGAGCAAGAAAGTGTATGATTTCGAGGTTGAAGATAAAGTTTGTTATGAGATCCATGGCTAACAAAATTTAAAGAAGATCTAAAGGATAGAATAGAAATGAGTTATTGACACATCTACCAAGGAAGGTTTAAGTGGCAAAATCAATGAAGGAGATTAAGCGGAAAAATATAATGGATGAAAATAAAATGGTTTACATGTCTATATAAGAGACATTGGTTTCATTGTTGAAACTATGCTAGAAGAAGGAGATTGCAAAGATTTCATGTGAACATAGCTTCATGCATGCCTGATTAGACTGGATGAAGGAGAACTGAACTACAGAGTTAACCGAGTGTCAGAGAACTTTTACCGAGTGATAGTAAGTTATTGAATATTGAAGAACTAAATTGAAATATTGATCAAAGGATTTGTATGGGATTAGAATAGATTTGAACATCTACAAAATCAAGTTGTACTATAATCAGATCACCTACTATTTTAGTTTAACCATTGTAATAGAAAAATCTCTTAACCGAGTGGAGTTAACTGTCTTATGATTTCCCTATGTCATTCATAGAATGTACATTGTTATCTTGTCAACCCCATATTGAATGTTGGTTGGATGATAACTATTAGTCTTAAATCTTCTGACAAGGTTACACCTTACAGTGTGTTTTGTAACCTTTAACAAAGTTGGCTCTTCACCGAGCTCACTTCAGAAGAGTGAAAAATATTTTGGTTTACTGGTCCCAGGTGGTTTTTCCCTTAACAGGGTTTCCACATTAAATCATTTTGTTATGTGTTTTTGTGATGAATGTTTGGTTATCATACTTTACATGTTGCATATTTGATTTGGTTGGTAATCACTATGAGTAATTAACTGGTAATCGGTAAAGGCACGAATAGTTTAGTATTTTATGTTACCGAGTTGTAGATATTTTCTGAATTTGTTTTAAGTGATACATTTTGTAATTGGGACTATTGGATAACTAATCTAACTGATTCACCCCCCCTCTCAGTTATTCTAACAATTGGTATCAAAGCATTTGTTTCTTGGAATAGATTTTTAAGGACTTCAGCAGAAAGATAAAAAAATGTATAAGAGGGAAGTGTTAAAGCTGAACAAGGACAACTTTACAATATGGCAAAGCCAGATGAGACTTCATATCTCTAGAATTGGGAATTATGTACTCGCCCTATTGGATAACGGCCACTTAGCACTAGCTAGAAGACCTTTGACTCTTGATCAATTGAGAGATAGACATGAGCATAATATTACTATGATGGAGATTGATGTTGCTCTATCAGATGCAAAATTTGAATATGTCAAGGATTGCCTTACTTCAAAGGAAATGTGGGATAAACTTGCTCAAGTTTATGGTGGAGATGAAAATGTGAAAAGAGCCAGAGCTAAAAGTTTAAGAGGGAGGTTTGACGATATGAAAATGAAATAAGGAGAAAATATTGTGCAGTATACAAACCGAATAAAGGAGATATTCAATGCTATCAAAGGATGTAGTGGTGTCATTGATGAAGATACAGTGGTAAGTAAAATTATCAGAACCTTATTGCCTGCTTATGCAATTAGAATATCTGCAATACATGAAATGAGGTATGTACCTGGTAGTACTCTTACTCTTGATAATCTGATTGGTAAGATAACAAATTTTGAACTTAACAACTTTGATAATAGTGTTGTGTTGTTTGTTAAGTCTTCTTTTATGTCTTCTCTGAAGATCGGTAAATATAGCAATAGACATGATAACAGTGATAGTAATACTAATGATAAGCTTGATGAGCTTGAAGCTCTTATGGCCCAGAGGTTACCTAAAGGTAAAGGTAGATATAGGGGTAAATTGCCTTTAGCATGTTTTAACTGTAAAGAAGTTGGTCATATTGCTGCTAGATGCCAAAACATGAAAGAAGATGATAGAAATAAAGATCGATCTAGTGAAGGAAGCTATGGGAGGAGAAACAACAAAAGTTACAAACACTACAATATGGATAACTAAGACAACAATGATAAGGGCCAAAAGGTATGTTACATTGCTGAAGAGAATGCTACTAATACTGACACAGATGATGATATTGAAGTAGTATTTGTTGCGATGAAGGATGATTCTGAGGAAGAAGAAAGGTATGTAGAGACAACACTCATTTCTAAAGTTAATAAAAATGATACATGGATCATTGATAGTGGTTGTACACATCACATGACTGGTGATGAATAAAAATTTGATCATCTTGAGCAATATAATGGAGGATCTGTAAAAATGGATAATCACACACCATGTATGGTTAGAGGAAAAGGATCATTACTGATAAATGATAAAATCAAATGTGATAATTCTTATTGGGTAGAAGGACTAAATTACAATTCGCTAAGTGTGGTACAACTTAACAACTTAGGTCACCAAGTAGATTTTTAGAGCAAGAAGGTAAAGATATTTGATGATGGAGGAAAACTTGTTGGAATAGGAGCACAATCCAAAGGTAACTTGTTTTATCTTGACAATGTTGAGTCTTCTTGTTTAATGATGAAAAATGAGGATGCATGGTTATGGCATAAAAGGTTATGTCATGTAAACTTTGATAACATGATTAAGATCAATAGAAAGAAAAGGGTTAGAGGTCTGCCTAGCCTAGCAAAGCTGGATCATGTTATGTGTCATCAATGTCAAAAAGGTAAGATGACAAAATCTAGTTTTAAGAGTAAAGACTATTCAACAAAGAGAATCTTGGAGTTAGTTCACACCAACCTATGTGGTCCCATGAGAACTTAGAGCTACTATGGAGATAGATATTTCATTATGTTTGTTGATGATTACACTAGATTGATGACTGTAATGTTTTTAAAAGAGAAATCTGAGACATTTAAGATGTTTAAATGGTACAAAGACAAAGTAGAGAAAAAAACCAAGAAAGAAGTGAAATGATTGAGATCTAATAGAGGTGGTGAGTTTATTTCTGATGAATTCACTAACTATTGTAATGAGCATCGCATAAAAAGATAGGTTTCTGCTCTGAGAACACCTCAGCGGAATGGGATTGCTAAAAGGAGGAATAGATCAATTGTTGATTGCGCAAGAACACTGATGATAGAAATGAATGTTGCTCAGACATACTGGAGAGAGGTAGTTAGCATAGCTCTATATGTTCTGAACTGAGTATAATTGAAGGACACAAACAAAACACCCTATGAGTTATGGTTTGGTCACAAACCAACTGTAAGTTACTTCAAAATTTTTGGTAGCAAATGTTTTATTCTAAAAGATGATAGAAATTGAAAGTTTGACTCTAAAGGTGATGAAGGGATATTTCTTGGATATTCTACTAAAAGAAAAGCTTATAAGTGTCTGAATAAAGTTACTAATAAGATGATTGAAAGTTCTAATGTTAGAGTTAATGAATTTGATGATAAGAATGGTGAAGAAAGCACTAGGGAGCTAGAAGACTATGGTAGATTTACTTACAGTGAACATCTAGAGAACCTACCAAAGCCATAGGTTGAGTCGACTGAGCATCAAGAAAACAACACTAAAGAACAAAAAAGGGAAACCAAGGATTAGGAAGGAGCTACCGAGCAAGGAAATGAACCTGAATAGGATGAACAACAAAGGAGAGATTAGGTGCTAGCAAGATTTTTTAGAAGACATCATCATGAGAACCAAATCATTGGGGACAAGCAAGTTGGCATGCAAACAAGAAGTAAGTTAAGACAAGGTACATGCTTAGTTTGTGAGTTTGAACTAAAAAATGTTAAGGTTGTACTGGAGAATGATGATTGGATAAATGCAATGAATGAAGAGGTAGAACAAATTGAGAAAAACAAGACATGGACTTTAGTACCTAGACCTAAAGATAAGAATGTTATCGATACTAAATGGATTTTTAGAAATAAGCTGAATGAGAATGGAGAGGTCAAAGGAACAAGGCTAGACTAGTTTCCAAGGAATATGCATAGGAGGAAGGTATAGATTATGGTGAAACTTTAGCTCCTGTTGCTAGACTAGAGGGATTCCACATGTTACTTACATATGCAACACATAAGAAGTTTAAAGTCTATCAAATAGATGTTAAGTCTTCTTTTCTAAATGGGATACTAGAAGAGGAGGTCTACAACTAGAAGGGTTTGTTGATCCAGGTAGGAAAGACATTGTATGTAGACTACACAAAGCTTTATATGGTTTAAATAAAGCACCAAGAGCCTGGTATGAAAGGTTGCATACTTATTTGTTAAGTATTGGTTTGTTAGAACTAGTGAAAACAACAATTTGTATATGAAAGGAGAGTATGATGACACTATTTTTATTGCTGAAATATTTGTGGATGATATAATTTTTGGAGGACAAGATCATATCTGTAAATCATTTGCTGATGAGATGAGAAAATAATTTTAAATGTCTATGTTTGGAGAGATTAAGTTCTTTCTAGGCTTGTAAGTTATTCAACAGAATGATGGAATTTTCATCACACAATCAAAGTACATAAAGAAAGTATTGAGAACATTTGGCATGGAAGATTCTAAACCAATTGGTACACTGATGGTCATAGACTAAAAACTAACTAAAGATGATGAATTTACAGAGGTAAACCAGACATTGTACCGATCTATGATTGGTAAACTGGTGTATGTAGTACATAGTAGACCAGACATTGCACATGTAGTGGGGATTGTTGCCAGATTTTCTACCAATCCAAAGGATTTACATATGGTTGCAGTAAAAAGAATCTTGAGATACCTGAAGAAAATAGAGGAATATGGATTATGGTATCCTAAGGAAGACAAGTTTGAACTAAGAGTCTACACTGACATAGATTGGGCTGGAAATATAGATGATAGAAAGAGTACAACTAGAGGAGCATTTTTCTTTGGTGAAAGACTTGTTACTTGGACAAGTAAGAAATAACCTTGTATATCTCAGTCTACTATCGAAGCAGAATATGTTGTTGCTGCTACAAACTATTCAAACATTTCTTACATCAAAAAAGTGTTGGAAGGGATGAATGAGGTAATCACTGAGCCAGTGATTATATATTGTGACAACACTAGTGCAATAAATATTTCTAAGAATCCTGTAATGCACTCAAAGACCAAGCATATTTCTATTAAGTATCACTACTTAAGAAAACAAGTGCAGGAGAATAAACTCAAACTGGAATATGTTACATCAAAAGAGAAACTTTTTGATATTTTTACCAAGCCTCTACCAAAGGAAACATTTGAATACTTGAGGACTAGACTTGCAGTTCATCCCCTATCTACTGGTCACTAATGTGATCTAGAGGTTGCATCATCCTAATCTTATCAGAATATCATTCATGTTGATACAACATAGCTCACACTTTGGATTCTATCTAAGGTTGTGAAATATTTGAGAAACTAGAACAGAGATTTGCATATCAGTATAACAAGATACATTGTCTACACCAAACAACAAAGAGTCACTTGGCTATTGCAGAGCTGTATGTTTTATATTTTTCTTTGGCATTTTTGTCAAAGGGAGAGATAAACAATATGAAAAACTGAGAGATCACTGGAACATATATCTAAGGGAGAGATAATCTAAGAAAGTCAGAGGAGAATTTTGAAGATTTGTTGTTGAGAAAAAAAGGAATCTGAGAGCTGAAAAGATCAAATCTACAGAGGAAAGTCTACACTTACAATGCTATCATGTAACGTATTGATTAAACACATTAAGTATCAAGCTAGGGAGAGCTTACATCATTTTCTTACATAGTTGTAGAATACATGTTTGGTATGTGCATGGTATATTTCATATTGCTTGAGCTTCCATCAATGCCAAAGGGAGAGATTGATGAACTACAACTGATTAAGTAACTGAATGACTTGAAGATCAGTGATTAGAGATCATTGAGTATTGAATTGATATGTAAGATAATTGAATTAGTCATTATGTTGTCATTGATGTCAACTAGTTTTGATAGTACTTATCATGATAGTTGCAAATATCTAAACATCTGTAAAGAGGAGACAAAAGATTAAGAACTGAGACATCTACATGGAGGAAGATGGATATGACAGATGAGGATAAGGAATACTTTGGGTAACTTATTGATGAGTCTATGACTACATATGGTTGACTTAATTATGTTGCATTAATTTTTTATAAAGTTGGAAGCAAAACTTTACAAAGCAGCGTGGTCGGTAAATGAAGCACTTTAGTATACACTGAGCCAGTGTAGTGTATACTGAGTGAAAGTATTAACCGAGCTTGTATTCACTGACGCATTTCTTTATCAACCGATTATGGATGAAAGAACTAAATGTTTAGTTTAGCTGATAGAAATTGATGAGCTAGAAAGTGTATGATTTCGAGATTGAAGATAAAGTTTTTTATGAGATCCATGGCTAACAAAATTTGAAGAAGATCTAAAGGATAGAATTGAAATGAGTTATTGACACATCTACCGAGGAAGGTTTAAGTGGAAAAATCAATGAAGGAGATTAAGCGGCAAAATTTGATGCATGAAAAGAAAATGGTTTACTTGTCTATATAAGAGACATTGGTTTCATTATTGAAACTATACCAGAAGAAGGAGACTATAGAGATTTTGCATGAATAGAGCTTCATGCATGCCTAATCAGATTGGTTGAAGGCTAACCAAATGATAGAGTTAATCGAGTGTTAGAGAACTTTTATCGAGTGACGATAAGTTATTGAATATTGAAGAACTAAATTGAAATGTTGATTAGAGGATTTATATGGGCTTAGAATAGATCTAAACATCTATGAAATCAAGTTGTATTGTAATCAGATCACCTACTATTTTGGTTTAACCATTGTAATAGAAAAATATCTTAACTGAGTGGACTTAACCATCTTATGATTTCCCTATGTCATTTATAGAATGTACATTGTTATCCTGTCAACTCCGTAGTGAATGTTAGTTGGATGATAAATGTTAGTCTTAAATCCTCTAAGAAGGTTACACCTTACAGTGTGTTTTGTAACCTTTAACAGGGTTGGCTCTTCACCAAGATCACTTCAGAAGAGTGAAAAATATTTTGGGTTACCAGTCCCAGGTGGTTTTTCTCTTAATAGGGTTTCCACGTTAAATCATTGTGTTATGTGTTTCTGTGATGAATGTTTGGTTATCATACTTTACATGTTGCATATTTGATTTGGTTGGTAATCAATGTGAGTAATTAACTAGTAATCAGTAAAGGCACAGATAGTTCAGTATTTTATGTTACCGAGCTGCAGATATTTGATGAAATTGTTTTAAGTGATATAATTTGTAATTGGGATTATTGGATAACTGATATAACTTATTCACCCCCCCTCTCAGTTATTGTAACCTAAAATCTCTCAGGAAATATAGGGCATTCATTAATCCCTTCACCTCAAGGTGTTTGTGCTCATCCTTGATCTTTCCTTTCACACTTAGCTCTTGGTAAGTGGATTGAAGCTTGAAATCTCCAATTTCACCAATCTTTCAATGGATGTATGTGTGAATGTCTTGTACCAACAAAACCCTAGATGGAATATTGGAAAACATGCCACTTTGATCAATTTGTGATGTAATCTTAGGGTGCAATTTGTATTTTGGTTCATCATAGGTCATACATTTAATCAAGGTGACCTTTTTGTCACTCCCAGACTTTCATTTCATGACCTTGGGTGAAGATGCAATAGTTTCTCAAATTTAGGGCTTCACAAATATTATTGTTAAACAACTCAACGACTAAGATCAAACTTACTTTAGATCATGATAAACTCGGTCAAGATCTCTTTAAATATTTTCTTAAAGATCTGGAAATTCTTCACTCAAATTTTCTCAAGTCGCTTTGGTTCTTCTTGTGATTGCTATGTGAAGAAATGACTAAGTTCATTGTGTATTTATACCAAAAATTTATTTTCCCGCTCAAACTTTCATAATAAATTCTTTACCTACCGCATCTTGATAGACATAGTTGCACTTAGTTTACACTTTAAAGACCTTTTCTCAGTTTACACTTATATATTACTCGGTTGATGCCACAACATGGTTAACCTTTCCAATATTTACTGACTAGAAAACATTTAATCGGTCATGCTTTTACTGACTATACATAATTTAAGTTCTAAATATGTAATACCATAATGCATCTTATTTCATGTTGATTTGGTGTGCATTGACTAGATATAAGGAACTATTGTAAAATATAACTGATTGAAATTCAGTTCCATACATACGTTCATTAATTAGGTGGATGTGGTGATATCACCTGAACCAATGGATGAGGTTTCATTGACTTCAGTGCTTGATCCAACATTATCATTTGATGATTTTTTCTCCACATTTGATTCCTTATCCTCATAATATCTTCAATTGTATTGTCATTTGAATTTGTATGTGTCTCTGGTTCTTGGTCTTTACAATATTTTCTCATGTGCCCGACCTTGTGACAATGCAAACATGTAATTCCAGTACTTGTACAATTATGGGATCTTCCTCTCTAGTTCTTTCTCATGTAATTTGATGCTACATGTCCACACCGGTCAAAAGCTTTGCAATTAACCCAAGTGTTTTAATCCCAAGTATATGGATTACATTTCCTTCTTAGTTGATAAGATTTATTCTTTTCTTTTGGTGTCCATATTTGCTTCATTTTTGTCTTGCATTCTTGTGATATGTGTGCATGGATTTTTCAAGTATGATAATTTTTCTCCATATAAGGTTTCTTGGGTGTCCTATTCAACTTTTATCTTCACTCATATGCCTAATGTCCATACTTATTATAGTTATAGCAGTAACCATTAAATTTAGGAATGGATTTAGGAATACCTTTTTCCTTACTTCTACAAACATTTGATGTGTGGCCCAGTTTTCCACAATGATAACATGATATCTTCTTTGGCCTTTGATTTGCATAGGCATTCTTTTGTTTAGCTTGTCTTGATGACTCTTGCTGCTTGGTATAGCCTAAACTAGTTGTTCTATCAAGTCTTTTCTGGATAATCATAAATTCATCCATTCTTTTAGTACTATCTTCATCTTTCATGATCATCTCATTATGTTGTTGATGTATCTTTACCTCATTCTTAAATCTTTTATTTTCCTCTCTTAATTCACCGATGTCTTCTAGTTCCCTTGTAAGTGCATTGTTTACTTGGTTGACTTCCTGACTTATGAAAACCATCTGATTAGAGATTTCAGAGTGATGCTCAGCGAGTCTCAGTATCTCAGATTCCTTCTCTTGCAACTTATCAGTCATTTGCCTCCTATCTTCAATAGCCAAATTTCTTTCTTGTTTTGCTTTCCTTGCATTGTTCATGAAATCAATCATTCTGACCATTTGTTTCTGTTGATCGATCTATAGTACTTTCACTTGTTCGGTAAGATGTAGATTCTTTCAAATAGATCTAATATGGTTCTTTCAGATGCATCAGATATGCTACCAAATCTAGATCCAGATACCTCAAATGGATCATCTATCTCTTCTTCATGTTAATGAGTCTCATTATACATAACTTCCATATCCTTCCTCTTGATCAGTAACTACTTAACTTCTTCTTTAACTTCCTTGAATTTCTCAATATAGATTTGCATCTGTAATCTTTAATTCTCAATAGTTTTATCAAGCTTATATATTTCCATCCTTTGATCTTTTCTCTGGGTATGTGCAGGATCATGGTATGTCAAACTAGACTCTTAAGTGGCAATGAAAATTCAAAAAATCAGGTTTAGGCAAGTTGACATAAAAATTTGAACAAGGTATAAATATTATATCAAAAATATGTAACAAGAGAATCTCTAGAAAATTGAATTTAGTTTCTAAGATACTAGGCCTTTTTTGAAAAATAATTATTCTATATGTTAAAATTTTCAAATTTCAATGTAGTAGTATGAAAACTTCATGAAAAAATAAGAAGTGGGTGCATGTCTGACCACCTTAAATAAAATCAAATGATAATTATTTTTTACAAGATTCTAGATATAAGTAGTAGACTCATGTCCAGATGTGACACATATTTTTTTATAATTTTTTCCAAGTAAATAATTACTTATGATTTTTATTCTACAACTTTTCTAGAATACAAAAACTCTCATGTCTGACCATGTTAACTTAGTCGAGACTTTATCAAATTGAATTTTTATTTTATTTTTCTTGTAGTAGGAAAATCATACAATGTGACACATGTTTTGGATTCCAAAAATGTTATATAGTTTGAAAGTTATAGCTATTTTTTAATAAGTTTATCAATTAGGACTAGAAAGATAACACATTGATGCAGGAGCTTCCTGGGTGTAAGAGCAATCTTGCATCACCCAAAAGTATTTCTGGTTTCTTTTCAATAAGGGCTATCTTGTGTAGAGCTTCTATTTATGGAAACTTGCTATTTTTAGTAAGTTGGTCATACGATCTCGGAATGTTCTGATTTCACAGTTGGAGGTTCATCTTAGTCATATTAGCCTGCCTATAAAGTTTCATTGCTAGATCAAGTTTGGTTTTGAAGACATTGAAACTTTTTGGTTTTGGAAACAGGGTACAGAAACTTTGAACTCAATTTTGAAGGCTTTAGAGGCCCCGAATGAGGTCAAATTTTCAGTGGAATGAAGCATTGTTTACTTGGTTGACTTCTTGACTTATGAAAACCATCTGATTAGAGATTTTAGAGTGATGCTCAGTGAGTCTCAGTATCTCAAATTCCTTCTCTTGCAACTTATCAGTCATTTGCCTCCTATCTTCAATAGCCAAATTTCTTTCTTGTTCTGCTTTCCTTGCATTGTTCATGAAATCAATCATTCTGACCATTTGTTTCTCTTCACTGATCTGTAGTACTTTCACTTATTTAGTAAGATGTAGATTCTTTCAGATAGATCTAATATGGTTCTTTTAGATGCATCAAATATGCTACCAAATCTAGATCTAGATACCTCAAATGGATCATCTATCTCTTCTTCATGTTAATGAGTCTCATTATACATAATTTCCATATCCTTCCTCTTGATCAGTAACTACTTCAGTTCTTCTTTAACTTCCTTGAATTTCTCAATATAGATTTGCATCTGTAATCTTTGATTCTCAATAGTCTTATCAAGCTTATATCTTTCCATCCTTTGATTTTTTCTCTAGGTATGTGCAAGATCATGGTATGTCAAACTAGGCCCTTAAGTGGCAATGAAAATTCAAAAAATCAGGTTTAGGCAAGTTGACATAAAAATTTGAACAAGTTATAAATATTATATCAAAAATATGTAACAAGAGAATCTATAGAAAATTGAATTTAGTTTCTAAGATACTAGGCCTTTTTTGAAAAATAATTATTCTATATGTTAAAATTTTCAAATTTCAATGTAGTATGAAAACTTCATGAAAAAATAAGAAGTGGGTGCATGTCTGACCACCTTAAAAAAAATCAAATGATAATTATTTTTTACAAGATTCTAGATATAAGTAGTAGACTCATGTCCAGATGTGACACATATTTTTTTATAATTTTTTCCAAGTAAATAATTACTTATGATTTTTATTCTACAACTTTTCTAGAATACAAAAACTCTCATGTCTGACCGTGTTAACTTAGTCGAGACTTTATCAAATTGAATTTTTATTTTTTTTCTTGTTGTAGGAAAATTATACAATGTGACACATGTTTTGGATTTCAAAAATGTGATATAGTTTGAAAGTTATAGCTATTTTTTAATAAGTTTATCAATTAGGACTAGAAAGATAACACATTGATGTAGGAGCATCTTGGGTGTAAGAGAAATCTTGCATCACCCAAAAATATTTTGGGTTTCTTTTCAATAAGGGCTATCTTGTGTAGAGCTTCTATTTATGGAAACTTGCTATTTTTAGTAAGTTGGTCATACAATCTTGAAATGTTCTGATTTCACAGTTGGAGGTTCATCTTAGTCATATCAGCCTGCCTGTAAAGTTTCATTGCTAGATCAAGTCTGGTTTTGAAGATATCAAAACTTTTCGGTTTTGGAAATAGGGTACAGAAACTTTGAACTCAATTTTGAAGGCTTTAGAGGCCCCGGATGAGGTCGAATTTTCAGTGGAATGAAGCATTGTTTACTTGGTTGACTTCTTGACTTATGAAAACCATCTGATTAGAGATTTTAGAGTGATGCTCGGTGAGTCTCAGTATCTCAGATTCCTTCTCTTGCAACTTATCAGTCATTTGCCTCCTATCTTCAATAGCCAAATTTCTTTCTTGTTCTGCTTTCCTTGCATTGTTCATGAAATCAATCATTCTGACCATTTGTTTCTCTTGATCGATTTGTAGCACTTTCACTTGTTTAGTAAGATGTAGATTCTTTCAGATGCATCAGATATGCTACCAAATCCAGATCTAGATACCTCAAATGGATCATCTATCTCTTCTTCATGTTAATGAGTCTCATTATACATAATTTTCATATCCTTCTTCTTGATCAGTAACTACTTCAGTTCTTCTTTAACTTCCTTGAATTTCTCAATATAGATTTGCATCTATAATCTTTGATTCTCAATAGTCTTATCAAGCTTATATCTTTTCATCCTTTCATCTTTTCTCTGGGTATGTGCAGGATCATGGTATGTCAAACTAGGCCTTTAAGTGGCAATGAAAATTCAAAAAATCAGGTTTAGGCAAGTTGACATAAAAATTTGAACAAGTTATAAATATTATATCAAAAATATGTAACAAGAGAATCTATAGAAAATTGAATTTAGTTTCTAAGATACTAGGCCTTTTTTGAAAAATAATTATTCTATATGTTAAAATTTTCAAATTTCAATGTAGTATGAAAACTCATTGAAAAAATAAGAAGTGGGTACATGTCTGACCACCTTAAAAAAAATCAAATGATAATTATTTTTTACAAGATTCTAGATATAAGTAGTAGACTCATGTCTAGATGTGACACATATTTTTTTATATTTTTTTCCAAGTAAATAATTACTTATGATTTTTATTCTACAACTTTTCTAGAATACAAAAACTCTTGTGTTTGACCATGTTAACTTAGTCGAGACTTTATCAAATTGAATTTTTTTTTCTCGTAGTAGGAAAATCATACAATGTGACACATGTTTTGGATTTCAAAAATGTTATATAGTTTAAAAGTTATAGCTATTTTTTAATAAGTTTATCAATTAGGACTAGAAAGATAACACATTGATGTAGGAGCATCCTCGGTGTAAGAGAAATCTTGCATCACCCAAAAATATTTTGGGTTTCTTTTTAATAAGGGCTATCTTGTGTAGAGCTGCTATTTATGGAAACTTTCTATTTTTAGTAAGTTGGTCATACGATCTTGAAATGTTCTGATTTCACAGTTGGAGGTTCATCTTAGTCATATCAGCCTACCTGTAAAGTTTCATTGCTAGATCAAGTCTGGTTTTGAAGATATTGAAACTTTTCAGTTTTGGAAATAGGGTACAGAAACTTTGAACTCAATTTTGAAGGCTTTAGAGGCCTCGGATGAGGTTGAATTTTTGGAAGAATGAAGATTTCATGGTTCAGGAGTTGTAGAGCTCCACCTTCCCTTTCCAAAATGGGGTTATAATAGTCAATCGGGTCAACGGGTGATGACTTATGGTCTCCGGAAGTTGGGTCACCTGAAATGGTGGAAAATGATTTTCCTTCAAAATTTCTATTTGGGTTTCAAAAGTTATTTTGAGCTAACTTTGATGTAATAAAATGAAAAATAAAATAATTCTAAGTTTGGTCGGCCTTGTTGGCTAAAAATTCTAGAACCTTCCCAGGCGGTGGAAAATTGCCTATATAAGGAAGGTTGTAGTGTTGTCTTAAGTAGTTCGGGATAGTTCTGGGTAGTAGATCTAGGTATTGATTCAAGGCTTTGTCCTACAAAATATTGTAAGGGAATGTCCATGTGCCTTTGCATATTGTAATTCTGAAAGTTTGTAATTCCACATTTGTGGAGATAATAAGAAGCCAATTCTTTGTTCTTGCATATTGTTGTTATTTCTCTATTTTTGTTATGTGTTTGTGGTATTAAGGAGAGCACCCTTCATCAAGTGGTATTAGAGAAAGAGTTCCTAAGTGTGTAAATAGATTGCCGACTATGAGGCAATTTGCACCAGGATCGTGGTTAGGGTTTCAGCGCACATCGTGAAAATGCCTCCATGAAGGGAATGTGGTGGAAGAGCTGGTGTTGTAACACCTGAGGTTAGAGTGCTCTAGAGACAAGTGCGAGCATTGTAAGAAGAGATTCATAGAGGAATGAATCTTAATGTTAGAGATGAAAGTGAGGATGAAGCCAAAGAAGGGAATGATGATCAAGCAGAAGAAGGTGAAATTTTGAATCAAGAAGAAGAAAGGCTTTTTTGAGCCATTTTCAAGATTGGGAAAAGACCTAAGATTGATGTTCTGACATTTTTTGGAAATCTTAACCCAGAAGAATTGATCAACTGGATCAATGAATGTGAGGAATATTTTAAGTATGAAGATATTGAGGATCCTGATAGGGTCAAATTCGCAAATGCCAGACTGAAGGGTCATGCAAAGATCTGGTGGCAAGAGATTCAATTGGAGTGAAATAGAAGAGGAAAGGATAAAATCACAAGATGGGATTAGATGGTGGATAAATTGAAGTGACAGTTCATTCTTGTTGATTATGAGCTTGACCTACTGAAGAAGATGCAAATTTTGAAGCAAGTAGGAAGATCTGTTTAGGAGTATACAGAGGAGTTCTATTGAATCCTCATCAGAACATGCCATGTAGAAGTAGAAAAGGAGAAAGTTGCCTGTTACCTTAATGGGTTGAGGCCAAGCATTCAAGAGGAGCTGAATCTAGTTTGAATGAATAGTATTGAAGAGGCATACCAGTTTTCCCTAAAAGTAGAGGAAAATCTAAACAAGAAGTTCAAGAGAAGACAAAATGGAAGAGGTCACGGTGGATGATCTAGTGGATGGTCATATGGAGGCCGAAATGAAAATCTAAAAAATAAGGATGAGGCCAATAGCAGTCAAAATTAGAGAGGAAACACTTCTAGTCATTTCCAAGATTAGAACAATAGAGATCAGAGAGGAAGAGGAAGAGGACAAGGTTCAGGAAGAGGAGGCTTCCGTGGAACATGTTTTCACTGTGGAGAAGAGGGTCATAGGGCATTTGAATGTCCTCAATGCCAAGGAAGGATAGATAGGAGGAATGAAGGCTAGGCCAAAGTTGCACATGTAGATGAAGATGCCAGATCATCAAATTTTGAAGATGCTAAAAGAGGAGAAACACTGATTAACAAAAGAGTCTTGCTGAGTGGTGAGAATAAACTTGAACAAAGGAGGAGCTTGTTTCGCACTAGATGCAAGTGTGAGGTTAAATGTTGTGATGTGATTATCGATAGTGGAAGCACTAAAAATTTGGTGTCAGAAGATATGGTGACAAAGTTGAAGCTCAAGAGACAGAAACACCCACATCCATATCGAATTGCCTAGGTACAGGATAACCACAAGGTCATGGTCAGTGAACAGTGCCTGGTAAAGTTCAAGATCAACAGGTACCAAGATGAGGTACTATGTGACATCATATCTATGGATGCATGTCATATGTTGCTGGGTAGACAGTGGTAGTTTTACAGATGTGTTGTACATGATGGTCGTGTGAATACCTATTCCTTGAGAAAGGATGGAGTGCAACATAAGCTAAAGCCATTGAAGGAGACCGAAGAAAAGGTATGTGGTAATGTAAGAATAACATTTGTTGATGGAAGAAAATTTTTAGATGGTATGAGGCATGAGCATGTGTGTTTTTTTTTAATTCCAAAAGCTGGTAAAGAGGAAATAGAGGATGTACCTGTAGAGGTTGCAGATTTGTTGAATAAGTTTCAAGATATTGTATCTGATAATGTACCTGATGGATTACCACCAGTAAGGAAGATCAATCATAAGATGGATTTGATTCCAGGAGCTAATTTTCCAAACAAGGCAACACACAAAATGACACCAGTAGAAAGTGAAGAGTTGAATAGACAAGTACATGAGTTATTGTAGAAGGGGTTAATTCAAGAGAGTCTAAGTCCCTGTGCTATACCAGTGGTATTAGCACCAAAGAAGAATGGAGAATAGAGGATGTGTACAGATTCTAGAGAAATAAATAAGATCACAATCAAGTACCAATTTCCATTGCCACGAATGGATGATATTATGGACTGTTTGAGTGTGGCTGTGTATTTCTCAAAGATAGATCTGAAGAGTGGATATCACCAAATTTAGATCAGAGAAGGAGATGAATGGAAGACTACCTTCAAGACAAAAGAAGGATTGTATGAGTGGTTAGTCATGCCTTTTGGGCTAACCAATGCATCGAGCACTTTCATGCGGCTCATGAACAAGGTTTTGAAAGAATTTTTGGGTAAGTTTGTCATTGTTTACCTAGATGATATTTTGATCTTTAGCAAGACATTGGAGGAACATTTGATGCATATTTGTATGGTGTTTGAAAATTTGATAAATGAGAAATTGTTTATTAATTTGAAGAAGTGTAGTTTTTTGAAGAAAGAATTAGTGTATTTAGGATTTGTAGTTTCAGCAGAACGTCTAAAAATAGATCTAGAGAAAGTACAGGCTATCCTTGAATGGCCCACTCTAAGGAGTGCTACTGAGGTAAGATCTTTTCATGGTTTGGCTAGCTTTAACATAAAATTTATCAAAAATTTTAGTAGTATTTGTGGACCCCTGACTGAAACAATGAGAGGGGATAGAAAAGAGTTCAAGTGGACAAATGGGGCAGATAAGAGTTTTAAACTGTTGAAACAGAAAGTTATAGAATAGCCTGTTTTAGCACTTCCAGATTTTAATAAGGTGTTTCAAGTAGATTGTGATGCTAGTGGTACTACAATAGGAGCTGTTATGAGCCAAGAAGGTAAACCTATTGCTTATTTCAGTGAGAAGTTAAATGATGCCAAGAGAAATTATTGTCTATGATCAAGAATTTTATGTTATAGTTCAGGCATTGAAGAAGTGGAGACACTATCTTCTTCCTAAGGAGTTTTTTTTGTATACTGATCATCAAGCTTTGAAATATTTGAATAGTCAAGGAAAATTGAATGAAAGGCATTTGAAATGGGTTGAGTTTTTGCAGAGTTATACATTTGTTTTGAAACACAAAAGTGGAAAGTCTAATAGGGTTGTAGATGTGCTTAGCAGAAGGTAACTATTGCTGATAGAGATGCAGATTGAGGTGGTTGGGTTCAAGGAACTCAAGAATTTGTATCCAGAGGATCTTGATTTTGGTGAAGCTTGGAAAACTTGTAAAGAACCTGTTACTCCAGATAGAAAGAAGTGGTTGGATTTTATCATTCAGGATGATATGCTATTTAGGGGGAGTCAGTTGTGCATTACAAAAAGTTCTATGAGGGAGAATCTCATCAAAGAGAAGCATAGAGGAGGATTGGCTGGACATTTTGGTCATGATAAAACCTTTGCTTTGGTTAGTGAGAATTATTATTGGCCGTAGTTGTAGGAAGATGTGAAGAAGTTTGTACAGAGTTGTAGAGTATGTCAGATGGTGAAAGGAGTGAAGCAGAATACAGGGTTGTATCAGCCATTACCTATACCAGAGAAGCTTTGGGAGGATATCAGTATGGACTTTGTTCTTGGTTTACCGAGGACTCAACGGGGACATGATTCAATTTTTGTGGTGGTTGATAGATTTTCAAAGATGGCACATTTTATTCCTTGCAAGAAGACTAATGATGTTGTTCATGTAGCAGAATTATTTTTCAGAGAAGTAGTGAGACTACATGGTTTGCCAAAGACCATAGTTTTAGATCGAGACATTAAGTTTGTTGGATATTTCTGGCGTACATTATGGAAGAAGTTGAAGATAGATTTGAAGTTTAATTCATCACATCATCCACAGACTAACAGATAGATAGAGGTGGTGAATAGGAGTTTGGGGAATTTGCTGAGATGTTTGGTTGGAGATAAGCCAATAGGATGGGATTTGATTTTACCATAGGCATAATTTGCATATAATAATTCTATCAACAGGAGCAATAGTAAATCACCATTCCAGATTGTATATGGAAGTAGTCTCAGAAATGCATTTGAGTTGAGGAAGATAGATAAAGGAGAAATAAGTAGTGCTGAAGCTGAGGATTTCCTAGAACATTTGAAGAACATCCATGAGGAGGTGAGGAAGCACATTACCAAGATGACTGCATAGTATAAGGCTAAGGCAGATGAAAAAAGGAGGCATAAGGAATTTCAGGTTGGAGATGAAGGCATGGTTCATTTGTGGAAGGAGTGATTTCTAGTTGGTACATACAACAAGCTGAAAATGAAGAAGTTTGGGCCATGTAAGATATTGAAGAAGCATGATTTAGGAAATGCATATGAGGTAGAATTGCCTACTGAGTTGAATATTTCACCAGTGTTTAACATTTTAGATTTGATAGAGTATCATGAAGGAGGTGTTGAAGATGAGATCATAGCAACACAGTGGAGTATTCCAGCAACTAGCTCAGATACTAAGGAGATTGAGGATATACTAGACAGTTGTGTTGGCAGAAGTGCAAGGAACAGGACATATGAAGAATATTTGGTCAAGTGGAAAGGATGACCTATTGAAGATTCATCATGGCTGAAAAAGCAAGAGGTTAACCATCTTGGTTTCCCTCTTCACACCTGAGTCGTGACATGGTCACTTCTCAAATTACCCTAGGTGTCTTATGCAGGAGTATCCTGGGTGTAAGAGCAATCTTGCATCACCCAAAAATATTTTTGGTTTCTTCTCAATAAGGGCTATCTTGTGTAGAGCTGCTATTTATGGAAACTTGCTATTTTAAGTAAGTTGTTCATACAATCTCAGAATGTTTTGATTTCACAGTTGGAGGTTCATCTTAGTCATATCAACCTGCCTGTAAAGTTTCATTGCTAGATCAAGTCTGGTTTTGAAGATATTGAAACTTTTCAGTTTTGGAAATAGGGTACGAAAACTTTGAACTCAATTTTGAAGGCTTTAGAGGCCCTAGATGAGGTCAAATTTTTAGTTGAATGAAGCTTTCTTGATTCAGCCATTGTAGATCTCCTCATACCCTTTCTGAAATGGGGTTATAATAGTCAATCAGGTCAATGGGTGATGACTTATGGTTTTCGAAAGTTGGGTCACTTGAAATGACGAAAAATGATTTTCCATCAAAATTTTTGCTTGGGTTTCAAAAGTTATTTTGAGCCAACTTTGATGTAATAAAATGAAAAATAAAATAATTCTAAGTTTGGTCGGCCTTGTTGGCTAAAAATTCTGGAACCTTCCTAGGCGATGGAAAATTACCTATATAAGGAAGGCTGTAGTGTTGTCTTAGGCAGTTTGAGATAGTTCTGGGTAGTAGATCTGGGTGTTGATTCGAGGCTTTGTCCTATAGAATATTATAAGGGAATTCCCATGTGGCTTTGCATATTGTAATTCTAAAAGTTTGTAATTCCACATTTGTGGAGATAATAAGAAGCCAATTCTCTGTTCTTGCATATTGTTGTTATTTCTCTATTTTTGTTATGTGTTTGTGGTATTAAGGAGAGCACCCTTCATCACACGTAGGTGTATGTTTGACCACATTAAACAAAATCAAATGATAATATATTTTTTATAAGATTCTAGATAAAACTAGTAGACTCATGTCCGGATGTGATGTATATTTTTTTGTATTTTTTTTCCAAGTAAATAATTAATTATGATTTTTCTACTAAAAATTTTCTTGAATATAAAAACTCTCGTGTCTGACCACGTTAATTTAGTCTAAACTTAATCAAATTGAAATAAATGTTTATTATTATTGTATTACGAGAAGTATAGAATGTGATGTATATTTCAAATTTTAAAAATGTTATATTGTTTGAAAGTTATAGTTGTTTTTCAAAGACTCTATCAATCGGGACTTCTTTTTCACATCACCACTTTTTGGCATACCGTGATCCTGCACATACCCTCATCACTGATCAAACTTCTTTAACAAGAGAACTAGCTTTAATTCCAATTTTTTGGATTATGGAAAGATAAGTATTGAGAGGGGAGGGGTGAATCAGTACCTTCAAAAATTTTCTTAAGCCTAAAACTTTGTAGGTATAGATAACATTTAACTGACTGAATCCATTATATAAAACATGCATTCAAATATAACTGAAAATGTAATTTTCATGTAATCTAATCAATAATCCATTCATGAAAATTCATACACATAACAAAAATATTTTGGTATCGCAAAAACCCTTGTAAGAAGGTAAAACTTACGGTGGGGATGACACCCACAAATCTCCACTATTATAGTAACAAAGTATGTTGGTTAAGGATACAAATTTGTGATCACTTCTTATGATCTTACCCTAGTAGAAGTAACAATAAGATCAACTAGATCTACCTAGTTAGAGTATTTTAACAACACAATACATGTGTGTACTCAGTTAATAGATTTAGCTAAGAACGGTTAAGTCCACTTTGTTAGGAGATTTTGAATCCTGCTATAATGGTTAAATGGTAATAGTAAAATGTATATGTAATTAGAAAATTAATCTTTCTTGATTCAGATCTATAATATACCATAAATATATCATGTTGTAGTGATGTATGTGTCCTTATGTTCTTCTTGGTCACCTTGTGTATGTTTTGAAAAGCTGAATGCTTCTTTCAAACCTTTCTATCAAAAACCTTATCTAATCTCCTGATGTCCTTAGTGTGGCTACTCCTTCATGATACATATTCATAATGACATATTTACACATTTTATATCAAATTGTCTTGACCCAATTAGGGTTTTACAATATCCTAGAAAACCTAAAATCAACGGTGAAACAAAATAACCTAGATCTTACATTACATAGGAATCATCAACAATTTAATGATTACATCCATATTTAATTCTATCTTGATCTTGGTTAACTATTTTTTGATCGGTGTGAACTATTTGCATTGATGTTTGTGTCATTTCAAATATTATGTCATTTTATTTTTTACTCGGTGTTCACTATATTATTCATTCAGTAACTAACTAGTGCTCAATTCATATGATTTCTCGGTGATCACTATGCTCAGTACTCAGTAATGATCTGGATCGGTGAGAGTACTCGGTCAAAGCCATGATTGATAATCTTAGAGATCTTCTCTTTATCCTTCTCGGTGTATAAGCTTTATGTGTTTGACCGACTGTCCTGATTGTCTCCTTTATCGACTGAATGATACTAATGACAACCATTAATACTCAAATAGAAGTAACAATATGCAAAGGAAATATGACAAGGATAATGTAATAATTCTAGGAATGAGGATACAATTATGAAAGAATGGTAAAAGGAAATTAAAGAAGAATATGAAGACTAAAATTCAAGGACTAACCTAAAACTATAACATGGCTCCAAGGAAAATGTTTTGAAACTCCATGTTTGTGAAAAAGTCTTATGACAAAGTCTAGGAACAACTTGAATATCTTGAAATGATTTGGGAAGGGTTTTGAATGTCTTGAAGCTATCTTGAAATTATTTTGAAGTGAAGTTTGATTAATGAAATTCTTATTTAACACCCACACAAAAATTTACAAAAAAGATGATCTTTCTAATATAAATGCACAGACACAGCACAATCTAGGCTTGAAGGACAATATCTACTAAATTCCCACTTGGTTAAATCCAACCATGAATACTTAGAGTAGATATCCTAGAAGCTTGGAGGCATAGGATGACCCTTATAGTGCACTCACTTCTCAAGCACACCAATTTTTTAATTCTAAGGGCCATCACTTCCCAAGGAACCACTATCTCTACAAAGAGCTACAAAAATGTGCCCCAGGATGTCTTCATGGGCATGAGTGACCCCTTGTGTTAGTGAATAGAATATTTTTAGCCACTAAAAAAATGTTTTTAGTTAAAGCTCTTGTTCAGGTGATCATGCATGCTCTCTCCCCATTACAAGGAGGCTTTCTTCTTGTAGAACATAGATACTGGAGAAGGAAGCATGTGTAGGTTATTAGCACCCACAGTGAAGTATTTTTTCTCCACTCATTTTATATAGTAACTTAGAGTGGCTTGGATTTAGTCTATTATCACTTGTGTCATCCCTCTCACTTGGCCTAATGGGTTGCTCATGAGGTAGGCCCTATAAAATAGTTGAATGGATTTCTATTACACCCAAGATCCACAAAGGCGAGGGAAGAGGATACATTTATTCAATATTTTTTTGTTTAAAATCTAAAAGACACTTCAAACACATGTTTTTCATTTTATGCACCAAATGAAGTATTTTCTAACTACTAAAAAAGAATAGAGAGTTTTAGAGGACACAAACAGTCTTTATTAAATATCCTACATGAAACTCATTAGTATTCTCTCATACATTCTTTATCCCATGAGTGCCAATGTGCTACAAAAGATCAACAGTAACAAAAAAAATCTAGACTAAGACTAGGAAGAAAAATCAAGAGTGCATAAACTAAAGTTAAGAATCAAAATCTTCAAATTAACTAAATTATCAATACCTATAACCAATTGTGCAAGATAGAGAACTAGTTGCACAAGATTGTGAACCAACTACGTAGATTAGATAACCAACTACACAGATCAAAGAACCAACTATGTAGGACCTAGACCAAAGAGTAAAGTCACTCATAAATTTTCCAAAATAGCCAATTTAGAAAAAATTAAACTAATAGCCATGTAAATTATAGTAATTAGGGTTCATTATCCATTTACATAGCTTGATTTGAAATATTTGAATCAATTTTAACCCCTAATTAAGCTAGGTATGAATTTGAATTGATTTCAAAAAAACTTGATTATCAAACTTGAATTAAGCCTAAACTATGTTAGTGTCCATTTTAAGAGCCCAAATTAGATATGAGGCTATTTTTAAATTCCTAACTCAAAATGTGAGGTTTATTTTAAGCCCATTTTCTAGATTAAGGTTCAGTTTAAGTGTTTAAAATAGTTGTAATCAAAATAGAAAATATGCAGATTAAAAAAATAAGCCCTAAACCCTAACACTACAACCAACACCCCAACTTCTTAGTTCTCCTAACCATTATGCATTAGGATGAACCAACTACAAAACTTTGGGCCCCAAGTGCTTATATCAAATTACCAACTATGTAGATTGTACTACCAACTGTGCAAGACATACCAATTGCGTAACTTTTCACTAGGACCTGAAAAACACATTAAAAACACACAAAATTAGTCAGATAACATGTTTCACACCAAGTTCACCAATTGTAGGAGAGGAAAATTATAAATCATTGCATGCTAGAGAACCAGTAACTCTAAAAGCATACAAAAATCAATCCTAACTTAACCATTAAAAAAATTGAAATATAGTGCTCAAAAAATGAAAACCATAGAATTAAAAGAACTCCCTCAATTGGACTTCAATGTCCTTTCTTTCTTCTCAAAATATTGATATGTTGCTCCCATTATGACAATATGCATCTATTTCATGAAAGAAAAATAACAACAAGAATACTCGAAATTGTGGTTTGCAATTGAAGGTAAAATGATCTCAATTTATAGGGATTGAAGACCAAAATGCAAAATTGGCAATTTGATGCACAAATGGAAGAATATCATAATTAAAGAGTTGAAATTGGAAAAGTGTCATATTTTGCAAAATTATGACAAAGGAAGAGATGCATTTTGGAATGCACAAACTAATGGCATTTTTTAAGGGAAAGGTGGATGCTAAATTAGTGGGAAAAATGGGAAGGGAAGGTGTAAGAAATCATGAAGCTATGTTTTAGTGAATGGAAGCACAATTAGGGGGAAATGGAAGAGTGGAATTTTTTAATTAAAAAAATTCTTTATTCCCACCAAATTAGAAACTAGGGAATTAGGAATTATAAAATTCCCAAAATCAAAATGTTAGATAATTAATTAATGAAAAATTAGTTAATTGTGGGAGTTAGGACAAAAGAGATATATAAAGTTAATTTATTTTTAAAGAGTTACAATTAGGGCTAAATTAAGGGTTATTTACCCCTAAAGAGGTAAAATTAAGTACTTTTGATCGAATTGATGACATTGATGCGAAATTGAACTAATTTGATTAGGGGTTGGACTAATTTTGATACTCTTGAAAAGGTTTTGAAAGCAATTGACTAGATCAAAATAAATGGAAAATTATGCAAATTAGGGAGAAATATTAGTAATTAATCAAATGACAAATAAAAAAAGATAGAATAAATGTTAAAAAGGGAGCACATAGGAATGACCTATTGTTTAGTGTCTACAGTAAGGGTTCTTTCTCCTTATAATCTTCTGAGGTGGTCTTTTTTTTTATCATCATCAACATCAATTATTTCTTCCTATTTATTGATCTCTTTTAGCTTCTTTGAATTCAAAGGAGAACCAAAGACAACCATTTAGAATTTTATTTTCTAGGAGGAGGAACTATCCCTATAAGCACTCATAGTACTGGGAATTAAACTAGAGCTACACACATTCACAAGATTCATAAAGAAATATTGACAAGCTCTATCTTTATTTGTTAAGAAATTTAAGTACCGATAGATTTGTTTTCCAATAGGAACACCTAACTTCCAGTCAATATTTTATTATTCTAGGATTAACAATAGAATCAATTTATAATACTCTCTAATCTCCTATAACACTTGTTATGACTTTAACCTCTTTATTTTCTACTGCCTTCTTTACCAAAATAGGTCCACTAGCACATAGACCTTTAATGACCGATACAATTATTTTCGTCATCTAATAGGATTTGTTCAACATCATGAAATTACCCTGGATATGAATCAACATGAATTTAATAGAATCTTCATCAACAAACTACGGGATCTCACTCCAAATATCCAAACCAAAGTGCCCTAATGTTTTTATTCTTTGACATTCTTCTGTTGTGAAACCTATTCGCAATTTGGCTAAGGAGATATGATAGGGTTTTCATTAATGGAAAAATATAGACATATTTTTGATAGATATAATCATCTATGAAGAGGGCATAATTATAGTTCAAGTTTGGATAAGGAATACTTAGAAAATTATCTAAGTATAAAGCAGTTTACAATGAGCATGTACATAAATCTATTCAGCACGGTTTACTATTGATAGTTTGACTTTAGTGAGGTTCACTATAGATAGTATGGACATCATTTATGATTTGTACGATCATGCTAAATAAGATACTATGTTTTAGTTATTATTTTCAAGGTTTTCCTAAGACAACATATATATTGCAAAAACAGGGCAAGTTAGAGTATATCGAGTTTTTGGCTAGCAAGTTATTTTTTATTGTAAAATTAAATTTATGGATTAAGTGGGATGAAATCCTAGATGTCCATCCTAACAAGAAATAATAAGATATTAAACTTTTGGTAATTTCTAATTAAGTAAAAGGTCGACTGGGTAAAGAGAAAGGTATAAAGGAAGGCACTTTGTTTAAGCGAGATCACCAATTGTATTGTAATGATATGATTGACATATGTACAATTTTATGTTATGTATAGATGTGAATTTAATGATTAGAGAAGAGAAGGATAGTTGTATGTTTGATTTTATGCGAGCACATACAAGGACCGATTAGATATTGAAGATATTAGAAACAATCAAAGTTTTATACTTTACGAAATTGTATATGTATTGTATGTGTAGTGCACTCCTTGTCTAAGTAGTGAGATCCATTTTTTATATTGTATATATGACTCCTCATAGGGTCAAAGTATTTTAACAAGGCCTAGTCCTCTCACAAGGAAATATACACTATACACATGTAATAGAATCCTCACAGGGTCAATATCTTTCACAAGATAATTTTGATTAGTGGATCATTTTGATGGTACCATCCCCTCTGGGATTTTCCCTTGGCCAGGATTTCCCTAGTTAACAAAATATGGTGTTATGTGTTGTAAATGGAAACTACAATTGAAAAAAAATTTATATTGTCATTGATGTCAAATCTTAACTGGTAAGACAGTTTCTATCTAGTAGAGTACCATATCTTTTAATTGATGAAGAGGATTTTAAAAGAGGAGATAACAAGAGGACCTAAGGAAAGGTTGAGCTATGTGATACTTCAATGGGCACTTGATTAGTTGGCACATTGACAAGGTAATGTGTTGTTTATCTTAAACATTAAGTGAAGAAGTCAATTAATTTGAAGCATAGGCTTAACAGAGAAAAAGTAAAGAAATTTAGTTTAAGCTGAGTGATGCTAGTGTCGACTGAGCACCACTATAAGCCAAGAAAATTTAGTGTTGATCGAGCATCAGTAATTGCCAAGAAAAAGATAAATAACTAAGCAAAGATAGTATTTTCCAAGAAGGATAGTTTTAGTGATGACTGAGATATCCAATGATGACTAAGGAGAAGAACACAATATTGACCAAGTGTCTGTAATTTACATTTTGTTAAATAATTGAGAATCCCTACTGACATAGTTGAATTCTTGGGATATGCAAAATTTCTTGAAATTATTAATAAATGATATGGAGCATTTAATGAATTTAAACCATTTTCTTATGAATTCAAGGAGAATTTTTGAGATGTATTTAGAAGCAAAATAAGGAGAACAAAATGATGAAAGGGTTTGATGAATCTAACCTAAATCTAAGATCTATGGAAGAAATTAAGCAGCAAAAGATTAATCTACCTAATCAAGGAGGTATAAGGATGACCTAATTGTGAGGTTATAGAGAGAATAGAAGAGGTTGATGTTATTGACTAATGAATCTAAGAAGAATCCTAAGGAGAAGTTGTGAAGAGCTAAACATAGTTGTGGTGATTGCTTGAAAAGATTTTTGAGTAGATCAGAGATGGAGATGGTAATCAAGGTCAGTCAGTAAATCAACATATGAGCACATTATATCTATATTTACAAAGTGAGTTGTATATTTTAGATCAAAACCTATTTTTACTTTCTAACCATTATATCAGTTAAAATCCTTTAATCAAGGTTGACCTAACAATCATTTTGTAAACCCTTTAATCAAGGTGACATTCTAAAGGAATGTTTGTAAGCCCTCTAATTAGGCCACTCTTAACTGGGTGATTAAATCCTTTAATAGGGTCACACCTAATAGTGTGTGTTATAAACCTTTAACATGGTTGTCTTCTCACAAAGCTCACTTTAGAAGTGTGAATCTTAGTAACATGTTACTATTGGAAATCTATTAGGAAAATATGATATTGAGAGGGGGGGTGAATCAGATATCATTTTTTTATCCATTTTAACATAACTAAAGACTTGCATATCATTAACATAAAATTCAACAATGTAAAGGATCTAATAAACTAAACATCACCCATGAAAATACTTATAACACAATAATTTAGGTTACCCAAAAACCCTTGAAAGGTAAAATCGGGGTGGGGATGACACCCACAAATCTTTACTACTGCAATATAAAATTTTCCTATTACGGCTACAAATTTGATCACAAAATATGATCTACCCTATGAGGGTTCTACCCTATTAAGAAATTTAAGATTTATACAGTCTACCTTGCAAAGGGATTTAAGACTTACAACTAAGTAAGCACTCCGTTAAGAGATTTAATAAGGTTTGTCAAAACCACTCTGTTAAGAGATTTAACCTAATACAGCTGTTAAAATGTCTTAGTACCTAATCCTTTGGTCTGCACTGTGATTCTAATTATAAATCTTCTCCTTCCAATATAGATTTGATCTCATCTATCAATTATATCATTGTTATGCTCTTCACTGCTTAGCTCTGTTCAACTTGGTCACTCAACTCTATCAGAATACTTCACTGTTTTGAAGATATTCTCTCTGTTACACTCTTCCTTCCACTCATACATATCATTCCTCTCATTACATCATTTTAGGGTTCAATTCATATCTTATATAGACAATTGACTTCCTCCAAGATTTAAGATCTACGATCTAGATTATCTCTTTTTGCTGCTAACCTTTACCTCATTTTGATTCATTCCATGTGTTGCATATGGATCAATGATTAAAATGTAGGAGCATAATCACCTCTATGATTTCCTCAAAAAATAATAAAAGAAATATAAATGTTGGCCAAAATGGTTTACCTAAGTGTTTGTGCCATAACAAACACATATGTCAATTCTGGCTTGCCTTTTATTGGATATCTCTGGCACTCAACATTCATTGGTCTTTATACTCTAGTGCTCGACATTGTCTCCTTTACATAACTTGGCAAAAGATGACTCGGCTAATACAAAAGTACTCGGTGACCTTTTTTTTACTCGATAGTGACTACTGCTCAGTAAATGTACATTATACATGACTCATCCTATATATGATGACTTGGTCGTAGTGATAACCGACCAACATTACCTAGAAAATGAGTAAGTGTAAGATACTAATAGACAATAAAACTATAGCCCGATCAACAATCTCCCCCTTTGAGATTAGTGGAAAAAACACTTTGTCATGACATTTACAATACATTTACAAGAGTACTTAGTACTAACAGAAGTATATACAAAATACTCCCCCTAAAACTTAACTCAGTCTTACAAAACAAAAAGATTTACATTTTTACATATAAGACTTCCTTACTTGACATACACTCGAATACATATATACATTTAAAAAAATTAGTATATCATACCATTTAGTTCTACTTCTTTCATTTTTCTTCGGCTCTTTGATTCTGTTCCCTTCCTTTGTGACTTAACATGTCATGTCACTCTACTATTTCCCCCTTGTTTTTGTCACTTTAATTTCTTCATTTGTAGGGAGCTTGTAATGTTTTTCTAGAAATGGTTTATGAAGCATCATGACCATGTGTAATGTGTTGTCCCAACTGGATGTTGCAATCTTCAAAACCTCTGATTTTACTTCTAGCTTTGTAGCTAGGTTAACTAGGCTCTCGGAAATAGAAAGATGGGGATCTTTCTATACTAATTCATTTTCCTTAGCTAACTCTCTTTTTATGGCCTCCAAATGAGGTGTCAACATTGTTTTAATGGAGAGTAAGTGATCCCTTATCTTACCATCATTATCCATCAACTCGACTATCCTCCCTTGAGCATGTAGAAGCCTGGTGTAATGAATAGAGATGGAATTTGCTTCCATATTCAATGAGTGACCTGTAGATTTATATCTAGTTGTAGTTTATCTACTAGATCCTGGTTGTCCTTGGTAAATTCTTCTACATCACATAGTTTCTTGTACAAAGATTGTGAATTGAGTACAAATTCTTCTGAATTTGATATTAAGGTAGAAAGTTCTACCCACTTCACTGCTATATTGATAGAGACCTTATTAAGTACCTTGGTCTCAAATTTTGTTTTTTGACCACTACAACAACATATTATTTGCCTCACTATCATCATCAGTCACTTTCTTGACTATATGGACAAGTTTTTCCAATATGGGATTAGAGTCATTGACATCAATCATTTCAAAAGCATCAATGAATATACCTTTGATTTCATGAAGTACTTTCTTTTTTTGATGTTCCCTTCTCATTTCTTCTTGTTTTCTCTTCTTCTTCAATAGATCTTGCATAATTTGCATCTGTTCATAGGTCAATTTATCTATGTCCCATTTTGGAATCATGATTACTTCTTCGAGTGTCACCTATGGTGTAGGAGATTTTACCTTGTTTTTTTGTGACTTCTTCTTAGGTGTAGTTCCACTCGGCATCTGTACAAGAGCTTTTATTGCCTCTTTCTCCTTAGGCTCTTGAGTGTCAATTTTTTTTTTTGTCTTCTTCTCTTCTATTTCCTTTTTGTCCACATGAGGATTTACAATAACTAATGCACACTTTTCTTCTTTCCCTTTATGTGGCTCCTACACACATGTAGACTGAGGTGTAGTTACTGACTTGTCCTATTCCTCGGTAGTACTAAGACTGGCTAGCATGTCAACTATTATAGTTTATGGTCTGGTAGAGGTAATGTCAATAGTTGAGGTATCCTCAATTTGTGGATAATCTATGACTTGTAATAATACAGGATTACCACTCGGCAAAGATGTATCTTTTGCTTCCTTGGCTTGATTTTTCCTTGGTCAATACTTGAGTTTTCACTAGGGTATCTTCAATGATGTCAAAAATAGTTACTTCAAAAAACTTCTCACATTTCTATACCTTAGGAGCTTCTTCCTCCTAAATATGCAGTTCACTAACATCCTCTTTGTTGTCTAGCTCAAATCCCTTAGATGTGTTAGCTTCCTGATGTGTTCTTTTATCAATTAAGAGACCAAAAATGATCTTCCATGCCCTGAGACTTTTTTGAACAACATCTTCAACCTTGTGTTGAAGGATAGATTATGCCCTGAGCTTAGGAACAAATCTATTCTTGTACTGCTCCATGATTTTTTGAATGTTAGTAGGGGGTAGGTCTAGTGTGACTTGGGCTAGTGTGCTTTCCCTGATTTGTTTCTCATTCATAAGGGCATATTCCCATTTTTGTGCTATCTTCTGATATAGCTCATTAGGAATAAAATTCTCCATTTGGAGTGGTAACATCTTGAATGTATAGAGCATCTCAAGTATTGCTTGTTCAATATTCTCCTTGTCTTCTAGGCTCATCTTCTCAAATTTTATTTGCTTAAAGCCTGCTAGACCAACAAAACTCTTGATGTTGTGGCATATTTCATCTACAGTCAATGTTTTTCTCTGTACTTGTGACTTTTTCTTTATTTACTCATCACTCTCTATTTCCTCATCATCTTTCTCCAAAATAATTTTTCTTCTAGGCTTCTTCCTTAATTGTCTTGGCACTACCTTAGGCTAAATAGTTTTTCTTTTTCCTGATGCAGGGGTTTTCCTTTAAGGCTCAGCAACTATAGCTGTAGAGACTACCCTAGTTCTTGGGCTAAGAATAGGTGATGAGATAGGCTTTGGTTTCTACATTGTTTTTCTCATAAGCTCATAAACTAATGCCTTCTTGCCTTTCTTCTCAACTACTTTCTCCTCCTCTTCACTTTCACTAGACTCACTAGTTTTATCTTCTCCTAGTCCTTGAGTCAGTTCTAGAGGTGCATCTACGTCTCTTTCTCCTATCATATTTTCGAGCTTTTTCACTATCTTTTTCCTCTTTCTCTCCATGATAGTAGACTTCAATCCCATGTTTATCTTAGCCTTTGCTTTCTCATAGGTTCCAAAATAAGTATCCTTCTTATCAACTTCCTCGGCTAACAAGGTTGTGATTGTTGTTGTGGTTTCATCAATATTTACCTCATAAGGTAATGGCATTAGCCATGATACCCTTGGTATTGTAAATTGACCATATATGAGATCAGTGTCAACTAGAAAACATATGTCGCATTTGTATTTCTCTACTAGGGATACATGAATCCTACTTCTCATCTTCATTTTCTTCTTAAATTCTACAAATTAATTATCCATAATTCTTTCAAATTTATCTCCCATTTGACTAAAAAACTCATTTATCTATACTGTCACTAGCTTACTCTTGTCCCATACTACTTCCCCAATAGTAGGAAAACTCTTTTGAATGTAGAAGAATAAACAAACAAGTAAGGAACTGAACTTACACATTGAATTATTTGCTTTGTGAATTGATGTAAGATTCTCGACAAGTTGAGTCAATTGGAGCTCAGCAAGGTCATAGGTGTGATCCTTCTTAATGATTTTCCAAGCTTGGTCCACTACCATGCATGGGACACTTTCCAACTGACTTGACTGATAGAATGTTTGAGCTATCACCCTTACTGCAAACTCAATTTCCGGATTAGTGATAGTAGAAATTTTCATGCCGCGCTTGTTCCATACCACCTATGTGTTTTCCTAAATCTCCTCCTTGCTTCGACATCTCATAGTTTTCTTTCCAGGGAGTTTAGGGTATCCAGTTACTCGATGAATCATGTCTTTTGTGATTTGGACTAGTTTATCCTCCAACCATATTTTCATGTCATGTACTCTACTTAGTACAATCTTAATCCATTCTACTTTGAAATTTTATGGAAAGTCAAGGGTATGAACTAACCCTTGCTCAGCAACCTTCTAGTTTTCCAACTTCAACACCCCATTACTGGACAATTTCTCATATGCTTCCCTGAGTTCATAGTCGACAATCTCTCCAATATTACACATGTAGCATGACTAGATATCATTTATCATTAAGACATTCTTTAGAATCGATGATAGTTCTCCATTAAGATCTCCCATGATCATGCTCTCTGGAACGGCCTAAAACTTTTGTGGTTTACACGTCTCATTCCTCACTATTTGAACATTGAAAACCTCCTTTCCTTGTTTCTTCATCGTAGCTAATGATGATGCCATTTTTCTCAACTTAAGAATTTGCGTATTGAAAATATGACTCTATAAATTACCTTGCACAAATGTTCTTTAGATGTTTTTTCGACAGCATGCTATGAAGATTTTTGAAATCGCATTTAGCTCTTAATCACACTAGTTACTCGCACTTTGACTCGCTCATAGAAATTTTCAATTCACTGGTGAAATGATATAAATGGTAAATTCCCACTTTATAGACTTCAAATAGTCATATTAGGGCTTCCTTAATGATCTGTACACTTTCTAGGCGAGATACAACTATCCCGACAATCTTATGTTAAGCTCAGTCAACATAATCTCAGTCGATACAACCATTCGGTTATAGCTCAGTGTACATCACATCTTGACTATCACAGGTACTTGACATACATTAGTAACTCATTCACTATAGACTGAAATATTGATGCTCAACATCAAATCTAAATTGTTGCACTTTTCTCAAATCTGTCCTAATGCATCTTAATCTATGCAGATATGGACTTTTCCTCAAGATATGTTAGGAACTGATATGAGATAAAAACATTATAAAACTTGGTTCCATACATACCTTCTCTTCTTAGTTTGAAGTAGTGTGATCACCTGATTCATCAAATTAGGTGACCTCAGGTGCACTGGCTTCACTAATGCTTCCCTCTTCTTTCTTCTTCCATGTTTTGTTCATCTGATTTCTCATTTTCTCAATGATTTCTTTATTCTTATTTTGATCATCTCTCAGTATGGGTAATCTACAATCTTTCTTTAAATGACCTATCTTATTGCATTTATAGCATACCATACTTCCATTCATCCAACTCTTGGATTTACCCCTAAAATGAGTCTTCAGACAATTTGCTCCAATGTGCCCATATTTTCCACAGTAATGACAACTGTACCAAGTGTTTTAATCCCAATTGTATGTGTTACCCTTCTTAGGTGACTTAGTCTATTGATTTGATGACCATTTGGGTTTTGATCTGCATTCAAATGCTCTATGTCCATAATTCTAATAGTTGAAATAGTGTCCTTTAAATTTTGGTGTGGTAGGTGGATTACTGACCTTTGTCCTACATTCTTGTACCTGATGTCTATGTTTCTTGTAGTTGAAACAATATCCATTGAATTTTGATTTAGGATCACACTTACCATGTTTACTTCTATAGATGTTAGCTATATGTCTTGGATTTCCACAATGATGGCATGTAGGCTTGTTGTTCTTTGGTTTAGCACTCCTCTGCTCTCCACTCTTTAATGATTCTCCTTCCTCTATGGATGATGATTGCTCATTATGACCAAGTCTAGATGTATCACTAGATCTTCTAGGTGACCTTAATAGTTCTTCAAATTATCTTGCAGCTTCATTAGGCTTGTTCATCCTTTCATTAACTTCCTTTTCAATTCTCAATTCATTGCTCAGTTGATTGTTTTATGATCTCAGATTGGTGAGTTCCACATATTTCCTGCCCAATTCTTGATTAACTAGTAGCAGTTGGTTTACCATGTCTATTTGATTGTTAGTCAACCTTTGCATGTCAATTGTCCTTTCATCAAGTCTCATTGATATTTGTCTTTTGTCTTCTTCAGCCATTGTCTTGTCTTCTTTAGTTTTCTTTTTCTATTCAAATACTTCACAGAGTCTGACAGATTGAATTTCTTGTTCTCTCTTCATATTTTTTATTTCCTCATTCAATATGTTGTTTTTCTCCAGTAATTCTCTTATGGCTTTGTCACTTTCTATAGAGTTCCCACTATCAAATAGTCCAGTGGTATCTTCTTCTTGATATTGTGTTTCATTTTGTTAAATAGAAATTTCTCTTCTTCTGCTTAATGATTTCTTCAGTTCTCCTCTAGATGCTTCAAGTTGTTGTAATGCAAACTGAATGTCAATCATTGGATTCTCTATAATTTTCACAACTTATAAACCTCCATCTTGATATCTTTACCTCACAAGTGGTTAGACTTTTATAAGAGACCAGAGCTCTGATATCAATTATTGGAAATCTATTGGGAAAATGTGATACTGAGAGGAGGGGTGAATCAGATATCACTAATTTATCCATTTTAACATAAATGAAAACTTGCATAGCATTAACATAAACTTCAAAAATGTAAAGCATCTAATAAACAAAACATCACCCATGAAAATACTTATAACATAGTAATTTTGGTTACCTAGAAACCCTTGAAAGGTAAAACTGGGGTGGGGATGACACCCACAATTCTTCACTATTGTAGTATAAAGTTTGCATGTTAGGGATAAAAATTTGATTAGAAATTATGATCTACCTTTGTGAGGTGTATGCCCTATTAAGAGCTTTAAGATTTATACAATCGACCTTGCAAAAGGATTTAAGACTTACAACTAAGTAAGCACTCGGTTAAGAGATTTACTAAGGTCTGTCAAAACCACTCTATTAAGAGATTTAACCTAATACACCTGTTAAAATGTCTCAGTACCTAATCCTTTTGGTCTACACTATGATGCTAATTATAGATTTTCTCCTTCTAGTATAGATTTGATCACATCTATCAAGTATATCTCTGTTATGCTCTTCACTGCTTAGCTCTGTTCAATTCGGTCATTGAACTCTATCAGAATACTTCACTATTCTAAAGATATTCTCTTTGTTACACTCTTACTTCCATGCATACATCTCATTCATCTCATTACATCATTTTAGGGTTCAAATCACATCTTATATAGACAATTGAGTTCCTCCAAGATTTAAGATTTATGATCTAGATTATCTATTTTTGTCGCTTAACCTTTCCCTAATTTGGATTGGTTCCATGTGTTGCATAGGGATCAATGATTAAAATATAGGAGCATAATCACCTCTATTACTTCCTCAAAAAATAATAAAAGAAATATAAATGTCATCCAAAATGGTTTACCTAAGTGTTTGTGCCATAACAAACACATATGTCAATTCTAGCTTGCTCGACATTGGATATCTCTGGCACTTGGCAATGTTCACTATTCTTTATACTCTAGTGCTCAACATTTTCTCCTTTACATAACTCAACAAAAGATGACTTGGATAATACAAAAGTACTCGGTGACCACTGTTCTACTCGGCAGTGACTACTGCTCGATAAATGTACATTATAAATGACTCGGCCTATATATGATGACTCGGTCATAGTGATGACTAACCAACATTTCCTAGAAAATGACTAAGTGTAAGACACTAATAGACAGTAAAAATTTAGGGATCAATAGTTACTGGTGGTTTTTCCCAAATTGGGTTTCCACATTAAATCTTGGTGTTATACTTGTGTGAATGTTATTTGATGTGAATGTTGTCGAAAGTTTTATATTCTACAAGTTGATTACTTTTGGATAGTGGACTACAAGATTAATGTTACTGATATATGCTATAGAGACTAAGTGAATTGCTGATTAGATCTATGTTTGTTGAAGGTTTTAAAAGTACAATTGGTACATCTGGACCTAAGGATAACTAATTCACCCCCCCTCTCAATTATTCTAAAGTTATTCTCACAATTGGTATCAAAGAAGTTGGTGCTTTTAAGGAGAAATTTTAAAGGTACTTGAAACTAATGATAAAGATGTAAAAAAAGGAGGTTCCAAAGCTGAAAAGGGAGAACTTCCCTACATGGAAAAGTTTGATGAAATTGCACCTAGCTGGTATGGGTGATTCGGCAAAACGCTATGTGGAAAATGACTATGTACCACCTGCTGCACCTATGACAATCAAGGAGATGAAATAAAAATAAGAACACAATCAGGCAATGTTGGAGATTTGATCTGCTCTAAGCTATCCTAAATTTGAAGACATCAAGGACTAAACTAATGCAAAGCAAATGTGGGACACACTTGCAACTATCTATGATTGAGACACAAATGTACTGAGAGCCAAATCCAAAAGTTTGAGAGGTAAGTTTGATGAAATGAAAATGCAAGAAGGTGAAAACCTTTCTCAGTATTGTGGTAGAATTAAGGAGGTAGTAAATGCTATTAGAGGAGCCAATGGGAACATTAATGATGAAACTATTATTAGTAAAGTGTTGAGAGACCTACTTCCTATCTATGCTTTTAGATTGTCTACAATAAAAGAATCAAGATGTAATCCTAGTAATGTCCTAACTTTGGAAAGTCTTGTTGGTAAGTTTACTACTTTTGAGTTGTTTAATTTTGATAATTTCACTATTCACAATATTGAATCCACATTCAAGTCTCAAATGGCTCTTCATAAGTCTAAGAAGGGAAAAGAAAGATGTGTGAATAGTGACAGTAACAACAACAATGATAGTGATACTTTTGATGATGATCTAGATGATCTTGAGGCACTTATGGCTAGAAGGCTACTGGGAGGAAAAGGAAAATTCAAAGGTAAACTTCCTATTATCTATTTTTCATGTAACAAAGCTAGCCATATTGCAACAATTTTCCCTAATAGGACTGACAAGGATGAAAGAAGGGAAATCAAGTATAAAGATAGAAGAAATAATAGAGATCACAGAAGGTACAAAGACTACAAAGAAAAAGGTAAGAAATCTTGTTATATTGTTAAAGAGAAAACTAATAGCTAAACTAGTGAATCCGATGAATGTGATATAGAAGTTGTTTATGTTGCTATGAAAGATGATCCTAATGAAGATGAGAAAACTGTACTTATTTCATATGTGAGTAAAGGTGATAAATGGATTATTGATAGTGGTTGCTCACATCACATGATTGGTGATAAAAGTATGTTTGAAACCCTAAATCATTACAAAGGTAGAAGTGTTAAGTTTGGTAATGATGCACCATGTCCTTGAATCAATATTTTCAAAAATCAGCATTTTATCAATTATATCAATTTCCTTGATCAAAATCCTATTCTATCATTTTCGATGATTTGCCTTGGGCTAACCATTTTATCCTAAGTCTTTATTTATTTAAAAGGAATATTTCCTCCCCTTTTATTAAATAAAAAGCCCACACCTTTTTCTTCTTGTCCTAAGTTGCACAAATAAAGCATTATTCTTATTTTATAAAAAGAAGAAAAGCACTTTTTGTCTCATATGGATACAAAAGTCAACTCTTATTTTTTCCTTAGAGGATATTTGTGCACATGGATTTCTCCTCTTTGATGCTCCACCCTTGATTAAATCTTTTTCCTCTTAATCTCCATCGTCTGTTGAGCCTCATTTCCTATAAAAGAAGAGCTCTCTTCCTCATTTTGATATGCATTTTTGAATACTAATGTTATGATGTAGGTTTTCTAGGTCACTTTGGAGCTTTTGAAGATTTGGAGCATTCTTGGCTTATATTTTACATGATTTCATAGTTTATCTCTTGCATTCTAGTTCCATTATCATGGCATTCATAGTATAGATTTCCTTTATGCTTTAGATTACTTCATCTAGTCTAATTAGGAAAGATTTGTAACACTTGCATCTTTCCTTTCATAGTTTAGTTTGTACTTTCATTTCCATAGCTTAGCCTGCACCTCTCATTTCTAGCTTGCATATTCATCTTAATCTAGTTTGCATTTACATTTCATAGTGATTCTTAGGGATATTGGCATTCTTTCCCTTGTCTTCATTTGAATCTCTCATTGTGTGGTTGACTAGCAAGGTCATTAGCTTAATAGCTCTAGCTGAGAGCAAATTTTAAATAATCCTGCAACTCCATACATAGAGAGCTCTAGGTCACTTTTTAAGGTTTCCTATTCATGGATTCCCTTGGATATAATGACTTAGAGAAGTGCACTATTTAGTGTGTACATTTTTGGCACCCACCGTGGGGCAGAGCATTATTGTTTTGTCCTTAATTTGCTGCATTTCCATTAATTTTTCATCAATTTTTAGCTTCATTTTCGGCTCTCTAGTTTTTCAGTCTCAGATTATCAGGCAATAGTTCACTAGTATCATGTGATAGTTTCTGTATGGTGGTGCAATACTTTACCAATTAAAGTATCGCTCTATTTGAGACATTCTGTCGCACTATTTGGAACATTCTATCACCTACCAGTATAGTAAAGTATTGCAGAGAAATATATTATCACCCTAGTATACTATAAAGTATCACATGATATTTCTGGTAACTGTACTATCGCCTGTACCTTGTAGTGAGTTTTTTCTTAGTCCTTTCTTGATGAGTTTGATCTAATTAGCTTGCTGGTTTAGTTTGCAATGGTTAGCCAGATTTAATTTGTAGATTTCACTTGGATTTTGGTTTTGCTAATCTTGTGGGGCTAACAAGTTATGCTTGTAGGTTCTCTCATTGTTTGAAGTATTTTTCCAAAAGAACACATGTCAAAGCTCCAATTGCTAAAGGGCTAATAACAGTTTTTGTAGGGCTGCCCAAAGCATAAAAACAAAAAAAAAGTGGTTGTTGTTTATTTCATTTCAAGTGTGGCAATTACTAGTTGTTTCATTTCATAGGAACATAATATCTTGTTGTAGGAATTCTTGGGTGGTAGGAGAAGTATGCTCTTCACCCTTGCAGTGAACTAGAAAATCTTGACCCATCTTTGGATTTTGAAAGCAAGAGGGTAATTGAACATTTGCCTGGTGTGTTTGGGAGAAAACTTTGAGATAGGGGAGTATGCTCTTCACCCTTGTGGTGAAACAAAAACCTTGAACCTCATAAGTTGATCCACTTTTTGTTTAGTTCTTAGAATCCTTTAGCGGGCCTACTCTTGCGCAATCAAGAGGAACGACCCAAGTGGGGACAAGCATTTTTCTGGCTATTCTGTTCCACTATAAACTCAAGGCTATCAAGGACACAAAACCTTGGTAGATGTAGTTCTTGTCTTCTCTTGATGTGAGTACTTGTGGGATTGTGACCATGAGGAAAGTGTTGAGAAAGAATGCTTAAGGTACTCTTGTGGCCATGAGGTCCGTTACTTTCCGCAAGGTAAGAAGTCCCTTTGGGGAGCAAGAGGGGTACTACAAATGGAAGCCCTTATTAAGAACCATTAGATAGAAGCCACCCTATTTTTCCACTTAGCTTCTTGGTGCAAGGATTGATCCAAGTGGAATAACCTGGATCACCCCAAGATTACTCACCATCTGTGTTCCTTTGGTTGTGTCTTTGGCACTTCCATGATAAAGCCAATATCTATTGTGGGCAACCACTTTATGTGAGGCAATGGAGCATCAAGTGTGAGCCAAGTTGCTAAGTATTGAGCATTTGTCCTTCTAGGTAGCAAGTGCTTGAAGTGTTCTCATTGTGATATACCCATGTAAACATTCTTGAACATTCAACATCATGGTAGTATTCATAGGATTTTTCAATTTTGATATCACAATTGATTGTCTTGGCAAGGTTGCTTTTGCCCTTGTTTTAAGTGTTTGAAGACATGTTTTGATCCCCTACTATTTGCTAGCTTGTCTATTTACTACTATAACTATGATTAAAATTGAACAAACCAACCTTCAGCCTAAAATTTTGATTAAATTACCTTAAAAACTGAGATTTTGACACTCACTGGTTGAAGAGTCGTACAACATTGAATAGTTATCTCTCACTGTATTGAGAAATATCATGTGATAGTTCATTCCTGTAGGACTATCACCCCGCCTGCCTGGAAAATATCACCTAGGATTATTAGAAACTATCACCCTACTTACAGTGAAGTATCACCTAGTTATAAATTATCACCCTGTTAGCATGGAAAGTATCACTCAGATTCTTTTGGTAGTCTGTCTAATTTTTTCCATTTTCAGCACTCTCTTAGTTGACCAAATTTTAGTAAGTTTCACACCTTGTAATTGAAAGCTTGTTTGTACCTCAGGTTTTTGGCTCTAGACATCTTGAGTTAGTAACCTTTGACTTCACCAAAGATTTTTCTTGTCATTAGTAAGTTAGGAATCATCCTTGTTGACAAGACTCACCTTTAGATCTCTTGATTGCACACTTGGAGAGTTTGAGTACTCTTTTGTCCAAATCCATTTCCATATAAATTCAATTTCAATATATTTTGGTTAAATCATCCTCCTGATCCATATGTGCTAGTATACTGGAATCCTTTTATTATGCACCACTATGGTAGTGTTGGTTTATACCTTTTGTTAGCTTTCTATTTCATCATCTCTCTTTTGGACGATTGAATATTTTCACTATCCTAGTTTGACAATTAGCGATTCATAAGGTCATCTTCTCACTAAGGGTCTTTTCTTTCATGCCGGTTACAACAAGATACCAAGTGGGTCAAGAAAAACAACCTTAAGTAGTTTTTGAACAATTACCTTTAGTCCAAACTCGTCAAAAGTGAAAGGGGAAAGAACCCATCTTCGATCAATCTCCTAGGAGTGCTTTAGAAGTTTGGTTTGAGCCTAAGAGTAGCCTTAGTCAGTTGAGTACTTCTTTACCATCCTCTCAATCAAATATGGACATGAGCTATACTTTGACTAGGAGACAAAGAGAAGCAATGGATCAAACTCTTGATGAAATTTTCCAAAGACATAGGGGTAACATGTCATTTGATGATGACAATCAACCTGAATTGCCCCCTATTAACTCAAGATATCTAGATGCTCATCAATGAGCTGAAAGACATTATACACAAGCTGATCAAGATGCATGGTCACAACATGAAGACCAAAACAACCAATCTTATGATGCTCATGTGAATGTAGCTAACTTGTTCAATTGTTCAAGGCCAAGCTCTCCACTAAAAACAACCTCAAGATATACAAGTGAGAGGCTAAGAAGAATTGAGTGAGAAAAACAAGCTTTCTTGAGTGAACAAGCTACAAAAGAAGAAAAATTTAGGCTCCTAGAGGAGGAACAATGAGCCTTGTTGGACATAGAGAGAAGGGCCACACAAGAAGAACAAGATAGGCTCCTAGCTCAACAACTTAATGCCCAATTCAACAATTCTCCTCCCTCTACTCCCTCAAGAACCCCAAGAAGTAGAAGGTGGTCGAGGACTCCTTCAAGATCTCCTAGTCCTAAAGGAAGAAGAATTTCACAACATAGGAGAAGAACACCTCCTAGGAACTCAAGACAACCCTCCCAATGAGTTCATCATGGCTCTCAACATGGAGGAAGTAGTACAAGTTTTGATGATCAAGATTTTATGAGAATGCAACAAGAACCACTATTCCAACAATATGTGGAAAAGTACCTTGATCAAAATAAGGATAAGTTCCTAGAAAACTTGATTAACAAAGGTGTGAGGGTTCCTTATAATTTTGATGTGGATAGGAGAATCAAGAAACAGAGCCCCTCACAAGAAGAAATTAAGAAAATCAAGAAAATGATGGAGAAAATGATGGCTCCCAAGAGTTCCTTCAACCTTGACTCTATTTGTCCTAATCCTTTTGATAGGAGTGTGAGCATGAAGGATTTTCCTAGAAAAATTGAATTTCCCCAATATGAAAAATATGATGGTAATGGTGGCCCACATGATCATGTGTGTTAGTTTTATACCATGAGTTTTGAATTTCACCATGAAGATTCCTATTTGATGAAATTATTCCCAAGGAGTCTAAAAGGTCAAGCTATGGAGTGGTTTACCAACATAACCCCTCCAGTCAAAACTTTTAAAGAACTGGTCCACAGATTTGTGTAACATTTTGCCTACAACTTATCAAGATTAATCACCATGCTTGATTTGTGCAATTTAAAGTAGAATCAAGGGGAATCCTTTGTTACATTTTTGCAAAGGTGGAGACGACTGTGCTCCCGGTATTCTAGGACAATTCTTGAACATGAGAGAATTGATATCATTGTGAGAAATTTAGTATCTAAGATGCGGTATGAGGTTCAGAAGATGGTCTTTGATTCATTCGACACCATGGTCGAAACCGCATGTAGAATAGAGGATGTCTTAAAAGAGCAAGGTATTTTGACTAAACAAAATAATAACAACAATAGTCAAAATAATAACAACTCACATAAGGAAAAAAGAAAGAACTCACATTGGAATAAAAATAAGCAAGTAGTCAATGACGGAGTTATTGAATCTTCCCAACCAAAGGATCAAGGTGTCCTTCATTTGTCTAGTGTGGTTCAAGCTATGAAGCTTAACACATCCTCTAACCAACAAGAGCATAAACAAAGATATCAAGACAAATCCAAAAAGGAAAAGCGGTAGTACTCTAAGCTTGGGGACTCTTATGAGGATGTTTTCAAAATGCTTATTGATAACAATCTTGCACAACCACAAGATCTAGCAAAATTTCACATACCTGACATTAAGCCATATTGGTGGAATGAAAAAGCTTACTACATATTTCATAATGGCATTGGACATGACATAGAACACTAATGGAAACTTAAACATCTCATTCAAGATCTTATTGAAAATGGCAAGCTTGAGATTGATGGATAGAAAACCAATGTAGATCACAAAGTGTTTAAGGAACCTTTGCCTAAATATGATAAGGGGGAAACCTCTAAACCCAAAGATGGAAAGCTACAATCAACTACACCTATATGTCTAAAGAGAATGTTATCAATATGCTTGAAGTTGTGGATGAAAATGTCAACATGATGTGAAACAAAGATTCTTATAGTCATGATGTGGACTCTACTCCTATATTTGATAAAGAACCCATGGTGGTGCTTAGAGGTCCTCACTCTCAAAGGTCATCCCAAGCTCTTAATGATATCACTAGAAGCCAAAGTCAAGGCCCTATGATCATTAGAGGGCCTAATTCCAAACCCAAGCAAGTGACATCCAAGAATGTCACCGCCAAATCAGCTATTAATCCTGAAATGAGCTATAACCATGTTGACCAATTACAAAGAATGCCAGCTCAAATCTTGATTTTTGAACTCTTGGAATTGTCTCCAAGACATAAGCCTGTCCTTGAGGATGCCTTGCATACAACCAATGTCCCCAACAACATAGATGTTGACCAATTCCAAAATATGGTTAACCACCTTGCTAGCCCACACTACCTCACATTCTCAAAAGAAGATGACAAAGCCTTGAGCCATCTACATAATCTTTCCCTTCATATTAAAGTCATGATTCACAAGATGCATGTTAGGCATGTGTTGATTGATGGGGGTGCTAGGCTCAATATTGGTTCCTTGAGTTTGTTGAAAATAATGGGTTACTCAGAGAAAGTTATTGATACTCACAACAAAATAACTATCAAAGCCTATGATGAGGTAGAGAGAAGCTCCAAAGGCTTGGCCATCCTTCCTATTAGGATTGGCCCCATTGAAAAGGACATTTTGTTCCAAATTGTTGATGCTGGTCCTCTAGCATATAACATCCTACGTGGTAGACTGTGGATCCATGGCATGCAAGCAGTGCCATCCACCTACCACCAATGTGTTAAGTTCCCCTATAATGGCATTGAAGTCTATATACTCAAGGATAGCACATTGGCTGTAAATGCAATTTCAACAGGGACACATGTTCCTCTTAACAAAGAAGTAGAAAGTTTTGATGCAACTCTTGAATAGTGCAAGAATAAGTTTAAATCCATTGACCTTGGTATGGGAGATTATCAAATTTACTCCTTTACAAAATTGCCAGTCTCACCTAGGTCCTATGGTAAACCATCACAAGAGATGAACCCTTCGTCTTTAGCCATGACTCTATTTGATACATTTGTAGAGTCTTCAATACCCATCCATGATGAAAAAGAAGAGGTGGCTGTTAGAGATTGGATCTACAAGGAGGAAAAATACAAGCATAATGAAAATTTCTCACCATCTCCTAAAGCTTATGGGAGAGGATATACTTTGGTAAAAAATATGGGTTACCCAGGTCATGGTCCTCTCAGTCATAGATTGGATGCTAAAGTTGAACCACTTGACCATGCTCTTTTTGGATGTAGATCTAAGACAACGGTTGGCCTAGGTTTTGAAAGTCAGAACAAGAAAGTTACCCCTATCCTAGTTGTGATGGATAGTGATGATGAATACACACCCAATTTACAAAATCAACAAGATAGGTGTGAAGATTGGGTCCCTTCCACCAATCTCCTTTGGGGATATTTAGATACTACAATTGACAATCCAACAATTTTAGACCTAGAACAAGAACAATCCACTATTGAAGATCATGTTGAGGATCCTATTCAATACACAAATGGTATTTAAGAAGGTGTTACCCTTGGTGACATCAACACTTCTACCTCAAGGCCTAAAAAACATGCATGGTGTAAACATCCCAGTTGGGATTCAAATATGGATTCTCATGAATATGAGTGGGAGTTTCTCTCCAACTCCTCTACAGTTGACATGGACATTGATGTTGTCCATACATATAGTACCCAACCTGTAGTAGCTAATGAGTCTAGTGTAGGATTAGAAGATTGGAATCCATGAGTCGCTTTAGTGGATGATTCTTTGCTTAGTAGGATAAGTCTTGATTTGGGTACCTTAGAGGGATACTTGACAGATCCTAACTCTGCAATCACCAGAGATGACACCATCCATATCAACAACATTAAACCTGTCATTGACCTACCCCTTGTTAATCCTCACCTAATTGATTGGTCTCAGTGCTATCAAGAGCCTCAGCTCTTAACCTTCCAGAATGACTATGAGATAGTGTGCTACCTAAATGCCCTTGAACCTATAGTCTCTTCCACCAGCGAACCAACTATAAGCATGATAGAGCTAGATATCAAGTACCTCAGTCACAAAATGAAAAGAAAAGAAAAAAATAATAATGGTTCTGATGGCGAAAACCACTATGTGGCAGTGTCAGAACCTAAAAAAGTAAAAATAAAGGATGTATCTAAGGGTGAAAACCTCTCTAAGGCACCTAAGGATGAGGTACTTGATCATCTTCCAAGCTATTTTTAGGACAGGTCTTCATTACTTGTTGAGCCTACACAACTAGTTAACCTGAGTACAGAAGAGGCTCCACAAATTGTGCACCTAGCTCAATCTCTATCAACACAAGAAAAAGAGGCATATACCAAGTTCCTACAGAGAAAAAAAATTAATTTTTCTTGGACTTACTCAGACATGCCAGGATTGGACACTACTCTCATTCTGCATCATTTGTCCATAGCTCCAGGAATCAAACCAGTAAAAGAAAAATTGAGAAAAATGCATCCTCACATAGCTCTTCTCGTCAAAGATGAACTAGAAAAACTCCTTAGTGTAGGATTTATAAGAGCCATTGATTATGCCGAATGGATATCCAATATTGTACCAGTTTCAAAACATGACAAGTCCATTCATGTCTACACAAATTTTAGAGATCTTAATAAAGCTTTCCCAAAGGATTATTTTCCACTTCCTAACATAGACATCATAGTGGATATGACTGGGGGATATGAGATCTATTATTTAATGGATGGATTTTTTGGTTATAATCAAATTAAGATAGCTCTTGAGGATCAGGAAAAGATAGCATTCACTTGTGCATGGGGAACCTATTGTTGGAACATCATGCCATTTGGATTGAAAAATGTAGGAGCTACTTACCAAAGAGCTATGACAACTATCTTCCATGACATGATGCATAAGAATATGGAAGACTATGTGGATGACACTTTGGAAAAATCCAAGAAAAGGGATACACACCTTGCCAATTTGGAAATAATTTTAGGTCATATGGAATAGTTTCAGCTGAGATTAAATCCCAAAAAGTGTGCATTTGAAGCTACCTCTAGCAAACTCTTAGGATTTATCATTTCAGCTAAAGGAATAGAGGTGGACCCAGAAAAATTTCAAGCAATAATGGATATGTCACCTCCCACAAACATCAATCAAATGAGGAGTCTTCAAGGATGCCTTCAGTCTATAAGGAGGTTTATTTCACAACTAGCTGATAGAGCTCAACCCTTTAATAAGACTTTGCATAAAGGGGTTAAATGTGTCTGGAATGAGGATTGTCACAAAGGCATGGATCAAATTAAAAAATACTTGGCCAATCCTCCAATCTTAATGCCTCCTATCTCAGGAAAACCACTCATATTGTATGTTTCAGCGATGGAATCTTCCCTAGGGGTAGTATTGGCTCAACTTGATGACACTAGAAAAGAAAGAGCTATCTATTACATCAGCGGAACACTTGTTTCATATGAGGTCAATTACACTAGTATTGAAAAATCTTGCCTTGCGGTGGTGTTTGCTTCCCAAAAGTTGTGACACTACATGCTTGCGCATACAATACACCTCATAGCCAAAATTGATCCTCTTAAGTATTTGCTTGGCAAGGCTACTCTCATGGGTAGACTTTCTAAATGGATGATGATTCTTTCAGAATTTGACATCAAGTATGTTGAGTGTAAAGCCATAAAAGGACAAGCTATCATTGATCAACTGGCTGATTTTCCAATTCAAGACAACATGCCTATTCAAATTGAATTTCTAGATGAGCACATAATATACATTACTCCAAGAACATGGAAGATGTTCTTTGATGGCTCTTTCATGCATAATGGTTCAGGAGCTAGAGTGTTGTTTGTCTCTCCTCATGGGTATACTATTCCTAAGTCCTATAAGTTATTGTTCCCATGCACAAATAACATTTCTGAGTATGAGGCCTTAACAAATGGCTTGAAAATGGCCATAGAATGGGGAATTATAGAGCTGCACATTTATGGGGATTCGTAATTGATTATCAACTAAGTTAATGAAGCATATCAAACAAAGGATGACAAACTGATACCCTATAAGAAGATGGTTGATTCATTGCGCTAATATTTCACCTTTGTTACATTTCAACAAATCCCTTGAGTAGAGAACAAAGCAGCTGATGCTATGGCTACATTGGCTTCACTTCTTCAACTAGAATAGCACGAGTCCAGATATGAATTCCTAGTGGAAGAGCTACATTACCCTATTTTTGACTCCTCAGAAAGCCATGTCATTTGTACCTTGGTTAGCCATGAGTCATCCTGCTATGGTGCCATTTACTCATATCTCCATGATGGTATTATTCCTGAAACCTTCAATCATTTTGAATGAAGAAACCTAATCCGAAATGCCTCTCACTATACCCTTATCTTTGGTGATCTGTATAGGAGGGGTTTAGATGGGACACTTCTTAGGTTCTTGGAAAAGGATGATTCCAACCAAGCATTAGCTGACATTCATGAGGGCATTTGTGGAGGACATTCTAATGGTGTTTCCATGGCCCGACAATTGCTTAGGGAAGGGTACTATTAGCCTACCATGTAGACAGATGCAGTATCTTTTGCCAAATCTTGTGAAAAGTGTTAGAAACATGGAAACCTAATTCATGCTCTAGATAAGGAGCTTATTCCTTCTATTTCTCATTGGCCATTTCAGTACTGGGCCTTTGACCTTGTTGGGAAGATTCATCCCAACTCATCAAGTGGACATAAATTTATCATTACTGCTACTAATTACTTTACCAAATGGGTAGAAGCTATTCCACTTTTTGTTGCCTTAGGCAAAATGGTTTCTTTGTTCATCTTGAACCATATCATTTGTTGGTTTGGTGTGCCTTCAGAGATAATCACTGACAATGGAGGTCATTTTAAAAACAAGGACCTTAAACATCTCTGCAAGAAATTCAAGATCAAATAGCATTGGTCCTCCATTTACTTCCCACAAGGAAATGGACAAGCAGAGGCTTCGAATAAGACAATTCTCAAAATCCTCCATAGAATAGTTCACAAGAATGGTAGAGATTGGCATCTACAAATAAATTTAGCCTTGTGGGCCTATAGAATGAGTATTCATACTCCAATAGGGTCTACACCTTTTTCCCTCACTTATGGTGCTGAAGAAATGTTACCTTTAGAGGTAGAGATCCCTTCACTTAGAGTCTCTCTCAAAGGTTTAGTGATAGATGAAGACTATCGTGCCATGAGACTTCAAGAACTGGAACTTCTAGATGAAAAATGAAAAGCATCTTTTGATCACATGAGAATTTACCAAAAGTGTATGTCCAAAGCATTCAACAAGAAGGTTCACCCTAGAGAATTTCAAGTGGGGGATCTTGTCTTACAAGAAAACCCTAAGAACCAACAACATAGAGAACAAAAAGGGAAGTTTGAACCTAGTTGGCTTGGACCATACATTATTACTACTACTTTTGGTACAGGTGCTTACTTACTATCTAATGAAAAGGGAGAGTAGCTCCCTGATCCTATCAATCTATTGCACCTAAAGAAGTTCTATCCATGATGCCTATTCTATCTGGGGGCATCCTTTGTACATATCTTATTGATCCTGAAAAAATACCAAAAAAATTCATATATGATGCTGAAAAAATCCTACAAAGCATAAAAAGTCCTGACAAAATACAAAAAAATAAAAAAAGTCAAAAAAGTCAAAAAATAAGAAAACATGCCTTGGTGAAAACTTGGAAACAAGTGCCTTGGTAGCAAAAATACAAAAAAATTGAAAAATAAAAAAAAATCTCCAAGTGGTGAAAACTTGGAAATGAGTGCTACTTGAGGCCTTTGCACCCTTGTCTTTTCGCATGCACTCTCGACACTTAGCCTCTCTCCATCATGCCTTGACCTTGTTGCCTTGGTTTGGAATTGGTCTTTATCTTTGTCTAGGGGGCATAACTGTGTTAGCTTTGGTCCTTTAGGATGCGTTGGTCTTTTGGACATCTTGCAAATGGTGTTTTATAACACCGATCTCCAACAATGTTTTTCAACACTACCCTAGCGTCAAGTGTTTCTCAACACTTATCAAGTATCCTACCCATAGTCTAGTATGATGCGATATTTCTCCCTAGCAGATGTGCTACTCAAAGATTGACTCTATGACCTACACACATGCACTTAAACACTTGACTCATTGAGACTTGTTTGACTTTATTTCTTTATGTGCTATCTATGATGATTTCTTTGATGAGTGTTCTCTCCCAAAGATAGTTTTTGATGATGCATAGCTAGAAGAATGAGGGCATGAGGACATGTTTTATTGCTTTTTCTACTTGTGGGTATATTTTTTTGGTCCTAACTATCATTAGCATTTATGCTTGTTCCACTTGACATTGGGATCTACAAGGTATTATCCTTGACTATTTTTGCAAGTGCATACTTATAGTCATCTTGACTTTACTTGTATCTCGATGCGAGTATAATCTTGCCATATCAAACTTAGGTAATCTCACTACACTAGTCATCTTGTTCTATATGTCTTTGATGCCTAGATGGGATTCCCACATTCCTATCTAATATAGATCATATTCAGATTCACATAGTCATACTAGTGTTCATTGTATGATCTTGTGATGCTACCAATAAAGCTCGATGATGAATATTAGAGTCTAAAAGCTTTGTGACCTTGCAAGTAAACCAATTTTCATAGTAGCTTACATTTTAGGTTCATATTAGTTTAGTTTTACATCTTGCATATGGAGAGAGCTCTCCTTTCATCTTTCGAGGACCTATCGGTCAACTACACTCACCTTTCCTTTTCTCGATCATGTCTTTCACTCCTTGTCTTTCACATCATGACCTATTCCTATCATCACAAGGGGTTAATCTTCTCATCATATCTATATCCTAAGAGAATCATTTTTTGATACATGAGTCTATATCATACACATGAGAATTAAACATACATCTATGAGAGAGATCATACATGAGCATATAAACATGCATTTTCAGCAAAATCACAAGACAATATCAAAACTAAAACATCCATCACAAGTGAGACAGTAATACAAATACATCACAAATCTAGTAATCTCATATATAAATGTCATGATACAATATACAATATGGGATCCCAAAATCTAGAGCAAAGTCTCATGATATGTCTACAACATCTAAACACCTAAGCCCTAGACCTAGGACTCGCTAGCACCATCATGCAGAGCTGGTGGAGGAGGAGGTAGTGCTACTATCTTGTCTGGTACCATATCAGACATCCTTTCCCTCTAAGAGTATGTTGGTGCTCCCTAACCCTCTGGAATAGCTTGAAGATAGAGCCCATGATAGTATGTAGCTCTCATTACCTCCCATCAGATCTCTAGTGCGTCCACCTTTGCCGCCCTCCCTCGGCATGCTATCTCTACCCTAAGATCCGCTAGTTGCTGATCTCTCTCTACCCTCAGATCCAACAACTACTACTCTCTAATAGCTATAGTGATCCTAAGCTACTACATCTCTATCTCTAAAGCCTATATCCTGGCTCTTAGGTCCTCTCCTCCTATAGGCTGATCCTTCCTAGCCTCTACCTATTGGCAAGCTAGTCTCACCACATCCTCACCCTCATCAACAGAGCTCTATCTTGATGACTATTTTTGGCCACCTGATCAAGAGCCCTCCCCTATCTCCCTCACTCTCCCTCTCCCTCCATCCCCTCCATCCCCTTCATCCCCATCATCCCCCTAAAATCCTAACTGTGCATCAAGTACTATGAATTAAGGTACTAGAACCCTCTGTCACTCTGCTCTATAGGCTGCATCAGACCCTGCATCCACCATGTCTGGGAGATAGTCCCATGGCTCCCTCTGGATCACACCTATATCCTATACTACCTGATGGTAATCTAGCATCAACAACCAACCATGGCCCTCCTCATCCTTGGCCCATGCATACGTGGTGGTCTTAGTAGATACCCACTGCTAGCCCCCAAACTGCCTTTAGATGTGAGTGATAAAAAATCTCTCTACAATCTCTAGGTGCCAACCTACCAGTGGTCAGGTGCATAACATATAACTAAGCTCATCCTCTACATCCCCCCATGGCTCCACTACCCTATAAGGTCTCCATACAAATGAGGTAAGCTCATCCAGTATCCTCCTATAATATGTCACATCCCTGCTATGTGGCTATGACAAGAACCCTATATACCTGTAAATGAAAGGATGTCTCCTCTCCCTTGACTGTACCCATGGGTGCACCATAGCGATGTGCTCCCACACCCACACCTATGCTAAGATTGCACCACATTCCCATGTCCTACTCTCCTTGTAGACTATCTCATGTAACTCGTGGTACATGTCTGCTAGGATGGCTAGGCCCCATGCCATCCAATGTGGGTGTACTACTAGATCCACCAACAACCTGCCCCATCCCAATGGAAAACCCTTCTGACTCCTATAAGTAATAAGGGCCTATGCTATAATGGATGCAAGAATGCAAGGTACTAGGAAGTCCCTACCAAAATCATCCATCAATCGATCCCAGCTGACATGTCTATCTATAATGGTAACATCCTGGAACATGCCCTGGATGGCCCACTATCCCTCAGTAGCATCTTGGTCATAGTATACTTGTGTCATCAAACAATCATTTCAGTTTCTATTATTTGGAAATGTTACATCTATGACTATCTATAAACATGATTATACTTATAGGATCACCATGGCTAGGCACTCGAAGAATCTGATAGACATCCTCCAGTGTGATCAATGTCTCTCTAGTAGGTAGATGGAAGGTGTTGTGCTTGCTATGCCATCTTTCGGCTAGTGCAATTAACAACCCATGGTTGACCCAAATGTAGAGAAACTGTAGCAAATACCTGAAGCCCATAGCCCTCAGATCTTCCTTGCCCAGATCATCTAGATCTCAGACAAATCATAACCTCATCACCTTCGGCACTCTAATGAGTAGCACCAGAAAGACCTCCTACAAACCATTAACCCAAGCCAGATGTCAACACATATCATGATGGGTGTCTAAAAATTAGTACAAAACATCTTAAAAAGAAAACATTGTCTAGACCCATGTCACTTCGCTAAAACATACTAAAACATGTCAAATTTTTACACTGGGCGATACTGGTTTTTACTAAAGTATCGCATGATACTTTCTTTAGTAGCAGTACGATACTATCTTTGCATGCAATACTTCACATAGGATCACGTGATAGTTCACCTATTATCGTGTGATACTGGCTTACATACCCACGCAATACTATATGGACCTACGAAGTATCATGCAATAGATACTCTCAAAGGGTGTGATGCTTGTAAAGTATCACATGACTTTTTGCCTAAGTTTAAAATTTGAAAATTTAAAAAATTTTAAAACATGTTTTAAAATGCATTAAATGCTCATGATGACTCAACTAGGGGCAAGTTTTTCTAAAAACATACTGGGGCACCATACTGTGGAGGCTGGTTGTGCAACCAGGAGCACTCAAATCGATGCCTGTGAATCAAAACTACTATCTACTAGGCCATTTTCTCTCTCTTAGCTCTTAAGATTCTCAAATCGCTAAAAGTCAAATGATTTTGAAAATGACCTTTTTGCCCCTTATATAGTATTTTGACTTTTTGACCAATTTTCAAAACACCTTAGAATTGCATGAAAATTGCACCCCTAGCTAATTTTGATGTCCTGGATCCATTTTTGGACTCAAAATCAAAATCTAAGTTACTCTTGATAGTAAAAATCACATTTCAAATTTTCTCCTTCTTCTGCGCAGTTGGCTGATCATTTGAGGCCTAATCCTTCGATCTTCACTGGGGCACCTTCACTTCTTCATGTCTATCTCTTCCAAACTTCTAGTCTTTCATTCATTTTCACTTGCTTCATCTCTCTAAGGTTTGATTTCATCTTTTCAGTCAAACTGGGGCATGTCTTCACTGCTTAATGGTTATCCTATCATGCTTCATCTTTGATCATGATTTCTAGCATGCTTTGATCAAGTTTATCATTTTACTATTTCTCCTCTACCTAATTTCAATTTTCATCCTAAGGGGGTAGTACCTATCAGCTTCAATCTTTGATTCAGCTTTATCATTCAGCTCAGCTTGAGATTTTTATTTTTAGACTTGATTATCACTTAACAACAATGGTGTTGGTCTTGTCTTTTGATTCTTATCTCTTATTTTGAGACTTGACTATCACTTAATAGAAATGGTGTTGGTCTTGTCTTTCAGCTTATCTTTGCCAGCTTATTTTTGACCTGATGTGTTCCCATTTGTCAAACACACATCTAGGCTATTTTGTGATCCCAAATCGATCTCACACTTCAATTCGATTCTTTGACTGCATGTGATCTTGAGTCGACCTCACATTAGTCAAAGAGGGGAAAATGTATGCACCCTAAAATGGTCACCTAGACTTTGGGCCCCCATTCAACAATTTATCAAATCCTTGAATCAATATTTTCAAAAATCAACATTTTATCAATTATATCAATTTCCTTGATCAAAATCCTATTCTATCATTTTTTATTATTTGCCTTGGGCTAACCATTTTATCCTAAGTCTTTATTTATTTAAAAGGAATATTTCCTCCCCTTTTATTAAATAAAAAGCCCCCACCATTTTCTTCTTCTCCTAAGTTGCATAAATAAAACATTATTCTTATTTTATAAAAAGAAGAAAAGCACTTTTTGTCTCATATGGATACAAAAGTCAACTCTTATTTTCTCATTGGAGGATATTTGTGCACATGGATTTCTCCTCTTTGATGCTCCACCCTTGATTAAATATTTTCCTCTTAATCTCCATTACCCGTTGATCCTCATTTCCTATAAAAGAAGAGCTCTCTTCCTCATTTTGATATGCATTTCTGAATACTAATGTTATGCTGCAGGTTTTCTAGGTCATTTTGGAGCTTTTGAAGATCTGGAGCATTTTTTACTTATATTTTACATGCTTTCATAGTTTATCTCTTGAATTCTAGTTCCATTATCATGGCATTCATAGTATAGATTTTCTTTATGCTTTAGATTACTTCATCTAGTCTAATTAGGAAGGATTTGTAACACTTGCATCTTTCCTTTCATAGTTTAGTTTGTACTTTCATTTCCATAGCTTAGCCTGCACCTCTCATTTCTAGCTTGCATATTCATCTTAATCTAATTTTCATTTACATTTCATAGTGATTCTTAGGGATATTGGCATTCTTGCCCTTGTCTTCATTTGAATCTCTCATTGTGTGGTTGACTAGCAAGGTCATTAGCTTAATAGCTCTAGCTGAGAGCAAATTTTAAATAATCTTGCAACTCCATACATAGAGAGCTCTAGGTCACTTTTTAAGGTTTCCTATTCATGGATTCCCTTGGATATAATGACTTAGAGAAGTGCACTATTTAGTGTGTACAATTGTTAGCTGAAATATTTATTGATGATATTATATTCGGAGGACAAGATGCCCTATGTCAAACATTTTCAAATGAGATGCAAACTAAATTTAAAATGTCTATGTTTGGTGAGATCAAATTATTTATTGGTTTTCATGTTTATTAGATGAAAAAATGTATCTATATTACTAAATCTAAGTATGTCAAGGAGATATTGAAAACTTTTGGTATTGAAGATTCTAGACTGGTAAGTACACCCATGGCTACTAGACAAAAACTATAAAAAAATTGATGATATAGCTAAAGTCAATCCAACCTTGTATAGATCTATGTTTGGAGAACTACAATATGTTGTCCATAGCAGATTGGATATTGCCCTAGAATTTGAGAGTGTTGCAAGATTTTCTACAAATCCTAAAGAGAGTCACGTGATGGCAGTGAAAAGGATATTGTGATATTTAAAAGGAACATAGGACTATGGATTGTATTACAAGATAAATAACAAGTTTGAACTAAAATTTTACACTGATGCAGATTGGGTAGGAAATGTGGGTGACAGAAAGAGTATAAGTGGTGGTGCATTATTTCTAGGAAAGAGATTAGTCTCTTGGACAAGATAGAAATAGAACTGTATTTCCCAATCTATAGTAGAAGTTGAATATGTAGCAGCAATAGTGAATTGTTCAAATTTAGTGTGGATTAAGAAATTGTTAAAAGTTATGAAGGAGGAAATTACAAAGCCAGTTGTTTTCTTTTGTGATAACACAAGTGCTATCAACATATCAAATAATCTTTTAATGCACACTAAGACTAAGCATATTTCTATCAATTATCATTACTTGAGAGAGCTAGTTCAAGACAAAGAAGTGAGATTGGAATATGTGAATACAAAGAAACAATTAACAGATATATTCACAAAAGCATTACCTAAAGAATCTCATGAATATCTTAGAGGTAAATTAGGGGTGATTCCCCTAACTAAGGTTACCTAGTAACATTTAGGAGCATTGCATCAAATGGTATAAATAACAATATTTGACAAATTGATGTAGAAGAGGTCACAATTTAGAACTTGCCTAGAGTTGTGAAAAGAAAAGAAAAATATGTTGATCAATCATAAGCAAGATAATAGAGGGAGTAATAAAATTTAGATAAATGACATGAATATATCTACATGGTGAAGATGAGTTTCTTTGGCATTATTTTCAAAGAGGGAGAGATTCAGTAGAAGACTATAGAGAGATTCAGAAAGAGTTGTCAAGATTAAACTTGAGAGAGAGATTGAATAAGAAATAGGGAGAGATTTAGTAAAGATGAATAGGCAAAGAAAAATCTATCCAAGAGGGATTAGATCAGAATGAAGCTAAGGATATTAATGAAGATCTGATACTTAGAGAGAGTTGACAAAAGTTACTTCATTACATATTTTTTGGATTGTATGGTATAACATGTACTGTTGCCATCAATGCCAAAGAGGGAGATTGTTGGAAACTACAATTGAAACAATTTTTATATTGTCATGGATGTCAAACCTTAACTGGTAAGACAGTTGCTATCTAGTAGAGTACCATATCTTTTGATTGATGAAGAGGATTTGAAAAGAGGAGATAACAAGAGGACCTAACGAAAGGTTGACTTATGTGATACTTCTATGGGCACTTGAGTAGTTGGCATATTGACAAGGTAATATTTTGTTTATCTTTAACATTAAGTGAAGAAGTCAATAGATTTGAAGAATAGGCTTAACCAAGAAAAAGTGAAGAAATATAGTCTAAGTTGAGTGATGCAAGTGTTGACCAAGCACTAGTATAATTCAAGAAAATTTAGTGTCGACTGAGCATCATTAATTCTCAAGAAATGGATAATTAACTGAGTGAAGATAGTATTTGTTGAGAAGGAAAGTTTTAGTGATGACCAAGGAGATGAACATAGCATTGACCGAGTGTCAGTAATTTATAGTTTGTGAAAGAATTGATAATCCCATTCGACATAGTTGAATTCTTGGGATATGTAAAATGTGTTGAAATTATTAATGAATGATATCAGATATTTAATGCATGGTAAATCATTTTCTTATGCATTCAAGGAGAAGTTTGGAGATGTATTTAGAAGGAAAAGAAGGAGAACAAAATAATGGAAGGATTTGATGAATCTAACCTAAATCTAAGATCTACATAAGAGATTAAGCAACAAAAGATTAATCTACTTGATCAAGGAGGTATAAGGATGACCTAATTGTGGGGTTATAGAGAGAATGGAAGAAGTTGATGATATTGACTAATGAATCTAAGCAAAAGGCTAAGGAGAATCTATGAAGAGCTGAATAGAGTTGTGGTGATTGCTTAAAGAGATTTTCAAGGAGATCAGAGATAGAGATGGTAATGAAGGTCAATCATTAAATTAGCATATGAGTGCATTGGATCTGTATTTGCAAAGTGAGTTGTATATTTCAGATCAGAACCTACTGTTACTTTCTAACCTTTGTATAAGTCAAAATCCTTTAATCAAGGTTGACCTAACAGTCATTTTGTAAAACCTTTAATCAAGGTGACATTCTAATGGAATGTTCTTAAGCCCTTTAATTAGTCCACTCTTAATAGGGTGATTAAATCCTTTAACATGGTCACACCTAACAGTGTGTGTTGTAAACCTTTAACAGGGTTGGCTTCTCATAGAGCTCACTTTAGAAGAGTGAAAATTAGTATCATGTTACTAGTGGTTTTTCCCAAATTGGGTTTCCATGTTAAATCCTGGTGTTATACTTTTGTGAGTGTTATTTGATGTGAATGTCATTGAAAGTTTTATATTCTGCAAGTTGATTACTTTTGGACAGTGGACTGCAAGTTTTATGTTACTGATACATGTTATAGAGACCGAGTGAATTGCTTATTAGATCTAAGTTTGTTGAAGAGTTTAAAAGTAAAATTTGTACATATGGACATGAGGATAACTAATTCACCTTCCCTCTCAATTATTCTAAAATCATTCTAACATGTGTTTCCTTATGTTAAGATTTATTTTACTTTTTAGTAGTTTACTGTATGCATGTATAAAAGTAGTAAATCATATCCATAGTTGGGCTGAAAGTTTTTTAAGTTGTATAACATATTCACACCCCCCCTGCCACCTCTCAGTTATACCAAGGGATATATACTTTCTAAAAATTGGTATCAGAGCCTCAGGTTCTTAAGGGATAAACCTAACATCTTGAAGGAGATCACTATGGATTAAGCGTGTATTCAAAAAAATATTGAGGAAACTATTGAAGAATTAGATCAAGAGAATAAGGAAAGAGATAGATTAAAGAACAAGTTGAGAGATGCACAAGATTACATTCAAAAGTTAAAAGATCATCTTGAACACTCAAGATAAAATAGGAAAGAGTTACATGATTAAATCAAATTTTTTGAGTCATCTAAGGAGGAGAAAAAATTCTTAAGACATGAACTTGATATCATTACATAGAAGACAAGCAAGACACCTGAAGAGCTAAAAATGGATATGGAGTTAAGAACTGAGAGTGCATATTTGAAATTAAAACTTACAAAAGTGACATCTGAACATGAAGATTCTAGATTAAAGTTTTTAGAAGTTGATAAGTACAATTGTATCATCAAAGGAGAACTATTAATATTATTTAGAAAAATATAGAGGGGGGTGAATCAGTTGTTCTTAGGTCCAGATGTACTAATTAAACTTTTAAGAACTTCAACAATCTCAGATCTAATCACCAACATAACTTAGTCTCTAAATAATATATACCAAAAACATATAACATGAAGTCCACTGTCCAAAAGTATTTATCTTGCAGAATATAGAAACATACACATCAAAATATTCACACAAGTATAATACTAGGATTTATAGTGGAAACCCAATTTGGGAAAAACCACTTTGTAACATGTTACTGATATTTTCACTCTTCTAAAGTGAGCTCTGTGAAAAGCCAACCTTGTTGAAGGTTTACAAACACACTGCTAGGTGTGACCTTATTAAAGGATTTAAACACTCTATCAAAAGTGACCTGGTTAAAGGATTTAAGTACATTCCATTAGAATGCCACCTTGATTAATGGATTTAAACAATGACTATTAGGTCAACCTTGATCAAAGCATTTAAAATGATACAATGGTTAGCACGTAGCAATACTTTTTGATCTGAAAAATATACAACTCACTTTGCAAATAACAGATCCACTTCACACATATATGTTGATTTACTTGTTGAGTTTCATTTCCACCTCCATCTTTGATTTTCTCAGAATTCACTTCAAAAATATCAAATACGAGCTAGACTTCATTTTTAGATAGCTCCCATGAACTAGGGTGATCCCATAGTTTCCTCCCCAAATTCACAAAGATAAATTGAAGACTCAAAGACTAAAGAGCATGCTAGCGTTGATATTTTTGGAAGTTCACTAGTAGGGAAAATAAATGTAATTAAATGTCTACATTCCTCCAACCAACCTTGAAATTATAGACTTCCAACTAGCACATGGCATTGGAGAAATTTTTGTATAGGTTTTGAGTTGCATTTAGATGGTCATATTGACCTAGTTTCATAATTTGTAATAGTTTAAACTTAGGTCTTTTTAGGCTTAGGTTTAATTCATGTTTATGGGCTAGGTTATTATCAATATATTGAGTTTACTCAATTATTATTTTGTAAAATTTTGGTAATATCTTTTAACCAAATATATTATGAATTACCAATATTAGGGATTAATTGGGAAATTAGTGGCATGTTTTTATTGAAAAAAATTAGGTTTTTTGGAAGCTATTTTAGGAGGCTAGATTTTAGGCACAATTCGTGCATGAGATTTGGGGGTTATTGAAGTGACTTTGAGCTATTCATGGAGCGATTTTAGGAGGCCTGGATTTTTGAATCCTGCATTGGAGGGCTTCATAAGGGAGATTGATTTTCAGTTTTAGGGGTTCAGAGGTATGGAAAGGAGGGCCTAGTGAGAAATTGAGTTCCTTTGTACCTTTTGACACATTTTTGTAACCAATTTTCAAAGTTTGGAAGGAAAATACAAGCTGATTATCTACATTGCATCAATTCTAAGTATCAAATTCAATCTTATTCTTCTTTTCTGCAATTAAGTGTTGTAAATTTTGCGTAATCACATTAAGTGAATTATTTTTTATTCCTTTCCTACGTTATCAAAAATAAGGCCTTTTGCAGAATATGTAATTTTGATGTTAGTTTTTTATTGTTTGTGGTATGAACCCTAATAGTGGATTCTAGTCAACCTTTATGTTGAATAGAGAGTGATACATGCGAATCTTAGTACTTATAATTGTGAATGCCAGTTTAAAGATCCTGAAAAAAATTGAAGCAAGTTTTGGTGTATCACCCCATTTCAATTCAGTTTTAAGTTATCTTTCTCCCCTTTCCTAATCAATTTTTAGTCAGGAGGTGATATTCTAAATCAAATAGGAACCAACCTAGAATCTAGAGACTTCTTATCAATCAAAGTCCACCTACAGCATGAGAAGGTTTCCATTGTTAGGATGAAATGTTAGTGAGCCCTAATGCCTGAGTTAGGGTGATATTTTAAAACCTCAATATTTTTTGGCACACCCGGTGGGACCCATTCTTTAATGAACTAGTCAAATTAGATTACATTACTTGTTGGTTCTGGTGTGCTATCAACAAGATTCAGACCTTAAAGAGGTCACATTTCTCATATCTGATGTTCCATGGAGGAAAGAGAGCTAGTTGCAAAGATCAAGAGTAGTTTTCTATCATTTCAAGATAATTTTGTTCAAGAGAATCATTTTTCAGTCCTATCAAGGTCAGCAATTTCAAAATGCATTCAATGAGCCTACATCAGCTCAGCCTTTTCATTATCCTGCAAATGATAATGATTTACAAAATAGAGATACTGCAAGTTTATTGTAGGATTTTCTTATGCAGATTGGTCACATGAAGAGGCAGCAAGAGGAGTTTTCCTATCAAGCCCATATTCAACAACAAGAAGCATTGACTCAGCATGATCAAGATTATAAGAGATATTTGGTGGACCAATACAAGAGGAATGAGGCTAAGCTTGCAAGAGGGTTTGAAGCACAAAAGAAGGTTCATGAAGGAGATTTGGAGGCATAGAAGAAATTTTATGAAAAGGAGCTTCAACAAAAAAGTGATTTGATAAAATCTATGTTTGATAGAGGCCATGAATTTCAAGAGGGAAAAGAAAAGGAATTAAGAGCTCATTAGGAGTTTCATGAGAAATTTCAAGAAGAAAAGAAAAGAGAATCAAAAGTTCATAAGGAGTTCCATGAGAAAGAGCTACAAGATTAGGAAAACAAGATAAGGATCATGGCTTCTACAACTGAAACATACAAGAAAGGCTATCAACTTCAGATTGAAAAGTGTCTTCAACTAGAGCAAGAAAAGGAGATCATTGAATAGAAGGTTACAGATAAGCATAAGAAGGATTATCTTTCAGATGGATCTCATGTGGTTGAAGAATATGATCTTTTTGGGGATGAGTTGGAGAAATTTTTCTTGCATCTTCATGATAAGCCCACATTTCTAGAAAGTACCCACAAGTTGCAAGGAAAGTTATTTCTAGCCAGCATGAGGAAGTTACTCATCAGACTGAAGTGATTTCTTAGGAACCCAAGTCTATCAAGGAGAGCTCCCAATTCACTCGTACACATGGATGTCCTATCAGGCATTTATCAAGGATGGAGGCCAACAAAGAGGGAAAAAGTGTACCAACACCTCAATATGATGTTCTACCAAAAGGTGAAGTTGAAAAAGAATTAAAGCAACTTGTTGTCCCATATGACCAAGTAAGTAAAGTCCTTTTGGATCTTCACAAAATGTTTCTAATTTCTAGTTTTCCTCAGAATGATAGTCTTTTTAATCAACTAGATCAAGTAAGTGAGATCCTTGTCAATCTAAAAGTTTCTCATCAATTGATCAAGTACATTTCATATGTTCATCTCATGATGGCTTTCTAGAAGCATGTTGATTATTGTGAGCTCAAAAGGATGGGCAACTATTTTTCACAATTTGTAAATGGTTTTGTTTAACTAGGATTTTAGCTGGTTAAAGTAGGATAGTTTTAGGTTTTCATTTCTATAAGTGCAGTCCAGCACTAGGTCTTGAGGTTGTGTGATTCTTAGTTTAGGTGCATTTTTCATTTCAATAAGGTTTCATTCATGTGTTCCAATTTTTTGACTCCATTGCTACGTGATAAGTTCTAGAGTTCATGTCTAGCAGACAGACATCCAATAGAAGTCACCAAAATTGTTACCCTAATTTTATACATGTAGAATGATAGACACAAATAGGAAAGGGTTGCATAAAGGTTCTTCCATTTAGTACTATTTTTCAGGTGATGTGGATTAACATTCTATTATTGCTTTTAGTTCAATTTTATAGTGTACTCTAAGTATTGATCATATTTCACATTTTTCAAATTCATAATTGATCATTACATTGTGCATACAAACTGAATGTAATTTACAAATGTTCTTTCATACTTCATATTTCATGTCAATAAATAGAGTACAAAGGGGAAGAATAGAAAGATATGATAGAGGTATGAGTAGGTCCTTTGCATTTCCTTGAGAAGTTGTCTATATATCTAGCTGGTTGTCTATTTGGTCCAGGTCCTCGGGTTCACTGTCTTAGTCTTCATGTCGTGTCTTGTGTCTTCAAGGTTCATCCTACATCATGGTGAGAAAATTGTTAGATCCAATTGGATTTAGGCAATGTAGAAAATCAAAACATCATACAACAATTAGAATCTTTCACAGCTGCATATATCTATCTGGTATCCAATGCAATAAGAAAGTGTGCATACACATAAAATGAAAAGTAGTATTAAAGGGACATAATTTTATGAAACCTTTTACTATTAATGGACATCATTATGAATGTTTTCATTATATAAACCAGATATCTGAATCAAAGGGACTTAGTTTTTATAGCTGAGAAACCTTTTTCAAGACATCAGGATAGCATTAGGTTAGTGAACATACCAATTGACTATTTAATGCACAAAATTAACCATTTGGTCATGTTCACTAACATAATGTGTTTGATTTGATGTTTCTTTTAATCAAAATAGATGCATTGCTCAATAAGCTATGTATTCCATATCACGAAAAAATGTGAAGAGAAAAGATACACTAGCTTGTTCAAATTTCACTGAAAAAAGATGCAGTAGGCTTCTATAATGTGTTGTTCATATGCTGAAATGATTCAAAGTATCAAGTTCAAGTTCACAGAAATTTTTTTATGGGTGTCACGAGCCCATGCTAGAACCACATAAACAAATTTCATTGCTGGTGTTACATCTATTTTAAATCTTGATATTTTATGTGCATATATGAAATTTGAGTCTACTACAGAATATCAAATGGTGTGCAATCATGGATTATGATGCTTGATGTCAAAGGACTAAAAGATGCAGCTTATGACATGCTGCCAAGTACACCAAAATAAATGCTACAGGTAGGAAATAACCAAAACAATAGTGCTAGATGCTAAGATGCTTTTTTATTAAGTGTTGAATAAGTGTATCTGGAAATGTATTTCAAAATTACTGATGCAGAGGCACTTGCCACTAGTGCATGCATCTTGAATTCACCTATAACTCTTAGGATAAAGCATGATCCAAATCAATAAACAACTATTAGAGGCAATAGATATATTAGCATTCATCATGAAAAATAACATTAAAGGTCACTATATATGATAGGTTCTTCTACAAGATGTACTCCAAACATCCTTAACACATTTCCCAAGAACTCTCATAAAGGTTCATTTCACTAGTCCTTATTTGGTCTAAAACTCTCCATATTGATCCTACAATACCAAGCATAAAAATGACATTATATTCTTTGGTTCCATTTACACAACTCTTTCAATCCATTAGACATTATTCATTAGCGAAACCAAACAATTAATTCTCAAAACTTGCAAACTTACTGTCCCAACCACCTTCTTTCTATACATGCACTCAGAAATTAATAACTTTCATTCCGTACTCTATCTACACAACCTCTCCAGTGGAGACTTAGAAATTTTTTTTTTCCCAAAACATATTCCAAAATTAGGGAAATCCAACTGTTGGTTCAAAAGTTATGACCTCATTTGAAGACCCATTTTACTGTTCCAGTATCAGAAAAAAACATCCACACACATCTGTCTAGGGCATCAAGTTTATTGCTCCAGACTTATTCATTTAATTCCAAACCAAATCCATTATAAAGATACATGAATCCCCTTCAATAATATGTAGTTTTTAGATTTTTACAATTGTATATTTGTGAGAAATCTCAGACTCTTCCCAAACAGCCTCTTCCATGAGGGTTTCAAACTATTTTTACTAAATCATTCATAACTTTTGAAATACTTAATGAAATTGATTCAAATCAGAAAGAAATGAAAGGTTATTCCACCTACATACTTTACATGCTAAAACTACATTGTTCCTAGGTTGTATAGGTCCATACGAGGCCTAGGAACAACACTATACTATCAAAAACCAATCAAAACACTAGGTAATGAATGCCAGATCTTACCAAAATGACTTCCTTCCTTCCAATAACTTTTCCAAACATGTTTGGATCATAAAATCAAGGATTAATATATTTTATTATTCCTTTAACCACTCATAACTAACTATTAACCTCTTTTGCAACTTTTTGTTGCATTTTTGCAATTTTGCTTGACAAAATTTTGTTGTCAAGTTGACAACTTTTACACTTTTGCACAAATGACTTCATGGATTTATAAAAACCATTCAAACACATCATATGACTCCTCAAATGACTAAATATACCTATTTTATCCTTTTCTTGGCTCTGTTACATCATTTTTAACTTTTGACCAACTAGGCCTCGAATGACAGCTAAATGACACCTTTACATTTTTGTTTTCTATTAGGCATTACATTTGATTATATTACATGCAATATCATATCCAAACATATGGATTTACATATTACATTTAAAATATCTTAGAATCTCCTACAATGTCTTGATGTCTAGGTGCTCCTCCACCAATTACATTGTTCGAATCTCATGATTTGACATTCTCATGGTTGCATTTCATACTTTAAATGGAAAATTATTTGATGCATTTTTTGACTGTCACAGAGTCAAGCATATTCTAAAGAAAGTCAAAAAAATATATGGTGGCTACAGCCCAGCAAATAAAGACCAAACGGCTGAAGAAAATCAATGTTTTTATAGCCGGTCATGGCACATTTTGAAGTCAACTATATTGCAAAGAATTTTCAACTGAACCAAAAATCAAAATGTGATCACTAGACACATTTTAAATAGTAAGAAAGAAACCCTTCAATGGCTCCAACATGTTTTCATAAATAAAGGCAAAATGAGTCAAGCATGAGTGTATTGATAGAGAATACATGGACCCAATAAGGAACCCCAAATTGATAACTGACAAAGAACTATAGATAGCTGGCATATATCATCAAAAGAAGCTTTCCATCAAAGTTTGAATTTAGTAGAGAGAAGCTCAACTTCAATGATGGATAGGAAAGCCCTAATTTAATGCAATGAAAGAAATTTAATAGCAAACATTTGCAAGAATAGCTCTAAAATCTATGCTATGAAGAGAAACAGAGTATACTCAACAACATGTTCCAGTTAAAGTTAAGAGAAAAAGATGCTTATCTATAGTTGAAGCCAAGCTCTGTGGATATGGAAAATCTAGCAAGCTGAGTTATAATAGCCCATGACCTCCAAGTAAATGCTAATAGTCAAAGCCTGAGCCTCAAAACTATAGCCTGAGAATGCTCAAGTCAAGGCCTGAGCTTTTGCAACAAACAATAGCCCAAGTGCAAGTAAGATACCAGTCAGGACAATTTATCAGAGTCAACTATCAGTAAAAGATTGAGCTCACCAAGAAATGAAAATGCCTAGTGTTTTAGCCCAAGTTTCAAAAACAACTCACTATTTCTAGCTTGTGCCATATAAATATAAACAAAAACCAGTAGAAGGCTAAGTTCAACAACTCAAAGATATGAGTTCAAGTCAAGGCCAACCTTAAACACATAGTTCAATGTCATGCTTGAGAACATGACTCCAGTTCCTTTTTAGTTTCAATAAAACTCATGTTCTAAGATTGAGTTTCAATATCAAAGCCAAGTGAGAGCTTCTAGTCAGGGCTGGAAGTCGTGCCAGTCTAAAACTAATAATTCCATATTAAAGTTAAGAAAAGAGGGTTTGACTACTAGTTAAAGACAAAGGTTATCCATCACAAAAAATGAGTTCAAAAAGATCTTTCAGTCACAAACCCTGAGCTTTCATATAGGGTCGAGATGTGAAAAAAGAGCTCTTTCAAAAGTGAACCTGTGAGTTCCTAGTTTCAGCTTATAGAGATGTTTAGTCATAGCCAAAATTGAGGTAGACATAGAGTATATCAAATATGAAATGGACTTCATTTCCAGATAGCTTCCATGATCTAGGATGATCCCATAGGTTCTTCCCCAAATTCACAAAGATGAAAACTTGAAGACTCAAAGATCGAAGAGCATGCTAGCGTTGATATTTTTGGAAGTTCACTGGGAGGGAAAATAAATTTAATTAAATGTTTGTAGTCCTCCAGCTAGCCTCGAAATTGTAGACTACCATGTTGCACATGGAATTGGAAAAAATTTCGCATAGGTTTTGAGTTACATTTGGATGGTTATATTGACCTAGTTTCATAATTTGTAATAGTTTAAACTTAGGTCTTTTGAGGCTTAGGTTTAGTTCATATTTATGGGCTAGGTTATTATTAATATATTGAGTTTACTCAATTATTATTTTGTAAAATGTTGGTAATATCATTTAAATAGATATATTATGAATTACCAACATTAAGGATTAATTGGGGAATTAGTGGCATGTTTTGATTGCAACAAATTAGGTTTTTTGGGAGCTATTTTAGGAGGCTAGATTTTAGGCACAATTCATGCATGAGATTTGGGGGTTATTCAAGTGACTTTGAACTGTTCATGGAGTGATTTTAGGAGGCCTAGATTTTCAAATCCAGCATTGGAGGGCTTCATAAGGGAGACTAATTTTTAGTTTTAGGGGTTCAAAGTTGTGGAAAGGAGGGCCTAGTGCCCAATCGAGTTCCTCTGTACCTTTTGACACATTTTTGTAACCAATTTTCAGAGTTTGGAAGGAAAATACAAGCTGATTATCTACATTGCATCATTTCTGAGTATCAAATTCAATCCTATTCTTCTTTTCTATAATTAAGTGTTGTACATTTTGCGTAATCAAGTTAAGTGAATTATTTTTTATTCCTTTCCTAGGTTATTAAAAATTAGGCCTTTTGCAGAATATGTAAGTTTGCTGTTAGTTTTTTACTGTTTGTGGTATGAACCCTAATAGTGGATTCTAGTCAACCTTTATGTTGAATAGAGAGTGATACATGTGAATCTTAGTACTTGTAATTGTGAATGCCAGTTTAAAGATCCTGAAAAAATACGAAGCAAGTTTTGGTGTATCACCCCATTTCAATTCAATTTTAATTTATCTTTCTCCCTTTTCCCAATCAATTTTTAGTTAGGAGGTGATACTCTAAATCAAATATGAACTGATCTAGAATCCAGAGATTCCTTGTCAATCAGAGTCCACCTATAGCTCGAGAAGGTTTCCATTGTTAGGATAAAATGTTGATGAGCCCTAATGCTTGAGTTAGGGTGACATCTTAAAACCTCAACAACATCAACACCTCCAGCATAATTTGTAACATCACACTTAGGTTTTCCTTTATACCTCTTCAGATAGGTAGATCCTTCTTTTTTCACTTAATCTCCTTTGTAGATCTTAGGTTAGGTCAGATTCATCAAATCCTTCTATCATTTAAGTTCTTCATCCTTCCTTCTAGATACATCTTCAAACTTCTCATTGAATCCATAATAAAATGATTTACCATGCATTAAATTCTCCATACAATCAATTATTAAAGTCAACACAATTTACATAACCTAAGAATTCAACTATGTCAGCTGGAAATCTGAATTCTTCCTCCAAATGTAAATTACTGACACTCAGTCAATACTGTGTTCATCTCCTTGGTCATCACTACGTAACTCGGTCATCTATACAAACTATCTTCCTCGGCTAACACTGTCTTACTCAGTAATTTCCTGTCACTCGACATAAAATGATATTCAGTCAGCACTAAATTTACTTGACATATACTATCACTCAGTCGACACTAACATCACTCAGCTTAAAATAGATTTCTTCACTTTTTCTCAGTTAAGCCTACTTCTTCAATCTTTCTTTTGACTTAGATAAACAATATATTATCTTATCAATGTGCCAAATAATCAAGTACACATTGAAGTATCAAATAACTCAAGCTTTCCCTAGGTTCTATTGTTATCTCCCTTTCCCTAATCCTTTTCATTAATCATTAGATATAGTACTTTCTTAGATAGCAATTGTCTTACTAGTTAAGGTTTGACATCAATGACAATACAAAAATTGTTTCAATTGCAGTTTCCAACAATCTCCTTCTTTGGCATTAATGGAAACACCACATGAATAACACATGATTTACCAACCAATCCAAAACTTTGTTAATGCATCAAAAATATTTATAATATCCTTAGCTTCATTTTGATTCACAATAACTTAGCCTTGCTTAACCATTCACACAATTACTCCCTTTGAATCTTTTATGTATCTCACTCCCTCTAATTCTCTGAATCTCTTCATTTAACTAAATCTCTTCCTCTTTGATGTGTTTTCATCTGAATCTCTCCCTCTTTGACAATAATGCCAAAGAAGTATCTAGAACTTACATCTTTTATATGTAGATATCATCTTGTCAGTTCAATATCAGTATTTCTCCCTCTGTCATCTTTCTTATGACTTATTATTAGCTTTTCTATTCTTTTCACAACTCTAGGTAGCTCCTAAAGTGTGACCTTTCTTGCATCAATTTGTCAGATACTTTGTGCAGCACATTTGATATAGTGCTCCTAGTTGACTAGGATGCCTTAGTTAGGGGAAGCACCCCTAGTTTAATTATAATATATTCACATGAGCATCCTTAGGTAAATCTTTTGTGAATATTTCTGCTAGTTGTTCCTTTGTGTTCACATATTCCATTCTCACTTCTTTATCTTGTACCAATACTCTCAAGTAATGATACTTGATAGAAATATGTTTGGTCTTTGTGTGCATCACTGGATTCTTTGATATGTTGATAGCACTCATGTTATCACAAAATATAACAACTGGTTCAGTGATCTCCTCTTACTTACCTTTCAACAATTACTTGATCCATACCAGATTTGAATAGTTCATTGTAGCTGCTACATACTCAGCTTCTGTTGTAGATTGGGAAATGCAGTTTTGTTTCTTGCTTGTCTAGGAGACTAATCTTTGTCTTAGAAAGAAAGCTCAACCACTTGTACTTTTCCTATCATCAACATTTCCTACCCAATTTGCATTAGTGTAGGCTCTTAGTTCAAAGTTCTCATTCTTCTTGTAGCACAATCCATAATCTTCTGTCCCTTTCAAATATCTCAGTATTCTCTTCACAGCCATCATATGATTTTCCTTAGGATTGGTAGAGAATATTGCCACAATCCCAACTGCTAGGGCTATATCTGGTCTACTGTGGACAACATATTATAGCTTTCCAATCATGGATCTATACAGGGTTTGATTTACTTCAGCAGTATCATCACTTTTAGATAGCTTCTATCTAGTAGCCATAGGAGTACTTATTGGCCTTGAATCCTCCATTCCAAAAAAATTTAGTATCTCTTTGACATATTTAGATTGTGTGATAAAGATACCTTTCTCGATCTGATAGACTTGTAAACCAACAAAGAATTTGATCTCACCAAACATAGACATCTCAAACTTAGTTTGCATCTCATTTGAAAATTTCTAACATAGGGCATCTTTTCCTCCAAATATGATATCATCTACAAAAATTTCAGCTAATAAAATCCCTTTACTTTCTTCAGCTTTCATGTACAAATTGTTGTTTTCATTTTTCCTTGTAAAGCTAATCTTTATCAAGTAATTTTGTAGCCTCTCATACCATGCTCTGGGGGCTTTCTTTAATCCATACAACCCCTTTTTTTCAGTTTGCAAACCATATTTTTTCTTATTTGGATGAAAAAATCCTTTAGGTTGTTCAATGTATACTTCTTCTTCTAATATACCATTCAGAAATTCAAACTTAACATCCATCTGATAAACCTTGAAATCTCTATAAGCAGCATATGCAAGTAGAGTTCTCACTCCTAATCTTTCTACAAGGGAAAAATGTTTCCCCATAGTTTATTCCTTCTTCTTGTGCATAAAACTTGCATACCAGTCTTGCCTTATTCCTTGTGACTTGTCCATGTTCATTAAGCTTGTTTCTGAATACCCATTTTGTTCCAATAACATTCTTTTGTTCTACTCTCAGCACTAGAGTCCAAGTATCATTCTTTTCTATTTGATCTATTTCTTCATTCATAGCTTGAATCTAGTCTTCATTATCTAAAGCATCTTTTACTATCTTAGGATCAAACTCACATAATAAACATGTAGGGTCTTTCAACTTACTTCTGGTCAAGACTCCAGATTCCTTCTCTGCAATGATTTGCTCAAGCATATGATATATTCTCACAAACTATGCCAATGTAGGTTTAGATTTCTTTTCTCCTTGATCTTTAGGTTCATCATGAAAATTATCAAATTCTACTTCTAATTGCTTAGAAGCATCCTCCTGATGCTTAGCAACATCCTCTTGATTCTCGATAGCATCCTCCTGATGCTTGACATTGCTTACCTGTGACTCTACATCTAGTGCATGTGATTTACTTGCCTCTCCTTCTTCCATATAGAAAAAATATCTATAGTCTTCAAGTTCTCTTTTGCCTTCTTGTTTAGTTTTCTTTGCATATTCATCAACTCTCACATTTCCACTTTCCACAGTTTTGTTAGTGTTAGAATTCACACACTTATAAGCTTTTCTCTTAGTAGAATAACCTAGGAATATTGCTTCATCACTTTTTGTATCAAAATTTACATTTTTATTTTCTTTTAGTATATAGAATTTACTCCCAAAGATTCTAAAGTATTTCAAAATAGGTGCATATCCATGCAATAATTCATAAGGTGTAACATTTATACCTTTCTTGATTTTTACCTAGTTTAAGGTATAAACAATTGTACTCACAGCTTCTCTCCAGTATTTTTGTGCAACATTCTTCTCAATCATTAGTGTCCTTGCACAATCCATAATAGATCTATTTCTCCTCTCAGCTATACCATTTTGTGGAGGTTTTCTAGGTGTAGACATATGTCTCTTGATTCCTCCATTATTGTAGAACAAATTGAAATCATTTGATATAAACTCTCCACCTCAGTCAGATCTCAGACATTTTAGGCTTCTACCTATTTCTTTTTCAACCTTTTCCAAATACCACTTAAACAACTAAAATGCATTAGATTTTTCTTTTAAAAACATTACAGTCATCATCCTAGTGTAGTCATCAATAAACAAAATAAAGTACTTAGCACCACAATAACTTTTTAAACCCACAGGTCCACAAATGTCAATATGAACCAAATCCAAAGTATTCTCAGAAGTAAATGTCTTGGTCTTGAAACTAGACTTTATCATTTTACCCAACTAACACAATTTACACATCACATTATTAGGTTTCTTCAATCTCAGCAAACCTCTAACTTTCTTCTTTTTACTAATATTTACCAAATTGTCAAAGTTAACATGACATAGCCTCTTATGCCATAACCATACATCATCAAATTGTGAAAACAAGCATGTCTCTTCAGATAGATCTAGATAGAACAAATTACCTCTAGTCTATTCTCCACTTCCAATTAGTTCACCAACAACATCAAATATTTTAACCTTTCTGTGATGAAACTCCACATAGTAACCAGTGCTATTAAGTTGTGCAACACTTAACAAATTATAGTGAAGACCTTCAACCCCATAGCCATTTTCACATGTGATCTTATTAGTTAACTTAATTGATCATTTACCACTCATAGGACATGATGCATCATTACCAAACTTAACACTTCTACCTTTGTAATGATCTAGGGTTTCAAACTTACTTTTATCACCAATCATGTGATGTGAGAAACCACTATCAATAATCTATTTATCACCTTTACTCACATAAGAAATGTCATGCCCAAATTAAACATCCAAAAATGTAACAAATTTTTTTTTGAAAGATGATATGAAATAACATATGACTATGTCAACACTTCGCTCTACTAAGCCTAAGGATCGACACAGATACTCCTATGCAAAAAGTGGTTAGCGATGTGCTTGTAATGATTGTAACAATAGGAGGATCTAGCAAGGGGAATCTCCAGTCCCGTTATCAGAATGAACTTAATTGAATTGACTTACTAGTTTGTTAAGAAGTTCCACTGCTAACAGTGTAAGAACCTAACCTGACAAAAATACTAGATAATCATTTAATTCATTCTTGGTTAGGTTGGAACATTAATACTACTAACTAAAAGCCTAATACACTAATTACCAAATTTGGGACTTAATGGTTTAAGGATAATAATTGACAGATCTAACTTACTAAATGTACTCGCTAATCCTAATGAATCTAATCAATAGAGTTTCCAACATACCCAAATATGCTTTAGATTAATAATCAAGTTACAAATTAAACACACCTAATTAACTATATGATAGCCTCGTTAAAACTATAACACTTAGATAAAATAAACTACTAATAATAATAATGTGAGATTAATAACTAGTATTAGCAAGCCCAATGAGGTGGGCAATTAAAATAACAAGATAATTTTATTAGTGGAAAAGGAATGATTTATTATTTATTTTTTTTACCACTACATAATAGTAATAACATAAAAAGATCAAATTCAAAATAAACTAAACTAAACTCTAAATCCTACTAAGCTACTATTCAAACCCATTAACATCCACCTATTCCCACTAGCTTCCCTACAAGCTAGACTAAGCCCTAGGCAAAGTGGGCGCATTTCTAGGCAAGGGAGGGAAAATCAAGTGGGCCCCACTCTTCTCATGAAGAGGATTTTCGCAACCCAAGGCTAATGAATGAGAGAAATGGTTTTAAAGTCAAACCAAGTGGAAGATAATTAATCTGCCTTCCCTAAAGAGGAGACCAAGAAGATGGTACACAGGACAAGGAATGGAGTACTTTTTATGACAAGAGGGAAATGTCAGACTTAAAGTTCTAAGTCAGGTACGCATGTAAGGGGGTAACTTGAAAGTTGGCAAATGTATTAAAGCCTTGACAAACCATTTGTGCATGGAACAAGGGACTAAAGTAAAATAACAGTGCTTTAAATCTTTTTGCTGACAAGGGTCACTTCTCAAGGCCCCTTTGTACCCACGTAGGGAGGTGTTTGGTTAAGAAATTTAACATAAAGCTTTCCCAAGCCCATCACCTGCGCCTAGGAAGAGAGCTTTAGTGGGGGCCACTAGCTTGGTCATGAGTGGAGGTATATTAAACACCCACTTTAGTATTTTATATGCTAAGTCTTTATTTTAGTAGTAGTCTAGGGTATGTTTTAGTTTAGTTAACTTTATTTAGTGCATAAATAATAAAAACAAGGAATATTCTCTATGTAGTATGGGGATAATTTTATCCCCATACATTTTCCAGAGAGCAAAATTGCTCTTGCAAATTCTGGAAGTGTCTTTTTTTTACAATATGACTAATACTTCATCAACTTGATCTCTTTATTTTATTTACTAGCCATAGGTGAGGTGTTTAGAATGCAATTAGTGGTTTAGTTTAAGAGTTGCTCAAAGAAGGAAATGAGTAAGTCTAGAATGCATATATGTCTCTCATTGATATTTCATCTTATCAGTTATTCCATGGATAATTATTTTGAAAGAGAATAAGAGATGATCAAGTTTCTTCATCCAAGTATAGTCTATTTAAGTATGAGTTTGGTCTACCATAAGATAGATTGCAAGGAGCTTTCAACTATGAATCCAAGTATTAAGATTTTCATGGCTATCCATATTAATGCAATTTTACATACTATTGAATGATTTCATATCTTCTCTTGCCAACTTTGAATAACTTTTTTTTTATAAAGAAAATAACTCCACTATCTTAAGAAGCAAAAATCAATTAGACAAGATAGAAATACATTGCATTTTCATTATAGACATCCTATCAATTTCATTACATAATCTCTATGATGAAGAAGCATTTACAATACAATTATATATTACACTTTGATGGAATACTCAATGAGAGATCAACATAAAAGAGCTACTTCACTTCATCATATTACATATACCCTTTCATATACATCTACTATTTTACAATGAACTCAATAATGGAAATTCTTTACAATATACAAGAGAGAAAGATCTCCTTCAAGGTCAATAATACAACAACTTAGGAGAGTTGATACAAGCTCAACAAGAGAAACTTCTTCAAGCTTTTCCACTTGGGTGTTGACCTCAAAACCTGCAACAAAGGAGAGAACCATGGGTGCTCACCACCCAACCAAGGTCTCTTATGAGACCACCCCCAAGCTTGGAGAACCAAGGCTAAATGGGTATGAAACAAGATCAACAAGATGCTCACAAACAATTTACACAAATGCACATACAACAAATTGCTCCCTTCCAAGGTTACACAAATGAATCTTACAAGCTCATTGAGAGGGTGGAGGTGGGCTTTTCCAAGGGGAGAATGCCATTACATAAAAATTTTCTCACCATGAGTATTCAAATGCCTCTTCAAGGCTACATATCCATGCATATCCAAATGCCTCTTCATACACATACTTTGCTTAACATCCTCTTCAAAATACAAGAATGCAATGGCTTCCATGGTGCCCATACACCATGGACTTATCCCTCTTCTCCAAGAGAATTGACTCTCACCTCATGGAGAGCCCAACTAACCCCTCCACCCATAGGCCACTTCTTCCCTTCCCAAAGGGTGAGTAATGCCTCACACCCATTAACAAGAACTCCCTCAATCGAGCAAAAAGAGCAAGATCAAACCATGAAATCAAACCCAAAATCCCTCCCTTACAACACATTGTCACAACAAGAATCAAGATTCATATACATGAGAGAGAAAGATACAAGCTAATCTAATGCACAAGTAGAAAGACTTCCATGAGAAGAGTAACCAACCTCCACAAGTGTGATGGAAATGGAAATTTGAGAAGAGCTTATCTACTTTTCTTCCTCCTCCAAAACCCTAAAGTCTCTAAAATTAGAGAGTGGGTGAACACCCTCTAATTCTATCCAAGGCCTCTAAAAAGGGCTCCAAATTCTACCCACCCACCAATCATAATTGCAGATTTGACTCTAAGGTCTCCTTGATTTCCCTTGTCCCCCCATGATTAATGCTTGATTGGAAGGAAAGGTGAAGTTGGGTAAGGGTCAAGATGCATCCAATCTCGTAGGTAAGGGTAAATGGGTCCAAAAAAGGGTTGCCAAAGTCTCTAGGGGGTTTAGGATATGCTCAAAACCTTCCTAACCCATACCCCTAACATTAAGATACATAAATTATGCCAAAAATGACCCCTAGAACTTCTTATTGGCCTCTAGAAGTGGCTGGAATAAAATAAATTTAAATGAGTACATTACAAGTGTCAAGTGACACTAACAATTGCACATTACATACAAATGCCAAGAAAGACAACACGAAGCTAACTACTAATGCACATGAAAATTCACTTTTACGACAAGTTCACATTACAATGAGGCTTTGTAATCCCACATTGGACTAAGCCTTGGTTTACTTAGTTCACATGTGTTTAACCTTGGTTCTCCGATAATTCCCATGGTTCTCATACCTGCACACTTCACATCGAGCATCAGTAGTTCAAGATGATAACATTGCATGAAATATACATATTCAATTTCCTATTTAGTATCATAACCCAATATGTATAGCTCAATTCAAATCACAATTTCCCATTCAATAATATTTGAACATCATACATACATAATCATCATGTGCAGTATTCAAATCTAACATGAATAATTTACTCTAACAACCATGCATAATCAAAATCATGATGTACTCTAGATTCACATCCACAAATACATAATATAATAATGACCATCAAAATATCGTATCTCGAGTCTCAATCCAAAATAGATCAACAAGTGTATCACTGTATCAAAATGCAGAAAAGGAAAGATGCTATGACGGGTCGGGGTGAGGCCTCACAAGAAATAAGTGTATTTTTCTCATCCTCATCAAAATCATCTTTCATAGCATTGTAAACTACTTCAATATCAAAATCATCACTGTTACTATTAGTTTCTTCTTCTGCAATATAATAGGATTTCTTACCTTTATCCTTGTAATCTCTATACCTTCGGTGATCTCTATTATTTCTCTTATGCTTGTACTTGCTTCCTCTTTCCTCATCCTTGTCATTCCTGTCAGGACATCTTGTAGCAATATGGTCAACTTTGTTACATGAAAAATAGATTATAGGAAGTTTACCTTTATATTTTCCTTTTCCTCCTTTCAATCTTCTAGCCATGAGTGCCTCAAGATCATCTAGTTCCTCATCAGAAGTGTCACTATTACTTTCACTATCAGTTTCACTTTTCACACATTTTTCTTTTTCTCTCTTAGATTTATGCAAAACCATTTGTGACTTGAATGCAGATTCAACATTAGGAACAATGTAGTTATCATAGTTAGATAGTTCAAAAGTAGTAAGTTTACCAACAAGACTTTCTAGTTTTAGAACATTACTAGGGTTACATCTTGATTCTTGAATTGCTAAAATTTTGATAGCATAGATAGGAAGAAAAATTCTCAATACCTTTCCAATGAAAGTCTCATCATCAATGATTCCATTAGCTCCTCTAATAGCATTCACTATCTCCTTGATTCTACCACAATATTGAGTAATATTCTCACCTTCTTGCATTTTCATTTCATCAAACTTACCTCCAAGATTTCATCTTTTTCCCTCAGTATATTTGTATCACCACCATAGATAGTTGCAAGAGTATCCCACATTTTCTTTGCAGTAGTGCAATCCTTAATGTCTTCAAATTCAGGATAGCTTAAGGAAGATGCAATCTCCAACACTTCTTTATTGTGTTCCTTTTTTTCTTTCATCTCCTCGGTAGTCAAAGGTGTAGTAGGTCTAACATAGTCATGTTCAACATAGTATTTTGCCTAATCACCAATACCAGCTAGATGGAGTTTCATCAGACTCTGCCATGTAGGGAAGTTCTCCTTGTTCAAGTTTGTTACCTCCTTTGTATACATCTTGATCATTTTCAACAAGTACCTTTAAACTTGTTCTCTGTAAGCACAAATAACTCTGATACCAATTGTTAAAATGATTTAGAACAATAGAGAGGGGGGTTGAATCAATTGTTCTTAGGTCTAGATGTATGAATTGAACTTTAAAGCACTTCAACAATCTTGGATCTAATCACCAACACAACTCGGCCTCTAAAGAATATATACTAGAAACATATAACATGCAGTCCACTATCTAAAAGTATTTATCTTGCAGAATATAGAAACATACACATCAAAATATTCACACAAGTATAACACCAGGATTTATAGTGGAAACCCAATTTGGGAAAAAGAAATTTGCAACATGTTACGAATATTTTCACTCTTCTGAAGTGAGCTCTATGAAAAGCCAACCTTGTTAAAGGTTTACAAACACACTGCTAGTTGTGACCCTATTAAAGGATTTAAACACTCTGTCAAAAGTGACCTGGTTAAAGGATTTAAGTACATTCCATTAGAATGCCACCTTGATTAAAGAATTTAGACTAATATAATGGTTATAAAGTAGCACTAGTTTTTTATCTAAAAAATATACAACTGACTTTGAAAATAATAGATCCACTTCACACATATATGCTGATTTACTGACTAAGTTCCATTTCCATCTCCATCTCTGATTTTCTTGGAATTTTCTTCAAGAAATCACAACTCTGATTAACTCCACCTTCAGCCTCCTTCTTAGACTTATCAGTCAATAACATCAACAGCTCCAGCATAATCTGTAACCTCACACTTAGGTTTTCCTTTATACCTCTTCAGATAGGTAGATCCTTCTTTTGCCATTTAATCTCCTCTTTAGATCTTAGGTTAGGTCAGATTCATCAAATCCTTCCATCATTTAAGTTCTTCATCCTTCCTTCTAGATACATCTTGAAACTTCTCATTTAATCCATAATTAAATGATTTACCATGCTTTAAATTCTCCATACAATCAATTAATAAAGTCAACACGATTTAGATAACCCAAGAATTCAACTATGTCAAATGGAAATTTGAATTCTTCCTTCAAATGTAAATTAATGAAACTTGGTCAATACTGTGTTCATCTCCTCAGTCATCACTGTGTAACTCGGTCATCTGTACAAACTATCTTCCTCGGCTAACACTGGCTTGCTCAGTAATTTCTTGTCCCTTGGCATAAACTAATGTTTGGTCAACACTAAATTTACTCAGAATATACTGTCACTTAGTCGACACTAACATCACTCATCTTAAAATAGATTTCTTCACTTTTTCTCAGTTAAGCCTACTTCTTCAGTCTTTCTTCTTACTTAGATAAATAATACATTATCTTATCAATGTGCCAAATAATCAAGTACTCGTTGAAGTATCAAATAACTCAAGCTTTCCCTACATTCTATTTTTATCTCCCTTGCCCTAATCCTTTTCATCAATCAATAGATATAGTACTTTATTAGATAGAAACTATCTTACCAATTAAGGTTTGACATCAATGACAATACAACAATTGTTTCAATTGTAGTTTCCAATAAGAACTTATAAAATCAAAGCAACATATTGAGAAATTAATTCAAGTACAAAATATCTTGATGAATAGATCATGGTACAAAGACCTAAAGTAGATAAGATAGGAGTTGGTTACAATGAAGGAGAATAATTGAAGTAATCTAAAATGACTAAAGATCTTGAAGAAAATAAAAAACTAGATATGATAAAGAATGAACCTATTATGATTAATGAACCTATTCAAACACTAGATCCAGTAAAAAAAGCACAAGATCAAATTAAACCACCTAGAAGGAAATTCAATGGAAATTTTTTTGTATGCAATGAAATTGGACATATGAAGGAGGACTATATTGGTAAGTATTATAAACCCTTTTTTGGTTATTGTTATAATTGTTTTAATTTTGGATATAGAGCTAGAGAATGTAGGAAACCTAGATATGATAGTAGTGTTAGAATAATTTTAGAATAACTGAGAGGGGGGGTGACTTAGTTATCCTTAGGTCTACATGTACCAATTGAAATTTTTAGTACTTCAACAATTTTATATCTAATCAACAATTCAACTTGGTCTATGTAGCATATATCGAAAACATATAACATGTAGTTCGCTATCCAAAAGTAATTAACTTGCAGAATATAACAACATTCACATCAAAAAATTCACACAAGTATAAAACCATGATTTATAGTGGAAACCCAATTTGGGAAAAGCCACTTTGTAACATTCTACTAATTTTCACTCTTCTAAAGTGAGCTCTATGAAAAGCCAAACTTGTTAAAGGTTTACAAACACAGTGTCAGGTGTGACCCCATTAAAGGATTTAAAACACTATGTCAAAAGTGGCATGGTTAAAGGACTTAAGAACATCCCATTAGAATGTTACCTTGATTAAAGGATTTATACAATGACTGTTAGGTCAACCTTGATTAAAGGATTTAGAATGATACAATGGTTAGAAAGTAACAATAGTTTCTGATATGAAAATATACAACTCACTTTGCAAATATAGATCCACTTCACACATATATGTTGATTTACTGACTGATCTCCATTTCCATCTCCATCTCTGATCTGATCAGTATTTGCTTCAAGAAATCACAACTCTATTCATCTCCTTCACAATTTCACCTTCATCATTCTACTTAGACTTATCAGTCAATAACATCAACCTCTTCTTCATCCCACATAACCTCATAATTATGTTTTCCTTTATACCTCTTTGATTAGGTAGATTAATCTTTTTCCGCTTAATCTCCTCCGTAGATCTTAGGTTTAGGTCAGATTCATCGAATCCTTCCATCATTATGTTATTCATCCTTCTAGATACATCTCGAAACTTCTCTTTGAATATATAAGAAAATGATTTACCATGCATTAAATGCTCTATACAATTCATTAATAATGTCAACACATTTTACATATCCCAAGAATTCAACTACGTCAGCTTGGAATCTTAATTCTTTCTCCAAATGTAATTTACTGATACTCGGTCAATACTATGTTCTTCTCCTTAGTCATCACTATGTATCTTGGTCATCACTACAAACTATCTTCCTAGGCAAACATTGTCTTTGCTCAGTAATTTCTTGATGTTCAGTCAACACTAGATTTACTAGGCATATACTAACGCTCAATAGACACTAACATCACTTGGCTTAAACTAAATTTTTTCACTTTTGCTCAGTTAAGCCTACCTCTCCAGTATTTCTTCTTAATTAGATAAACAATACATTATCTTATCAATGTGCCAACTAAACAAGTTCCCATTGAAGTATCAAATAACTCAACCTTTCCTTAGGTTCTCTTGTTATCTCCTTTACTAAATCCTCCTTATCAATCAATACATATGGTACTCTCCTAGATGGAAACTATCTTACTAGTTAAGGTTTGACATCAATGACAATATAACAATTGTATCAATTGTAGTTTCCAACAATCTCCCTCTTTGGAATTGATGAAAATACCACATGAATAACACATGATTTACCAAACAATCCAAAATCTCTATGCATTAGATTTATATAATATCCTTAGCTTCATTCTGATTCACAACTTTCTTTTGCATGACCTCTTACTCAATTACTCCCTCTAAGTCTTTTATGTGTCTCTCTCTCATGTTTCATTGAGTCTTATCCCTCTGTGTTTTCATCTGAATCTCTCGCTCTTTGACAACAATGCCAATCTATATCTATCACTTCCATCTTCCACATGTAGATGTCTTTATGTTAGTTTTGTATGTTGTATTCTTCTTCTATCATATTTCTTATGCCTGATTATCATCTCTTCTTCACTTCTCACAAATCTAGGCAAATCCTAAAGTGTGACCTTTTCTGCATCAATTTGTCAAATATTTTGTTTAGCACATTTGAGGCAATGCTCCTAGTTGACTAGATAGCCTCAGTTAGGGGAATCGCCCCTAGTTTACCTCTAAGATATTCATGAGAATCCTTAGGTAAAGCTTTTGTGAATACATCTGCTAATTATTCCTTTGTATTCACATATTTCATTCTCACTTCTTTGTCTTGAACCAGCTCTCTCAAGTAATAATACTTGATAGAAATATGCTTAGTCTTAGTGTGCATCACTGGATTCTTTGATATATTAATAGCACATGTGTTATCATAGAAAATAACAACCAGCTCAATGATTTCCTCTTTCATTCCTTTTAACAATTGCATAATCCACACTAAATTTGAACAATTCACTGATGTTGCTACATACTCAGCTTCTACTATAGATTGGGAAATGCAGTTCCATTTTTTTCTTGTCCAAGAAACTAATCTCTCTCCTAGAAAGAATGCTCCACCACTTGTACTTTTTCCATCATCAACATTTCTAGCCCAATCTGCATCAATGTAAACTCTCAGTTGAAATTTTTCATTCTTCTTGTAGTATAATTCATAATCCTCATTTCCTTTCAGATATCTCAAGATTATTTTCATTGCCATCATATGATTCTCCTTAGGATTGGTACAAAATCTTGCCACAATCCAAACTACTAGGGAAATATCTAGTCTATTGTGAACAACATATTGTAGCTTTCCAATTATAAATCTATACAAGGTTTGATTCACTTCAGTAGTATCATCTATTTTAGATAGTTTATATCCAGTAGCCATAGGAGTACTCACTGGTCTGGAGTCTTACATATCAAAAGTTTTCAATGTCTCCTTAACATATTTAGATTGAGTAATGTAGATAGCTTTCTCCATCTGATAAACTTGCAAACCAACAAAGAATTTAATCTCTCTAAACATAGACATTTCAAACTCAATTTACATCTCATTTGAAAATTTCAAACATAGGGCATCTTGTCCATCAAATATGATATCATCAACAAATATGTCAGCTAAAAATATCCCTTTCCCTTTTTTTGTCTTCATATACAAATTGATTTTGTCAATTTTTCTTGCAAATACAATCTTTATCAAATAATTATGTAGTCTCTCATACCATGCTTTGGGGGCTTGTTTCAATCCATACAGTGCCTTGTTCAACTTTCAAACCATATTTTTCTTTCTTGGGTCAACAAATCCTTTAGGTTGTTCAATGTATACCTCTTCTTCTAATATACCATTCAAAAATGTAGATTTGACATCCATCTAATATACTTTGAAACCTTTATATGTAACATATGCAAGTAGAGTCCTTACTCCTTGTTGGTGTCCAAAATGATGCTTATGCTCTAATAGGCTGCCAACGTACCTTGAGACTGATATTAGGAATGGTTAGTTCCAAGTGTGGGAGCTCTACAAGGCAACTGGACCAACTATAGGGACTTAATATGCCCTCTTCTACTTCTGGCTCTGCAAAACCAAGGTGGGTGCACCTAACCTAGTATAAAATATACTTCATACACCAAGAACTAGGTTTGAATAATAGATAATAGGATAGTAAGAAAGTATTAAGTGTTAACCACACACTCATTGACTCTCCATTACTATGGGTAGAACCACAACAACCAAATACTGAAAACTTAAGGATGGTTCTTAACTTATGCTTTTGGGATCATAACAAAAATAATCAGTATTTGTTGATAAAGAGATAATCATTTAGGCAAGTGCCTCATCCATTGGGCAAGATCTCCTAGAACATGAATGCTACACACACCAGACAATAGCTAAGATTCCAAGCCATAAACACACCTACAATCCCCTTTACTACTTATAAGATATCCTTACATAGACAATAAGATAGATCTATGTCCCATCTAAAGCATCATTTCATCTAATCCTAGATTAGAACTCAAGAATGGATACATATACATAAAACAATATGTAGAGGACTAGAAAGTTCAGAATCTATCAAAGTTGACACAAAGGAGAGATAAGATTCATGTACTTGTATTAAGTATGAAGAATCTTTAAGTGTAAACAATCAATCCAGAGGAGTCAAGCTTGTAAATTATAGCTTAGACCTACAACTTTTTCTCTATCATCAACATATACCAAAACAGGTCATTACAATTCAAATTGGGCAGAAGACTCACAACCAGAAAATTTTGAAAACCTAACTCCCAATAATTCAAAAATGATCATAAAAATCCCTTTATACCAGGGTTACAATGTGAGCACAATGATCATTTCAAACTCAAAAATTCAAGAACACCTAACCCCCCCCCCCCCCCCCCCGAGGAGTTAACACAGACAAGATAGGGATCAAGCCGCAACATTTGACAATCCATTCTACCCACTCTGGTCGCTCAAAAATTGAATTTTGGTACCTTCTATCATTGCACACCCTCTGTAGAATTCAATTTTGAAATGCAACGGCTAATCGACAAAATTTTGAAATGTGGCTGTCGATTATATTTCTTCTCGACAGATCGGGCAGCCCAATATAATTCATAACAGTCGCGGGCCCCTTGAAAAGTCATCTACCACCTCACAAATCCCTCGACAAATGAAAACCAAGCATGTCAGTAGCATGACACTATTGACCCACCTTAACTCTGCATCAGTGATGTTGCAATAGTTGTCGTATGATCACATAGCCCGAAGAACGGCTATGCGAACATGCAACACACTACACCTGCAACCCTTTACCACCTCACAACTCTGCATAACTGCCACCACTAAGCTTGGTGGTTAGTCACATGATCACATAGCCTTGTAAAAGGCTATGAGATCATGCAAAAAATCATTACTTACCATGCCTCGGCCCTGCCAACAACCGCCATGCTTAGACTTGGGCCTGCCATACACCACATGTCATGCCACCATTCATTGCAACTACCGAGTCACACCTACCACAAGACTCACTTTTACAAGCCTTCAAAATTGAATGGCGGGTGCATGATAGCATGGGTCTAACACCTCCCATGAGATCATGCACCAACCACTAGATCTACCATGCCATCCTCCCCTTTGAATCTCTCAGGCCCACTGACGAACTACCACATCACCACCTAGACCAATTGGAAGATGGCACATCACCACCTGCCACCGAGCCTCAGCAAGGAAGAACCTTGTCGCATGGTTGCAAGCCATGAAAATGGCCCTTGCGATCATGTGACAAGGCCATAAGACCACCAACGGCCCCACAAGACACATGTCAACCAGTCACATGATCGCATGTTAGAAAACTCTAACATGTGGTCATGCGACATCCAACCCCAGGCCACCACATCACCGCCAACGGTACCACCACCAAAGAAGCTCTAACTTTTAAAAGCTTTGAAGACCTAGGCCCACCATTAAGTGATTGCACGACAAAGGCAAAGTAAACTGCCAGCCAGGTCGCTAGATGTTAAGGGCTTAACCACCAGAATCAGGAGACTAGGAGATAACCGTGAGTCGCTAGGTCATGGAATGAAAATCTTAACCACCAGTCAGCTGAACATCATGAAGAACTAGGACCCACACGGATAGGTGGCAATTAGTTACAACTTCATAAGAAATAAATATCGTGCAACTTTTCTATGCGAACAAGCGACAACCCATTGATCTTGTCTGAACTTTAACCACACTGGGCAACTGGAAGAACTAGGACCCACCAACGATCGCACTTGTGCAGTTTAGGGAATGCCAACAAATAGGGTAGAAGTGCGAGGTCGAAAACACATAGAGTTTTTGATGAAATAGGATCGAAAACACATAAAGTTTTCAGCAAAAAGACTAAAAACACACTGAGTTATTAACAGACTGAAAGGTGGTAGGGAAGCTGAAAACATCACGGGTTTTCAAAAACATTGTGGGTTTTTGACACTAAGGCAGATTTTAAAATTATTTTCTGCAAACCTTAAAACTTTAATAACTTTTTAGGTTTTGCGATTCAGCATGTGCAATTTGGACTGAAGCAAGGTATCACAATGAAGAACACAGGGTAGGACACTTCAAGAAAACCGGCAAGGAAATGGGCCATTTTCAAAAGATTTTGCATGAATCAAAAAATGGACTAACACTCCTAATCTTGAAATAGGGGCAAATGTCTCTCCACGGTAAATTCCTTCTTCTTGTGCATACCCCTTGCATACCATTCTTTCCTTGTTTCTTGTGATCTCTCCATGTTCATTCATCTTGTTTTTGAATACCCATTTTGTTCCAATAACATTCTTGTCTTTTGGTCTTGGCAATAGAGTCCAGGTATCATTCTTTTCTATCTGATCAATCTCTTCATTCATGGCTTGTATCCAATCATCATTATCTAAAGCATCTATTACATTTTAGGCTCAAACTCACATAATAAGCATGTACAATCTTTTAATTTACTTCTTTTCATTATTCCAAACTCTTTATCTCCAATGATTTGTTTAGGCTTATGATATCTTCTTACATAGTATGCCAATGTAGGTTCATATTTCTTTTCTCCTTATTCTTGAACTTTAGATTCATCTTGCAAGTTATCTACTTCTTCTTTTGATTGGTCAGCAACACCCTCTTGATGCTCGACATCATCCTCCTGATGCTCGGCATTACTTTCCTGATTCTTAACAGCATCCTCCTAATGCTTGACATTTCTTATCCGTGACTCTGCATCTGGTTCAGGTATATTAATTGCCTCTCCTTCTTCAATGTAAACAAAAGATCTATAATATTTAGGTTCTTATTTTCCCTCCAATTCATTCTTTTCTACATAATCATCACTTTCCACAACTTTTTCAGTGTTAGAATTCAAACACTTATAAGCTTTTCTCTTAGTGGAATACCCTAGGAATATGTCTTCATCACTCTTTGTATCAAATTTTACATTCCTATTATCTTTCAGTATATAGCATTTACTCCCAAAGACTCTAAAATAGTTCACATTAGGTGCATAACCATACCATAACTCAAAAGGTGTGGCATTTGTACCTTTTTTTATTTGTACTTGATTTAAGGTATAAACAATTGTACTTATAGCTTCTCTCCAAAACTTTTGTGCAACATTATTTTCTATCATTAGTGTTCTAGCACAATCCATAGTTGACATGTTTCTTCTCTCTGCTATGCCATGGAGGTTCTCTCAGTGTAGACATCTATCTCTTGATTCCTCTATCATTGCAGAATAGATTGAACTCATTTGATATAAACTCTCCACCTTGATCAGATCTCAAACATTTCAAGCTTCTACCTATTTCTTTTTCAGCTTTTTCCAAATACCACTAAAACAAATGAAATGCATCAGATTTATCTTTCAAAAACATTACAATCATCATCCTAGTATAGTCATCAACAAATAGAATAAAATACCTATAACCACAATAAATTTCTACACCCATAGGTCCAAAAAGGTTAGTATGAACTAGTTCCAAAATATTTTCAGAAGTATATGTCTTTCTCTTAAACCTAGACTTTTTCATTTTTCCCAATTGACACTGTTTACAGATCACATTATTAGGTTTCTTCAATCCTGGAAAACCTCTAACTTTCTTCTTTTTACTAATAGTTACCAGATTGTCAAAATTCACATGACATAGCCTCGTATGTCATAACTATACATCATCAAATTGTGCAAACAAACATGTTTCTTCAGATAGGTCTAGATAGAACAAGTTACCTCTTGTCTATTCTCCACTTCCAATTATCTCACCAGTGGCATCAAATATTTTAGCCTTTCTGTGATGAGATTCTACTTGGTAACCAGTACTATTCAACTTTGCAACACTCGGCAAATTATAGTTAAGACCTTCAACCCAATAAGCATTTTCACTTGTGATCTTATCAGCCAGCTTAATTGATCCTTTACCTCTCATAGGACATGGTGCATCATTACCAAACTTAACACTTCTACCTTTGTAATGATCTACGGTTTCAAATTTAATTTTATCACCAGTCATGTGATGTGAGAAACCACTATCAATAATCCATTTATCACCTTTACTCATCAGAATCATAATCATAATCATAATCATCTTTCATAGCAACATAAACAACTTCAATATCACATTCATCATATTCACTAGTGTCACTATGAGTTTCCTCTTCAACAATATAGAAGGATTTCTTACCTTTGTCTTTTTAGTCTCTGTATATTCAGTGTGACTCGTCATTTCTCTTGTCTTTGTACTTTCTTTCCCTAATCTCATCCTTGTCAGTCCTATCAGGGCATCTTGCTACAATATGGCCAACTTTGTTACATAAAAAATAGATTATAGGAAGTTTACCTTTATATTTCCCTTTTCCTCTTTGTATCCTTCTAGCCATGAGTGCCTCAAGATCATCTAATTCCTCATTAGAAGTGTCACTATCACTGCCACTGTCACTATCAATTTTCACACTTTTCTTTTTCCTTCTTAGACTTATGCAATACAATTTATGACTTGAATGCAAATTCAACATTAGGAATAGTGAAATTATCATAGTTAGATAGCTCAAAAGAAGTAAGCTTGCCAAAAAGACTTTCTAGAGTGAGAACATTACCAAGGTTACATCTTGATTCTTAAATTGCAAAAATTCTGATATCATAGATAGGAAGGAAGGTTCTCAATACCTCACCAATAATATTTTCATCGTAAATGTTCCCAATAGCTCCTCTAATGTCATTCACTACCTCCTTAATTCTACCACAGTACTGAGCAATATTTTCACCTTCTTGAATTTTCATTTCATCAAACTTACCTCTCAAAATGTCAAATTTTTCTCTCGGTACATTTGTATCTCCACCATTGATAATTGCAAGAGTATCCCACATTTTCTTTCAGTAGTGCAATCTTTGATATATTCAAATTCAGGATAGCTTAGGGAAGATGCAATCTCCAACATTTCTTGATTGTGTTCTTGTTTTTCTTTCATCTCCTCGGTAGTCAAAAGTGCAGCAAGTATAACATAGTCATGTTCCACATAGTACTTCACCAAATCACCAATACTAGCTAGATGTAGTTTCATAAAACTCTGTCATGCAGGGAAGTTCTATTTGTTAAACTTTGGTACCTCCTTTTTATACATCTTGATCATTAGATTCAAGTACCTTTAAAATTTTCTCTGTAAGCACCAACAACTTTGATACCTAATGTTAGAATTATTTTAGAATAAATGAGAGGTGGGGGGGGGGGGGGGGGTAGTTGAATAAGTTATCCTTGGGTCCAGATGTATCAATTGAAGTCATGTATGAGTGCACTAAAAAATTGTCTAAGTACAATAGTATTTACCAGTCTAATCGGACAAAGTTTTGATTAACGATGTTCACAAAAGAAGGTTCAGTGCATGTGCACTTGAACATGGATCATTATATGTGTATCAAAGCCACATATTAGAGTGAAAGTTTGTATGACATGTATAGAAGAATATATTAAAGATTTACAGAGATAGTGTTGAGTCGACCTGAATAGAGAAGAAGACAGAATATGATCACAATAAGTTAAAGGATTATTTTGTTTATAAAAATAATGACTTAACCATGTAGGGATGACATCCTAGATGTTAACCCTAAGCCAACATGAATTGATTTTATATTTTGAGAATATTTTATGAATTGTAAGCCGAATGGAAGTTATTTATTGTAATAATTTGTATATATGTAAGAATTATGTAATGCAAAATGTACACATGATACATATAGAAATTGTAATAAGTTGACATATGATGAAAATTTGTATATTGTAAGAAGAAAGAAAGAAATAGCTATATGTGAAAGTGAAGAGCCTACAAAGCTACATCAGAATAGAAAAGCTATTAGGCAACAGTAAAAGGTTTTGTATTTTACCTTTGTATCAGAAGCTCTATTATTGTATATTGCATGTTTGGGCAGTGAGATCATCTTGCAAACATTTATTTTGTAATAGAAACTCCTAATAGGGTTGAGGCTTCTAATGAGGCCTAAATTCCTTTAATTAGGATAGAGACACTATATGTATATAGTAGAATCCTAACAGGGTCAACATCCTTAACCAGATATCTTTTGATTTGTGGATCAATTGTGGGTATCATCCCCACCTAGGTTTTACCTTGGCTAGGGTCTCCTCAAGAACAAACATGGTGTTATGAGTTCATTTTCTTTATTGCTATGATTTTTATTTAGTTTACTTAGTTTAGTTTCTTATGCAAGCTTCAAGTTAATTTTTTATATACATAATTGGGCAAAAGTAAAAGTTTGTGAAATACTGATTCACCCCCCCCCCCCCCTCTCAGTATTTCCTATTTCTAACAATTTGTATCAAAGTGTAGTTAATCAAAACAAATTTATTTAGAGAAATCTTAATAGCTTAAGTAAGATCTCTATGGATATGAATCAATTGTAGAAGAATCTTGAAGAAGCTCTTGAATAGACTGATATTCTTACTAAAGAAAGAGACACTTTGAAAGAGAGATATGATGATGTGAAAAACTACATTGAGAAACCAAAAGAAAAGATGGAAGATATGAAATCAAAGAAAGAACCTACAATTTAAGTCAAGAACTGTGATGAAGTTTCAAAACTGAAGAAAGAAAATCATATCCTTAAACATGAGTTAAAGATTGTAGATCTAAAGTTAAGATTGAAAGATGAAAATAGAAAAGATGAATCAAATCTGAAATTTGAACTTACCAAAGTAACATCTAAACTTGAGAAAACAAAATTGCAGTATGTTGAACTTAAAAATTACAATACAATTTTGAAAGGAGAACTTAGTCTAAACAACATCTTGAGAAACTATATTCTAGTAGTGAAAAGATTGATGAACAAATGTCTTATCAAAAACCATCTTATGATAAAACCGGTATTGGATATCTTGAAGATAAGTTCCCTAAGAATATCGAGGAATGCAAAGAACTAGATCTAGAACACTCTGAGACCAAAGATGAAAATATGTCTGATGAAGCTAACAAATCTAAAGATATACCTAATCCACCTAAATTAGATGAACCACTTAAATATATGCGAAGAGAATTCAAAGGTAGATGTTTTTCATGCAATTCTTTTGGACACATGAAAAGAGATTGTATAGGTAAGAGATTTAAACCTATCTTTGGTTATTGTTATAATTGTCATGGTTTTGGACATAGAGCTATTGATTGTAAGAAAGATAGATCTAATGATAAAAATGGTAGTAGAATGTTTAGAGATACTAACCCTTCAGATAAAAGATCTATTGGAGACATGAACAAAAAGAATGGAGTTGTGTGTTATAGATGCAACAAGATTGGACATGTTGCCAGAAATTGCAAATCATAAATCAGTCAAACAGGACCGAGATATGGAAACAATGGAGTAGTTTTTCAGATATGCAATAATTTTGGTCACACAACAAGACTTTGCAGAATGAACAACATGAGAAACCCTAATCCTAGAAACTATGCAAGGAGAAATGTGAGCACTAACAACAGTCAGAGAGGATGTTGTAGTAACTTGGAATAAGTTGAATTTTTTAAAGCCACAGATCAAGTGAGCACACTCGGTATGCCAGGAAACCAGATAGGTGAAGTAACTAATAGTAAGTGTGAATCATTTTGTAATTCATCTCAAAGCACTTAAGTAATTATTTCATGAATTATGTATTAGAGTAGAGTATTAGAATAGTGTAGAAGTTAGAATAGATTGAATTGATTCTTGTGAAGTTAATATGAACTATTATATGATATATTGAAGCTATGGTTAAGAGCACATGAATTTATAAATATGTATGTGAGTACACGAAAAGAATGAAGTTTTGCAAGTAACCAAGAACAACTTTTTGGCATGAAGCAGTAAATAAATTTAATGCAATGTCAATATCTTGAAAGATAAAAGTTGATGATCGGTATTAGTTGATCATATAAGCAATTGCAAGTGATAAAGAGAGCTAGTTAATGGAGATTAAGAGCAGTTTGTAGGATTTGGAGATGAATTTCTTGCCAGATCTGCACAAAGCCCTAAATCATGATTCTGAGGTATTTTGCTAAGTATTCACTATAAAAGAAGTTGTGTTTTTATAGAATCATGGATGCATCACTAGTTCACCACATCAAATATTTAGTCAGACCTAGAATGAAGAAGGAACCTATAGAACCATTGGAAGAAGACCCTAGTTTAGCCTTGTCATCTGTTCCGAATGGAGTTTTGCATTTGGAAGATGTAAGAGGTTATCTAAAATGTAAGTTTGAGACCATAGGAGATGGTAGCTTAATCATGGAATATGATAAGATCTATAAACAAGATATGTCATACAAAGAAGGGTTTAAAAATTTGAGTGAGATTGATGTTATCAAGTTGACAGAGAACCTTGAGAAGATCAAGAAGACCAAGAAATCACAATTTAGATTTTCATCTCTTATCACATGCATGTTTTTTCATTTGGTGAGAAGATTTCCATACACTATAGGAGTTGACTGGAATGATAACATACCCTTTAATAATTAATGAAGGCAATTTCACTAAGTTAAACAAATATTATGAGATGTATGACAACTTTGAGAAGTTGAATCTAGAGAATGCAATTTTCAGACATATGATCCTTATAGATAAGATATTTGATGATATCAAAGGCAAGATCCCTGAAAATATTTATGAGAAATTGGTAAACATAAAGAAGAGTGCTACATAAAAAGATAATGGAATAAGAGAGAGATTTGTAAGAAAGCCATGTGACATAAAAGATGAATATTTCAAGGAAATTTTGAAAAATCTAAGTACTCATCTAAGGAAGAAAAGAAGAACAATACTGATAATGGGAGGCAATTATGAGGAGATTAACAAAGAAACAAAGGAAGCATTTATGAAGGTAATGACCTCTAGACTAGGTTAGAAAATTAGTGAATCTGATCAAGCGGTTGAAGTAGAATATTAGACTAAACCATCACCAATACCACCACCCTCCATTAACATTGAAGATGAATCGATGAACGTTGAAGGAACAAATATCACCCTAAACAATGAAGAAAATCCCTTCAATGACCAAGAAGCCGATGTTGGCAATTTGATGGATGATTAACAAGACATAATAGAGAATGAGGAAGAAGAGGTTGAAACAAGAAAGGAAGAAGGAAAAGAGGAAACAAAGACTGACACAAAAAAAGAAGAGTATGTAGTTCTACAAGAATAATCAATGATCATTCCTAAACCTAAGGACACAATAGAAACATCACAAAAACCATAGTTTGAATCAGTGTTTGCAAGCTTAGGAAAGGAAGTTGATAATGATGATCAAATAGAGTTGATCTCATCTCTGAACAAGATTATTGGAAAGAACAAGAAGGTAAAAAGCTTGGAAGGAGCACTACTTGAGGTAACAAGTAAACTTCAAAGTACAATATCAAGTCAAGTTAGTGAAGCTAATCCCCAAGAAAAAGAAAAAGAGGTTATGAAAGAATTTGACATGGAATTCACAAACCTATCTGATATTACAATAGTCAAAGCCCAAGTAGCCCATGATGCACATATAATTCAAGTTGTATGCCAAAATATCTGAAATGATCTAGAAAACTTGGATATATGTATAAAAGAGTTGAGAAGATGTATAGATAGAGGGAAAGAATTATACATTTAGTGTACACAATCCTAGAGCCACACATTTGAGATATTATGAATCATTAACATTATTTGGTTTATGATATAGTCAAATGGAAAGTAGGAGAGGGAGCGGGAGTGGGGAGCGATTGGGGAGTGATGGTGTTCAGGCGGGAAACCAAAATTCAAACCTACTTGCGAGTGAGATTCCTACAAAGACTAATTCCTCTGGATTTGTAGGGTCCTCTACCTTTGGGGGAATCCCTATAGATCAATGTGGTGAAGACATAGATAACAAAGACCAAGATGGCCCAATGAACCTTGGGGACCCAGGAGGGGGACCCATTTTGGGTCCGGATAAAGTTAAATGTCTTCTTTATTTGGGATTAAACCCACAAGTATGTCAAGTTTTACCCCTATTAAGGTTATCTATAACTTATCTAAAGGGAAATATGCTATATCTATCCCTGACCAGGTCATTGACCATAATATCAAATATATGGAAAACTCTTTAGGTGGACGCTTCATAGGGGTTAGACCTAACATTGAAGTTGTTTGGGCCTTTGTTAAGAAAAAATGGAATCTCAAAGGGAAAGTTGATGTCATTGCTATGCATAAAGGCTATTTATCTTTTTTCTTCTCATGTGAAGAAGATAGGAAGTAGACTATCAGCAGTGGCCCTTGGTGTATAGGAAGAAGCAATATGTACCTCTAGAAATGGTACCCAAACATGATTATCAATGAGGATTTCATAGTTCAAATTCTTGTCTAGGTGAACCTTCCTAGTTTTCCCCTTGAATACTGGAATGAAGATGTTTTTGAAGTAATTGCTAAATCTTTTGGAGAGCTTCTCTCTATTGACCCTATTACTTTCTCTAGAAGAAGACTGATCCATGCATGGATATGTGTGGGTATAACGACGGAGGAAGATATGCCTGAGAAAATTAAAATGGAATCAAAGTTGGGAAAATGGGTTCAAAAACTAGGGTATTAAATGATTCCTTTTGCGTGCTTCAAATGCAAAAAGGCTAGACACTAGGCTAAACAGTGTTCGTATAACATTGCTAAGAAGGTTCAACATAAAAAGGTGTGGAAACCCAAAATTCAAAAATGGGGAATCCTTTGATGGGGTTTCAGGGCCTAAGATCAGTGAAGTTACTAAGGATGGTAAGGATGATAAGGGAAAAAGAAACAATGAAGCACTTAATCCAGAAAAGGGACATGACCCTAATCCTAAAGAGCTAGGTGGGGAAAAGGAGAATCAAAGCCCCACTAAAGATACCCAAAATATTCAAGTTGACTTTGTCCAAGATTCAATGGAAACCTAAAAGGAAGATAAATCCTTGAACCAGGAGTATAAAGAATAGATTTACCAAGAGAGGAGTACCTCAAGGGAATAAGATATGGATTTTGATTGGCCTGTCAAAACTCTGGCTAAAGAGGAGGATATTGTTTTTATTGATGCTCTACAAGACATTGTCCTGGGACTAGGATTATCTGATATGTCTCAAAATACTCCACTACAAAAGGAAATGATGGATGATACAAGAAAGAAACCTAAATGGGGGGATCCAGATGATATAGATAAATCCTTGGGTGAAAGCACAAGTGAAAAAGGCTTTACTAAAGTGGAAAGAAAGAAAGGTCAAAAAACTCAGATCTGTAAGCCCCAGAATAAACTCAAAGCTTACTATCCAGATGTTGGAAAGATTCATCTATCTCCACCAAGGAGACCTTCAGCTATAAGGACTAGGAACCAAGAAATGACTAGAAACATTGCAGATGGTACTCAAAGCACCATCCCATAGGTCAACAAAACTAAAAAGAAATGAAGATCATAACCTAGAACATTCAAGGATTAAATAATCCTCACAAATAGGATCTTATTAGGAATATGGTTAGAGATAATAGACTAGATATTGTTTTGATTCAAGAGACTAAAATGTCAAAGGAGAAAGTTGAAAAACTTAAGTTTTTCAAAGATAACTACATTATTGGGGGTAGCTCGGAAGGTGCTTTAGGTGGCATTGCTACTTTTGGAATGGTAACAGTATTGAGGGAGAAGTCATCTCTCAAGATAATAATATGACCAGTATCATATTTCATCATCTTAAAGATAACACTTCTTGGGTTCTCACTAATATCTATGCTCCTAATACTAAGAATGATAGGAAAAAATTTTGGTTGAAAATTGATCAAACCAAAAATCTTTTTGAGAAAGAAGGTTGGATTGTGTTGGGAGATTTCAATACTCCTCTGAAGGAAAATGAGAAAATTGGAGGTAGCCAACCAAATCTGGACAACAAACTTGACCTTATGAACTTTATTACTAGACAAGATCTCATTGATATTGATTTGCAAGGAATTAGCTACACTTGGACTAACATAAGAGAAGGCAAAGATTTGATCCTAGTAAGATTAGATAGATCTCTTATCACTAATGATTGGTATCAAAATTATTATTGCTCATTGACTGCCTTTGTTAGGGTTGGATCTGATCATTATCCTCTTTCTTTTATTGCTAACCCTATCTCTAGAAAAAGGAATTTTCCCTTTAGATTTGAGAAAATGTGGACCTTGAATCTAGAGCTTAATCAGAAAATTAATGAATGGTGGAAAATTAAATTTGATGGCACAACTATGTCCAAATTGGATAACAAAATTAGACATGAGAAAGATAACATTAGAATTTGGAATAAAGAGTTATTTGGGAACATTTTTTCAAACAAGGCTAAAATCTCTCTAGTCCTTAAAGATATCCAGGATTCCATCCAAATTTCAAGTTATGAGAAGACCCCCAAGGAAAAAGAAAGTGAAACTCTTATTAAATATCATGATATGGTGCATAAGGAAGAATTTTTTTGGAAACAAAGATCCCGAAACACCTGGCTCAGAGATGGGGATAGGAACTCTAAGTTCTTTCATCTCTCTGCTATCAAGCATAAGGTGGCCAATAGAATTTCTAAGCTTAGAGTTAACAATAGTTTTTTGGATAAGGAGGAGGATATTGCTAAGGAAGCTAAGGATTATTTCTTGAATTTTCTTACTCAAGACTTTGATCTGGATCAGAATTCTCAACAGGATATCTTGGCTAAAATCCCTAAAATCCTTTTTGAGAAGGATAACATTTTTCTTAAAGCTATCCCTTCTAATGAGGAAATCAAGAAGGCTATCTTTTCTTTTGAAGGTAGTAAATCCCCAGGACCTGATGGGTTCTCCATGTTTTTCTTCCAAATGTATTGGTCGGTTATGGGCAAGGATGTTACTGATGCTGTTAAAGAATTTTTTCATGCTAAAAGAATCCTCAAGGAACTCAATGGTACTTTCATTGCTCGTATTCCTAAAAAGGTTGGGGCTGATACTATGGACAAATTTAGGCCCATCAGTTTGTGTAATTCTTCCTATAAAATCATCTCCAAAGTCATTATTTCCCGTCTACTGACTCTTCTCCCCAAGCTGATTTCTCATCAACAAAATGCTTTTGTTCTGGAAAGAAAGTTTCTTGATTCCATTATCATGCTGCATGAGAATATTCACTCCTTAGTGATGGCTAGGAAAGAGGCATTTATTTTGAAAATTGACTTGTCCAAAGCTTATGATAGAGTTGATTGGAGTCTCCTTGAAAGATCTCTCCTTGCCTTTGGCTTCAACAGATGCTGGACTAAGATTCTTATGCAACTGGTTACTTCTGCTTCTTTTTCTATGCTGGTTAATGGTTCCACAACCCCCTTCTTTAAATCATCAAGGGGATTAAGGCAAGGGGATCCCCTTTCTCCTATTTTATTTGTTATCATGGCTGAGTGCTTGGGAAGATACATTGATTCAGTGGTCCAGAGAGGAGATTTAAAGGGTTTGAGATCTTTCTCTTCCAATTATGTTTTCTCCCATCAACAATTTGTGGATGATTCTATTTTTCTTGGAGAAGCCTTAGTTGTTGAAGCTAAAAATCTTAAATCTCACCTCAACAACTATAGTAAAGCTTCTAGTCAATCTATTAACTGGAACAAAAGCTCTTTATACTTCATTAATGTCCTAGATACTAGGGAAAGGAATATCAGAAAAATCTTGGGTTGCCAAATTGGTCAACTCTCTGCTACCTACTTGGGTCTTCCTCTTGGCCTTAACCCTCCAGATTCTTTTTGGAGCTCCATTGTTGAAAAATTCCACAAAAAACATGCTGGTTGGAAAGGTTCTCTCCTTAGCTAGGCTAGTAAAGTTCAACTATTAAAGTCTTCACTCCAAAGTATTCCCATCTATGCTCTTAGTCTTTTTCGAATCCCAAATAAGTTTGCTAAAGCTATTAAGAAAATCCAAAGAAACTTTCTTTGGACTAGTGTTGAGAAGAAGAGAAGAAAGGCTCTTGTCTCCTAGGATAAGGTCTATTTACCCAAATCTAAAGGGGGACTAGGGATTAGAAGGATCAAATACCTGAATGACTTCCTGTTGGCTAAATTTTTCTGGAGAAGTTTCAATTCAGAGGGTGAATGGAACACAACATGGCAAAGAAAATATAAAAAGAATACTCCTAACCTTTAGAATTACTTGGATTCTAATTTAGAAATTATGGGTTCTTGCATATGGAAAAATGTTACTAAAGTTAAGAGCATCATTTGGGAAGGAGTTAAATGGAAAATTGGAAAGGGGGACAATATCAACTTCTAGGAAGATTCTTGGACTAGGGAATTACCTCTCTTTGAGAATCCTAAATGGAATCAATATATGGTTGCCTACAAAGAAAAAATTGGGTCTAAAGTTGCTAATTATTGGGTGAACAATAAGTGGATTGATCTTTCTCAGATTAACAACAATCTTTAGACCTTAAATGTTATGCTTAATGCTTTTGTGACTTCTAATCATGAAGATACTATGATATGGAAGCATACTCCTAATGGTCATTTCTCTATTGACTTTGCCTACTCTCAGAACTTTAGTACTATTTTGGCTCCCTTTTGGGCTAAGGCCTGGATTAGAGGTCTCACTCCTAAAATATACATTTTCTTCTGGATGATGTTACAAAACAAAATCTTGACTCTTGATAATATCAAGATGAGGGGTATGTGCTTAACTAACATGTGCATTTTGTGTAGGGAAGAAGAAGAATCTGCTAATCATCTTTTTATCCACTATGCTTATACCCAGGAGATATGGGCTCTCTTCTTGAATACCTTCAACCTAAACTGGGTGCTCCCCAAAGACATACAAGGAATGTTCAATTCATGGAATATTATTCTTAGAAACAAAGACATCAAAGGTATATGGCATTAAGCCTTGCCTCACATGTGCTAGGTCATATGGAAAGAGAGGAATGATAGAATCTTCCATGAGATCAAGTCCCCTCCTAAGATCTTGTTTGAGAAAACCAGAAGTTTGATTAGTGCAAACTATAGAGAAATGAATTTGAAGGCTACCATTTCTACTGAAGAGGACATTAAAATCCTTAATAAGTGGAGAATTCAAATTAACAAAAAGGACCAGAAAGATCCTAGATATGAAGTGAAATGGGACTACCCCCCTCCAGGTTAGATGAAAGTGAAATTTTATGGTGACTCTTAGGGGAACCCTAGCATTGTAGGTTGTGGCATTATTATCCAGGATGAGATAGGAAATTGTAAAGCTATAAAGGTTATCCTGATTGGTACCTAGACTAACCATGTTGCTGAGGCTATGGAGGCATACCAGGGAATCCTTCTGGCTAAAGAGCACAATTGTAGAAAATTATGGCTTGAAGGAGATTCAAAAAATATTATTGATTTCCTTAATGAGAAATCCAATCCTTCATGGACAATCGATAATATTATTAATGCTGCTAAAGATCAAATTAATACCATTATAGATTGCATTATTACCTACATTTTCCATGAAGTTAATGTGGTGACTGACTGGGCTGCTAACCACACTTGCAAAAAAGGGGACGTCACTTTATGGAAAAACAAGGATGACATTCTGTTTGAGATCAAATCCATCATCCATTTTGAGAGATCTTACAAAAATCAAAGAAGTGAAAGACAACTGAGATATGATGGGGAAAAAAATGAGGAATGTAAAGAATAATTATTGTAATGTCATTTCCAAAGCCTCCACTTGGAATGATGATTTATCCTCACATGGATTCTAGGTTCCAAAAAGATCGGGTATTTACACTAATATTACTAAGGGGATAGATGTTAATAACACCAAAGTGAAGCATATTCCTCAAATTGAGAATATGGGAGGAGGAAAGAAAAGATATGAACCAGTTAACTGTAATGAATGGAGACAAAAAAAGGCAGTTTGGGAGATTCTTAAGAAGGGGAATTTTAGTACTTACATGGAGAAAATCCAAGGTGGGAATCCAGGAATTACTCAGTACTTCATGAAGAATTCAAAGAATGCTAATATTATTTTCAATAACCACTAGATTGATATCAATGAAGACCTTATTGTTGATGCGATGGGACTTCCCAAGGAGGGTATGAAATTCTACCATGACAGAAGCTATTCTGACAAGCTGGCTGAGAGATTCCTAGATAACAAAGAAGAAGAGGCTAGGATGATAAAATAGGTTGGGTGGTTCATCAATCCTACTAATATTAGTAGACCTTGGTGCTTTGTTCTTTATGCTACTATTAGCTACTTAACCCTTGATGGGAGATTCTCTAGAGCCTACAGCCACCATTTTGTCATCCTGAATCATTTTAGGCATGATGAATCTATCAGTATGCCCTATTACCTGATATGCTCCATGAATCACACTATTAAGAGTCTTTAGGATGACCCAAAAGGGGGTCATGCATCCCATCAGGGTCTCATGGTCATTCTCTACAATCAACTAAAAGATAAAAATATTGCAAGACCTATCAACAAGGGTAAAAATGCTAATGAGGAGGATTTTAAGGATGAGGACTCGAATGGAATGTTCGAAGCTGACACAGAAGATAAAAGAACTACTGAAGACAAGAAGAAAGGAAAAAGAAAAGGTAAAAATAGGGTTGGTTCTATTAAGAGAAAAATTGAGATTCTTGATGATGACTACCCTAATTCTGAGGATGAGTACGAGAACCAGAATAGTAAAAAAAGGAAGAGTACAAAGATTAAGGGGACAAAAATGGACAATAATAGGAGGTCCAAGAAAAAAGGGCTTTTTGATTCTTTTGATGAAGAGGAGAATACCATGAAAAGAAAAGAGAAAATCAAAGGGAATAACAACATTGTTGAGCAAGATAATGACAAAGAGGACTGGACCGACATCCATGACAACTAGAAAGATAAGGAGAAGGAAAAATCCTTCGGCAAGACTCCCCTTAATGACCAGGCTCAAACTAGTGATCCCCTTAGGAAGACCGCTTGTAGTAATTTTGATCCTTGCCACAAGGAGAGTATCATCTCCTTTGGGAATTTTCCGGGATCTATTACTTATGACATTAAGGTCATCAAGGAGGACCTCCAAGAACATAAAAAGATCATGAATATGATTAAATGTGCTACTTTTTGAGACAAGCCTTTGACTGCTTGCTTAGAGGACTAGATGGAGGCTATCCACAAAGGAAAAGATTTTAGTGAAATGGGTGTCAAGGTGATGGATTTGGAACAAATTTTAGACAAGCTCAACATTGATAACAAGAGGTATGATGAAAGAATCATCTCTCTGGAAGAGAAAGTCCAAAATCTAGAAAAGCCCATTAATAAGAACTGTGAGTAGAGCACCCATATTATAAATCTTTTTGATGATCAAAGTAAGCCTACCAGGGAGAAGATCGAGTTCTACAGAGGGGAGGAAATCAAGGAATTCAAGGATATGGGCATTGGTAGCCATACTAGAGCCAGCATGAAGAAAAAAGAGATGGAGTTGGAGGACAAGAAAGGAAACATGGACCTCTTAGTTGTTCACACCTCTGAGATTATGAATATCAACTAGCTCTCTCTTTTCTATGGTTGTCTTTTGTCTGTGTTTTCTTTCTTTGTTTCTGAATGCCTGGCAATCTTTCTTTGCTATCTTTTACTAGGATGTGTGCCTTTGTTTTTGTTGTCTTTTTTGTTCAAAGGTTGATTAGTATTGAATATCTTATGATCTTTTGTACAAGGTTTTGGGACCTTTCAAATCATATTTTTACTTAATCAAAACATTTTGTAAAGCCCTAATGTGAAGATCTCAGAAATTGAGAGGAAAACAAGCAAGATTTTTGATGATATGAGACTCCTGAATGATGAGAAGGAGAAGAAATTGAAAAGATTCTCTCTACTCAGAGAGCATGTATCACTATAAATTAGTATTTTAGAGAATCAATTAGAAGAATGTCTTTCTTCGAAGACATCTTATGGAAAATTTTCTTATGCAAATCTTAAGGCAATTGAAATTGCATCCTTTGGCCTATGCGCATTGCTTAGTGTTTCTAATGTAGTCAATAATTTATGGGATAAGGAGATAGAAATCCTGAAAATCAATTTTACAGATTGTGTTGCAAGCCTTTTTTCCTTACAATATTGAAATCCGAGGTAAAACAATTTTTTTACAATAATTTTTTACACCTTTGTCATTGTTGTCAAAGGGGGAGTAGTATAAGCTTAAAATTGTATGTATAGATATTATATGTATAGCATGAAGTATACTCTTAGGGGGAGTATAAGTATTTTAGAGTATAAATATTTTGGAGAAATAAGTATTTCAAAGAAATAAGTAGTTATGTAAGAGCCACATTTTTGTATGACCACAATTTTGTAATTTAAGTTTCTGGGACTTAGCCAATTTTCCCATATGTTGCCACCAATGAAAAAGTGAGAGATTTTTGGCAATTTGGCTAAGTAGGATATCAAAATGTTGTCATTATGGAAACATATACTTAGTATGAAGATAGCATAATAGTTGGAAGTAGTCTTGTATGAGCGCACTAGAAAATTGTCTAAGTACAACAATATTTACCAGTCTAATTGGAGATAGTTTTGATTAGCAATGTTCACAGAAGAAGGTTCAGTGCATGCGCACTTGAACATGGATCATTCTATGTATATCAAAGCCACATATGAGAGTGCAAGCCTATACAACATGTACATAAGAATATATTAAAGATTTACAAAGATAGTGTTGAGCTGACCTAAATAGAGTAGAAGATAGAATATGATCACAATAAGCTAAGAGATTATTTTATTTATCAAAATAATGAATTAACCATGTAGGGATGACATCATAGATGTTAAACCTAAGGCAACATGAATTGATTTTATATTTTGAGAATAGTATGTATTGTAAGTTGACATAAAGTTATTTATTGCAATAGCTTGTATATATGTAAGAATTATGTAATGCAAAATGTACACATCATACATATAGAAATTGTAATAAGTTGACATATGATGCAAAGTTGTATATTGTAAGAAGGAAGAAAGAAATAGATGTATGTGAAAGTGAAGAGGCTACAAAGCTATATCAGAATAGAAAATCTATTTGGTAGCAGTAAAAGGTTTTGTATTTTACCTTTGTATCAGAAGCTATTATTGTATATTGCATGTTTGGGCAGTGAGATCATCTTGAAAACATTTTTTTTGTAATAGAAAGTCCTAAAAGGTTTGAGGCTTCTAACAAGACCTAAAGTCCTTTAATCAGGATAGAGATACTATATGTATGTAATAGACTCCTAATAGGTTCAACATCCTTGACCAGATATCTTTTGATTGGTGGATCAGTTGTGGGTATCATCCCCACTGGGGTTTACCCTTGGCCATGGTTTCCTCAAGAAAAGACATGGTGTTATGAGTTCATTTTCTTTATTGCTATGCTTGTTATTAAATTTACTTAGTTTAGTTTCTTATGCAAGCTTCAAGTTAATTTGTTATATCCATAATTGGGCAAAAGTAAAAGTTTGTGAAATATCGATTCACCCCCCCTCTCGGTATTTCCTATTTCTAACACTTTTCATTACTTCAACAATTTTAGATCTAATCAGCAATTCAACTCGGTCTCTATAGCATATATCAGAAACATATAACATGCAGTTTGCTATCCAAAAGTAATTAACTTGTAGAATATAACAACATTCACATCAAAACATTCACACAAGTATAACACTAGGATTTATAGTGGAAACCTAGTTTGGGAAAAACCACTTTGTAACATCCTACTTATTTTCACTCTTCTGAAGTGAGCTCTGTGAAAATCCTATTAGGAATGGGAACACTGAGAGGGGAGGGGTGAATCAGTGTTCTACAATATTAATTTATGATATCTTAAAACTTAACTCTATTACTTAAATGTTGAACTAAATATTAAAGCAAGTAAAATAAACAACCATAACACATAACACCATATATGATTATGGGGAAACCTTGGCCAAAGGAAAAAACCCAGTGGGAATTAATACCCACTAATAATTGTACTTGTGTATTATGAACTTGTTAATGTTCCTTAGCCTTGTTAGAAGTTTTCTTTATAGTGCATTAGTACAATGACCTTGTCAAGGGTCGAACCTTGTTAGGGGTGGTTGGCTCACTGCCAAAGCTCACTACTCAATAGAGAAGGCTACAACCTCCTAGATATCAAATACACTATATCTACAATGGTGAACTGTTGTTATGACACTGCTTGTCTGATCAGTTCCTTATGTGCGCTAATGATTTAACCTCTTGTAAAGCTCTATATCATGTTGACTACTCTTTGCATACTTCTCTTCTTCTATCAACTCTATATCTCATTTCATTTTCAAATACAAAGGCGTGTGTCTTATTTATAGGTGCAAACAAAACTATTCACTAAGTCAACCTATAACCTATTACATACAATGCTTCCAAATGAATTGGCTCAAGCGTGTTTACATATAATGATATTAACATGTTTATAATAAAATTAAAATAGTTGCATAGCCTTTACAAAACAATATTATACACACTAACCAAAATACTAACAGTCGGCTCCATGCTCTATTTTGTTCCACCACTCACTATCTGTGTCACTTCAACTCACTATAACTTCTTCATACTAAAATATCTGAACATGTGTTCTTAACCATATCTTAATAACATACTCAAAATATTATCTTCAAGGACACATGCCAAAATATGATCATACGCACATGCGTTGATGCTATGTTCATCAGGTGCTTCACTAACTATCCTGTCTTCCATACTTAGCCATTTTTCTGATCTTCTAAGTTATGCGCTGACTCCAAAACTCCATATGAATTTGTTGCCATAATTACAACACTAATCTTAGTCATATCCACTAGTATAGTCAACCTTCCAACAATCTCCCCCTTTGTCATTAATGACAACAAAGGAATATGGTGAAGTTACTAAACTGTATCTTACACAAACTTTCTAACATATACTCTTACCTTTTTATGTAAATCATATACTCTATCTTATATCTCCCTTCTACTACTCCATAGTTACTCTACTCTTACTCCATATTTACTCTACTCCCCCTTTGACATTAATGAAAAAGGTGCTAAAAAATGGGATCTTCAAGTACTTACACTTAGAATACATTCGGGTATGCAACCTAAAGGTTTTGGATCTCTTGCTGCCAAAATGCCTTGAGTGCATCTACTATTTGTAGATGGGTGCATAGTGCATAAGTTAGCTTATCCATCTTCTCCAATTTTGTATAGGGACCTTGATCATATGTCATAATTGTGGCATCAATCTCCTTCATATTTTGATTCAACACATCCAATGAGGGTGCAAGTGCATGTCTCAACTAAGTTTTCCTAGCCATTATCTTGGCTATCTATTTCTCTTCCTTTTCAATCTTGTATAACTATCCTTAATAGACATTATTACACATGTTCACATCTTGTGAGGGATCTAGCACTAAATTTATCATAGTTTCCATCATGGATTCAACTTCTTGAATTTTCTTTGAAAGGTTTAATGTAAGTTTGTCTTTATCCATACAATCAGCTATTATATTTCTTCCTTTAGCTGCTAAATCTTTCAGCAAAGCTTGACCAACCTTAAGAGAATTGAGGTCAAGTGCAAAGTTACCTATCAATTCACTTATCCTTTTCTTAATATATTTCTCTTCTACCACTTTAGATGTTGATTCTTCAAGACTCCATAAATTTTCTTTGAAGCATGTCAAGATGGTGCTGACATCATCCACTGAATGTACACTAGACACTTTCTTGTCTTCAGGTAGTAGGTTGTTCAGTATGCTTACTGATTCAACAAACAATGGATTCCTCATTACTTGTTTCTCCTTTTCTTTCTCCATTTCTATCACACTAATATTTATTAAATCTTCTTCTCCCAAAAGTCTAGACTGGTTGTATCAGGGGTCAAACTTGACAAAAATGAAGTTGAGGGCTTAGGGGTAAGGGGTGTACTGTCCATAACTTTACTTTTCACCTTCACTGGTATTTCAATAGAGGGATCATCTGTAGGTTCATCTTCCTTCTCTTCTTCTTGTCTAGTCAAGTCTTCAATCTAAACTTCTTGTTGCTTAGGTGAATTATCACCACATAGAATCTCAACCTCTTCTGTGCTCACAAAAGCTTCCTCAAACTTATCAAGGTCTTTATCTATTTCCGCCATTGATATTTCAACATTATCAATCATGATAGTGTCATATTTTGTTTTAGGCATGGGCTCAGACTCCATTACTTCACTAGGTGTTGTCACTGTGGGCACAGAATCTTATTGACCTCTTACAGGTGCATTGGGAGTCTCAGCTACTTTTACTTTCTCAGTGGGGACCTGGGTTGTAGGTGTAGTAGGAGGATACATGTTTCTATCTAAGAACACCTTCTCAAATTCTTTTTTAGTCTCCTTAGCAACCAACTCATAATCCTTGTTCATAATTCATAGAGTTCTCAATTTAGTTCTTAGGTGCAGCTTTACCAAATATAATAACAATGATTTCTCTTCAAATGAAAAAAATGGGAGGCTTTCATCTAGTATCTTTTCTCTTATCCTGAGATCTTCTTGTATATCTTGTCTCTTCAAGAAGTATAAAATGTTCCAAACATTGTCTGGTATAATTGTCTTAAGTTCCAAAATTGTTTTCTTGAACTTAATCATGTGCTTGATTATCATACCATAGATCTTTGATTTATCTATCTCACTATATTTTTCATAAAAAATTCCAATTTGATCAATTCTCCCTTCATCTACTACCCTAGTTTTCAACACTTCAAGATTCGGTCTGAATCCTACCTTTGGAGGTGCTTGAGTGTTTCTGCATTTTCTTCTTGTTGGTCTAGAGGATGGGAAGCTTGCATCGGTATTCTTCTTCCTCTTAGGCATCCTTCTAGGCTCAAGAGGTAGTTTGGACTCTAGATCAATAGTATCTGTGGGTGTAGGAGTGTTATCTTCTATCTTTTTCTTCTTCTCCTTGGGATCGTCAGTCTTCTCTATTTTCACTTCAGAAGATAGTGTGCTCTCAAGTTGCATTGCAATCTTGGCTTCCCTTGCCTTATCTAGGTCTACTTGTGTGACTCCATGTATTTTCAATATGTCTCATGTTATCTCTGATGCTTTTCTCTTGGTTGCAGCACTGTTCAAGACTGAATCTACCTATCTTGTCTTCTCCACATAAGTACCCCACCTTGGTTCATTGGAATCCTTAGGCACTGATAGGAGGACTTGTGCATATGCTTCTATAAAATCTTCATCCACTTCATAACCAAGTGGATGAATCCACTTATTTATAGGCTCTACAACTTCCATGCATGTGATATTTGTCTCTACCATGAAACAAATGTTGTCTTTATACTTCTCCACAATAATCTTAGGTATTCTATACCTTCTCTACATTCTAATTCTAAATGTATTTATTTCTAAGTCCATGAACTCTTTCAAGGTGCTTTCAGATGTTTCCTTTAATGAAATATGTGGCATTGTAGGTATGCTCCTATCTAGATAGAGATCTGATACTTTTCCAACAATATGGAATTACATATAGATGATCAATGAACCAAACCTAAATGTTTTTCTCTTATCATGTTTGATAGCCCTTATATTATCCATCAACTATGCGCGCAGGATCTCACACAAGTTTAACTCTCCATTTTCCTTTACAATTCTGACAGCTGCCAAAATTGTTGTTGTTGACACACTATTAACTCTGTTTGCATGCTGGAATTTGTAACCAAGTATCATAGACATTAGCTTTATGTCTTTCTCCTCAATCAGCTCAATGGTCATGTTGCACTTATCACTAGGAGACTTACAGGCTTGTTCCACTTGTTTCTTGACATCCTTACTAGTGGGAAGAATGGTGCCAGTCTTAGGAAGTCTGATCATCTCATAAATGAGATCAATAGTTATTCTAATAGGGACTTCTCCTATCCAAAATAGGTCATTATGTATTCTACTCAGTAGAATCTTAATCCATTTGAATTCATAAAATTCATGTATAGTCACATACTCAATAATAGGGTTGTTTTCTAGGTGTGCAAACTCATCCATGAATGTCATGTCCTATTTCATCATTGAATCTAAGTGTGACCTAATCCTATCCAATCCTACAAATTCCTTTTTGCAATAAATGTATGTGTGTATGTCCTCTACATGCATAACTCCCATAAGAGTCCTAGAGAATGCCCATTCTAGGTCATCTAGGACTGACTTGAAAGGATGATTCTTAAAGATATATCTCTTCCTTTTAGTAACATCAAGAACAATTGGAGTGGCCATTACTTACTTGATTAATTGATCAAATAGAGTTCCAAAGGGTTTCTAAATCATCGTGATCAAACTAGGGTTCTGCAACAATCTTAACTTTCTTTCACTGATGAAATCAACTTCAATCTTCCAACACTCACTTCTTTGATCACTTGTTCTCTTCAAAGGATTGAACTTGAATGAAAATGTGTGGATAAAGGATCTTCCATGACTATAAAAACAATTGTCTTCCATTAATGCTTGCTACCATAACACATAATGTAACAATGAATTTCAATCTCCATCTCTGCTAGCAATCAAGTTGTGCACTTTTGCATATAGCATCAACTAGTCTCCAAACAACTATAGCCAAAGGTGCATACTCTAAGGGTGAGTATACCAGCTATGTAGGGGTCTAGAGTTAATCTAGCTCACCCTATGACCATGAGGATCATTCATCCAGAAGTAGAAGGTGCATCCATTACGGATGCATCCACTACATACTCATCAACATTGTCTTTCTTTACTTCCATCCAAGTCTTGGTGGCATCTTCTGTAGCTTGCACAAAATTAACTTCTCCTGATTCATCTAATATTGATCTTTAAGACTTATTAGGGCTTTCTTTTCTTTGCACTTTTGATTTGCAAAACTTTGAGATGTGTCTAGCCTTGTTACAAGAGTGACAAATAATTGGAGGCCTTATATTCCTCGATGCATTGATGTGAGTTACCATACTACATTGTCTAGTTGTGTGACCATTATAATTACATATCTGACATGTAATGTTTTGAGGACTTCTAATATTTTTCTGAGGATGATTTCTCTAATTGTGTTGAGTCTGAATTCTTTGACTTGATCTACAATTCATAGCTCTATGACCAAACTTATTGCATGAATAACAATAACCATTGAAAGGTCTTACCTCTTTACAATCTCTTGCTATATGTCCATGCTCTTTATAGGCATAAAAAGTTTAGTTTATTGGTTTGTGCTCATCCTTAGATGGTTTAGCTTTAGCTTCTTTAGTCTTCTTAGCTTCAGTGGATTCTCCTGGTGCTTTCATTCTTTCTTGCATATCATTGATTTGATTTTGTGCTTCATTGAATCCAATACCAGTGGTATCTCCTTTAATCTTCTATGCATATAATTGTGACTCTATTAGATCGTTACTTATGTGTAATTTTTCAATATGATTCTTTACTTCAGTCAATTTAGATTCCACCTACTTCTTGATGTTTTCGAACACCAATATTTTCATGTTTGCTTGCCTTAGTTCTTCATCCATCTGCTTGTTTTCTTTGACCTAATCTTCATAAGCTTCCTGATTGTTAAATAGCTTTTCATCCAACTCCTCAATCTGATCCTTTAGAGATGTGTTTTCCTCATTCAGATTTTTGACCATTTTTCCTAAATCACTTGTAGAATAATATTTCAAATCTTTTCTCATTTTCTCAATGAATACTTGAGAACCACTAACCTTTAACTGTAGTTCTTCAATTTCATTTTTAGATCTGTCAAGGTCTTCAAGAGCTACTTCAAGATTCTTCTTTAGATGTTTCACTTCTCCTGTATCCATGATCTCTTTAAGTGGTTAAACTTATCTTCAGAGGACCAAAGATCTGATACCAATTGTTAGGAAAGGGAACACTAAGAGGGGGGGTGAATCAGTGTTCTAAAATATTAATTTATTATATCTTGAAACTTAACTCTATTACCTAAATGTTGAACTGAATATTAACACAAGTAAAGTAAACAAGCATAACATATAACACTAGATATGATTATGGGGAAACCTTGGCCAAAGGAAAATCTCCAGTGGGAATTAATAACCACTAATAATTGTACTTGTGTATTATGAACCTGTTAATGTTCCTTAGCCATGTTAGGAGCTGTCTTTATAGTGCATTAGTACAATGACCTTGTCAAGGGTCACACCATGTTAGAATTATTTAGTAACAAACCTTGTTAGGGGTGGTTGGCTCACTACCAGAGCTCACTGCTCAATAGAGAAGGCTACAACCTCCTGGATATTAGATACACACTATATCTACAATGATGAACTGCTAATATGACACTGCTTGTCTGATTAGTTCCTTATGTGTGCTGATGCGTTAACCTCTTGTAAAGCTCTATATCATATTGACTACTCTTTGCATACTCCTCTTTTTTCTATCAACTCTATATCTCATTCCATTTTGAAATACAAAGGCACATGTCTTATTTATAGGAACAAACAAAACTATTCACTAAGTCAGCCTATAACCTATTACATACAACGCTTCCAAATGAATTGGCTCAAGCATGTTTACATACAATTATATTAACATGTTTATAACATGATTAAAATAGGTGCATAGCCTTTACAAAACAACATTATACACACTAACTAGAATACTAATAGTCAGCTCCATGCTTTGTTCTATTCTGCCGCTCATTGTCTATGTCACTTCAACTCACTCTAACTTTTGCATACTAACACAGCTAACCATGTGTTCTTAACCATATCTTAATAACATACTCAAAATATTATCTTCAAGGATGCATGCCAAAACTTGACCATATGCATGTGCACCGACGCTTTGTTCATCAGGTGCTTCACTGACTATCTTGTCTTCCATACTTAGCCATTTTCATGATCTTCTAAGTTATGCATTGACTCCAAAACTCCATATGACTTTGTTTCCATAATGAAAACACTAATCTTAGTCATATCCACCACTATAGTCAACTTGCCAAAAAAGCCAACCCTATTAAAGGTTTACAAACACACTATTAGAATAACTAAGAGGGGGGTGAATTAGTTATCCATAGTTCCAAATTACAAAAGTATCACTTAAAACAAATTTAGCTAATTTTGCAGCTTGGTAAACAATAAATACTAAACTATCTATGTCTTTAACGATTACTAGTTAATTGCTCATAGAGATTACTGACCAAATCAAATATGAAACATGCAAAGTATGATAGGCAAAAAATCACCACATAAACATATAACACAAAAGATTTAATGTGGAAACCCTGTAAAGGGAAAAACCACCCAGGACCGGTAACCCAAAATATTTCCACTCTTCTGAAGTAAGCTTGGTGAAGAGCCAACCCTATTAAAGGTTACAAAATACACTATAAGGTGTGACCTTTTTAGAGGATTTAACACTAACAGTTATCGTACAACCAACATTCACTATGGGGTTGACAGGATAACAATGTACATTATATGAATGACATATAAGACTTTCAAGTCCACTCTATTAAGAGATTTTATATGTTTACAATGGTTAAACTAAAATAGTAGGTGATCTTATTACAATACAACATGACTTTGCAGATGTTCAGATCTATTCTAAGCTCATAAAATCCTCTGATCAATATTTCAATTTAGTTCTTCAATATTCAATAACTTACTGTCCCTGGGTAAAAGCTCTCTGACACTCAGTTAACTCTGCAGTTCGGTTCTTCTTCAACCAATCTGATCAAGCATGCATGAAGCAATGTTCATGTGATATCTCTACAGTCTCCTTCTTTTGGCATCCTTTTCACAATGAAATCAATGTCTCTTAAATAGATAAGTAAATTATTTTCTTTTCATCCATCAGATTTTGCTACTTAATCTCCTTCATTGATTTTGCCACTTAAACTTTCCTCAGTAGATGTGTCACTATCTCATTTCATTTCCATCCTTTAGATCTTCTTCAAATTTTGTTAGCCATTGATCTCATAACAAACTTTATCTTCCAGCTCACAATCATACACTTTACAGCTCATCAATTTCTATCAGTTAAACTAATCATTTTGTCCATACTCGGTTAATAAAGAAATTTTTTGGCGAACACAAGCTCGGTGGATAATGTCACTCGGTATACACTACACTGGCTCGGTGTATACTGGAATGCTTCATTAACTGACCACACTACTTTGTAACATTTTTCTTCCAAATTCATAATAGATTAATGCAACATAATCAAGTCAAAAATATGAAGTCATAGACTCCATCAATAAGTTACCAAGAGTATTCCTTATCCTCATCTGTCATATCCATCTTCCTCCATGTAGATATCTTAGTTATCATCTTTTCTCTCCTCTTTATAGATGTTTAGATATTTTTAAATAACATGATAAGTAGTGTCAAAACTAGTTGACATCAATGACAACATAATGACTGATTTAGTTATCTTACATATCCATTTAGTGCTTGATGATCTCTAATCACTATGTAGTTCATCAATTAGGTTCTCAATTAGTTGTAGATCATCAATCTCACCCTTTGGCATTGATGGCAACTCAAGAAATATGAAATATACCATACACATACCAAAAATGTATTCTACAACTATGTAAGAAATGTTGTAAGCTCTCCCTAGCTTAATATGTTTAATTACTACATTACATGACAACATTGCAAGTGCAGACTTTCTTCTATAGATTTGATCTTATCAGCTTCTTAGATTATCTCTCCCTAGATAGATGTTCCAGTGATCTCCTCAGTTATCATATTGATTCATATTGTTTATCTCTCCCTTTGAAAAAAATGCCAAAGAAAAAGATAAAACATACAACTCTACAATAGCTAAGTAACTCTTTGTTGTCCTTTGCATACAATGTATCTCTGTATCTCAGTATACCGATATGCAAATCTCTGTTCTAGTTCCTCAGATATTTCACAACCTTAGACAAAATCCAAAGTGTGAGCTATGTTGCATCGACATGAATGATCTTCTAATAAGGTTAGGCTGATGCAACCTCTAGATCACATTAGTGAATGGTAGACATGGGACAAACCCCAAGTCTAGCCCTTAAGTATTCAAAAGTTTTCTTCGGTAGAGGCTTTGTAAATATATCATCAAGTTGATCTTTAGATGTAACATATTCTAGTTTAACTTTCTTCTCCTGTACTTGTTCTCTTAAGTAGTGATACTTAATAGAAATATGCTTGGTCTTTGAGTGCATTATAGGATTCTTAGAAATATTTATTGTACTTTTGTTGTCACAATATATAATCATCGACTTAGTGATTACCTCATTCATCCCTTCCAACACTTGCTTGATGTAAGAAATATTTGAATAGTTTGTAGTAGAAGAAACATACTTTTCTTCAGTAGTAGATTGAGAAACACAATGTTGTTTCTTACTTGTCCAAGTAACAAGTCTTTCACCAAAGAAAAATGCTCCTCCAGTGGTACTCTTTCTATCATCTATATTTCCAGCCCAATCTGCGTCAGTGTAGACTCTTAGTTCAAACTTGCCTTCCTTGGGATACCATAATCCATAGTCCTTAGTTTTTTTCATGTATCTTTAGATTCTTTTTGTAGCAACCATGTGTGACTCCTTAGGATTTCTAGAAAATCTAGCAACAATCCCCACAACATGTGCAATGTACTACATATGTACTATATACTACATACATACTATGGTATCGGTACAATGTTTGGTTTACCTCTATAGTTTCATCATCTTTAGTCAGTTTGCAACCTATGACCATCAGTGTTCCAATTGGTTTAGCATCTTCCATGCCAAATGTTCTCAGTACTTCCTTTATGTACTTGGATTGTGTGATGAAAATTCCATCATTCTTTCTAAATAACCTGCAAGCCTAGAAAGAACCTAATCTCTCCAAACATAGACATTTCAAATTCTTTTCTCATCTCATTAGCAAATGATTTACAGATATGATCTTGTCCTCCAAAAATAATATCATCCACAAATATTTCAGCAATTAAAATAGTGTCATCAGACTCTCCTTTCATATACAAATTATTGTTTTCACTAGTTCTAACAAAACCAATACTTAACAAATAAGTATGCAACCTTTCATACCAAGCTCTTGGTTCTTGCTTTAAACCATATAAAGCTTTGTGTAGTCTACATACCATGTCTTTCTTGTATGGATCAACAAACCCTTCTAGTTTTTCTATGTAGACCTCCTCTTCTAGTATCCCATTCAGAAAAATAGACTTAACATCCATTTGATAAAATTTAAACTTCTTATGTGATGCATAGGATAGTAACATGAAAACTCCTTCTAGTCTAGAAATAGATGCAAAGGTTTCACCATAATCTATTCCTTCCTCCTGTGCATACCCCTTGCAAACTAGTCTGGCTTTATTCCTTATAACTTCTCCTTTTTCATTTAGCTTATTTTTGAAAATCCATTTAGTACCGATAACATTCTTATCCTTAGGTCTAGGTACTAAAGTCCATGTCTTGTTTTTCTCTATTTGTTCTATCTCTTCATTCATTTCATTTATCCATTCTTCATTCTCTAATGCAACTTTAACATTTTTGGGTTTAAACTCACAAACTAAGCATGTACCTTGTCTTAACTTACTTCTTGTCAGCATGCCAGCTTGTTTGTCTCCAATGTTTTGGTTCTCAAGATGATGTCTTCTAACAAATCTTTCTAGCACTTGATCTCTTCTTTGTTGTTCATCCTATTCAGGTTCATTCTCTTTCTCAGTAGCTCCTTGCTGATCACCAGTTTCTCTTTCCTATTCCTTGGTGTTGTTTTCCTGATGACTGGTTGACATAGTCTACAAATTTGGTAGGTACTCTGGATGTTCAATGTAAGTGAATCCACCATATTCTTCTGGCTCCCTAGTGCTTTCTTCACCATTCTTAGTATCAAATTCATCAACCTTGACATTAGTACTTTCAATCATTTTATTAGTAACTTTATTTAGACACTTATAAGCTTTTCTTTTAGTGGAATATCCAAGAAATATCCCTTCATCCCCTTTAGAGTCAAACTTTCCATTTATTTCATCTTTCAAAATAAAACATTTACTACCAAAAATTCTAAAGTAACTTATAGTTAGTTTATGACCAAACCATAACTCATAGGGTGTTTTGTTTGTGTCCTTCAATTGTACTCAATTCAGAACATATACAGTTGTACTAACTACTTCTCTCCAATATGTCTGAGCCACATTCTTTTCTATCATTAGTGTCCTTGCGTAATCAACAATTGACCTATTCCTCCTTTCAGCAATACCATTATGCTAAGGTGTTCTCAATGTTGAAACCTATCTTTTTATACCATGCTCATTACAATAGTTAGTAAATTCATCAAAAATAAATTCACCACCTCTATCAGATCTTAAGCATTTCAGTTCTTTTCGAGTTTCTTTTTATACTTTTTCTTTATACCATTTAAACATCTTAAATGCCCCAGATTTCTCTTTTAAGAACATTATAGTCATCAATCTAGTGTAATCATCAACAAACAAAATGAAGTATCTATCTCTGTAGTAGGTCTATGTTCTCATGGGACCACATAGGTCAGTGTGAACTAGCTCCAAAATTTTCTTTGTTGAATAGTCTTTACTCTTAAAACTAGATTTTTTCATCTTACCTTTCTGACATTGATGACACATTACATGATCTGACTTTACTAGGCTAGGTAGACCTCTAACCTTTTTCTTTCTACTTATCTTGATGATTTTATCAAAGTTTACATGACATAACCTTTTATGCCATAACCATGCATCCTCATTTCTTTATCATTAAATAGGAAGACTCAACATTGTCAAGATAAAACAAGTTACCTTTGGTTTGTGCTCCTGTTCCATCAAGTTTTCCTCCATCATCAAAAATCTTTACCTTCTTGCTCTCAAAAGATACTCGGTGACCTAATTTGTTAAGTTGTGCCACACTTAGAAAATTTTAATTTAGTCCTTCTAGCCAATAAGCATTATCACATCTTATTTTATCATTTATCAGTAAACATCCTTTTCCTCTAACCATACATGGTGTATCATTACCCATTTTTATAGATCCTCCATTATATTTCTTGAGATAATCAAATTTTTTTTCATCACTAGTCATGTGATGTGTACAACCACTTTCAATGATCCATGTATCATTTTTATTAACCTTAGAAATGAGTGTTGTTTCTACATACCTTTCTTCTTCCTCAGAATCATCCTTCATCGCAAAAAATACTACTTCAACATCATCATCTGTATCAGAATCAGTATCATTCTCTTCAGCAATGTAACATACATTTTTTCCCTTATCATTGTTGTCTCAGTTATCCGTATTGTAGTGTCAGTAACTTCTTTTTCTTCTTCTCCCATAGCTTCCTTCACCAGATCAGTCTTTATTTCTATCATCTTATTTCCTATTTGGGCATCTAGCAGCCATATGACCAACTTCTTTGTAGTTAAAACATGCTAAAGGTAATTTACCCCTATATCTACCTTTACCTTTAGGTAATATCCTGGCCATAAGAGCTTCAAGTTCATCAATCTCATCATCAGTGTTACTATCACTATCATTCTTATTATTTCTACTGCTAGACTTACCAATCTTCATAGAAGACATAAAAGTAGATTCAATAGATGGTACAACACTATTATCAAAGTTGTTTAGCTCAAAAGTTGTTAGCTTACCAATTAGATTATCAAGTGTGAGAGTACTACCAGGTGCAGACCTCATTTCATGTATTGCAGATATTTTGATTGCATAAACAGGCTATCAGATCCTTAGAATTTTTCTTACCATTGAATCTTCTTTAATGACACCACCAAATCCTCTGATAGCATTAACTACCTCCTTTATTTGGTTTGTATACTACACTATATTTTCTCCTTCTTTCATTTTCATATCATCAAATCTCCCTCTTAAACTTGTAGCTTTGGCTCTTTTGACATTTGCATCACCACTATAAACTTGAGCAAGTTTATACCACATTTCCTTAGAGGTAAGGCAATCCTTGACATCTTCAAATTTGGCATCTGATAGAGTAGTAACAATCTCCATCATAGTAACATTATGCTCATGTCTATCTCTTAATTGATCAAGAGTCAAAGGTCCTGTAGGCAGTGCTAAGTAGCCATTATCCAATAGGGTGAGGGCAGAGTTCCCAATCCTAGATATATGAAGTCTCATTTAGCTTTGTCATATTGTAAAGTTGTCCTTGTTCAGCTTTGGCACTTCCCTCTCATAAATTTTGTGATCTTTATGCTAAAGTCCTTAAAAATTTGTTCAAAGAAACCAATATGCTCTAATACCAATTGTTAGAATAACTTAGAGGGGGGTGAATCAGTTATCCATAGTCCCAAATTAAAAAATGTATCACTTAAAACAAATTCAGCTAATTATGTAGCTCGGTGAACAATAAATACTAAACTGTCTATGCCTTTACCGATTACTGGTTAATTGCTCATAGAGATTACTGACCAAATCAAATATTCAACATGGAAATTATGATAGCCAACCAATCACCACATAAACACATAACCCAAAAAATTTAATGTGGAAACCCTATAAAGGGAAAAACCACCTAGGACCGGTAACCCAAAATATTTTCACTCTTCTGAAGTGAGCTCGGTGAAGAGCCAACCTTGTTAAAGGTTACAAAACACACTGTAAGGTGTGACCTTGTTAGAGGATTTAACACTAATAGTTATCATCCAACCAGCATTCACTATGGGGTTGACAGGATAACAATGTACATTCTATGAATGACATATCAGACTTTCAAGTCCACTCTGTTAAGAGATTTTATCTATTTACAATGGTTAAACTGAAATAGTAGGTGATCTTATTACAATACAACTTGACTTCACAGATGTTTAGATCTAATCTAAGCCCATAAAAATCCTCTGATCAATATTTCAATTCAGTTCTTCAATATTCAATAACTTACTATCCCTCAGTAAAAGCTCTCTGACGCTCGGTTAACTCTACAGTTCGGTTCTTCTTCAACCAGTCTGGTTAGGCATGCATGAAGCAATGTTCATGTGATATCTCTACAGTCTCCTTCTTCTGGCATCCTTTTCACAATGAAATCAATGTCTCTTAAATAGACAAGTAAACCATTTTCTTTTCATGCATCAGATTTTTCTGCTTAATCTCCTTCATTGATTTTGCCACTTAAACTTTCCTCAATAGATGTGTCACTATCTTGTTTCATTTCCATCCTTTATATATTCTTCAAATTTTGTTATTTTTTGATCTCATAACAAACTTTATCTTCCACCTCGAAATCATACACTTTACAGGTCATCAATTTCTATCAGCTAAACTAATCATTTAGTTCTTTTTGTCCATACTCGGTTAACAAAGAAATGTGTTGGAAAACACAAGCTCAGTTGATACTATCACTCAATATACACTATACTAGCTTGGTGTATACTGGAATGCTTCATTAACTGACCACACTACTTTGTAACATTTTGTTGCCAACTTCATAACAGATTAATGCAACATAATCAAGTCATCAATATGAAGTCATAGACTCATCAATAAGTTACCAAGAGTATTCCTTATCCTCATCTATCATATCCATCTTCCTCCATGTAGATATCTCAATTATCATCTTTTCTCTCCTCTTTACAAATGTTTAGATATTTGCAACTAACATGAGAAGTACCGTCAAAACTAGTTGACATCAATGACAACATAATGACTGATTTAATTATCTTACATATCCATTCAGTGCTTGGTGATCTCTAATCACTTTGTAGTTCATCAATTAGGTTCTCAATCAGTTGTAGATCATCACACACTATCAAGTGTGACCCTGTTAAAGGATTTAAAACACTATATCAAAAGTGTCCTGGTTAGAGGAGTTAAGAAAATCTCATTAGAATGTCACCTTGATCAAAGGATTTATCCAATGAATGTTAGGTCATCCTTAATTAAAGGATTTAGACTGATAGAATAGTTAGAAACTAACAATAGTTTCTGATCTAAAAATATACAACTAACTTTGCAAATATAGATCCACTTCACACATATATGTTGATTTACTGACTGATCTCCATTTCCATCTCCATCTTTGATCTGCTCAGAATTCACTTCAAGCAATTACAACTCTATTAAGCTCCTTCACAATTTCACCTTCATGCTTCTACTTATACTTATCAGTCAATAACATCAACCTCTTCTTCATCCCACTTAACCTCACAATTAGGTTTTCCTTTATACCTCTTCAATTAGGTAGATCAATCTTTTGCCACTTATTCTCCTCTTTAGATATTAGGTTTAGGTCATATTCATCAAATCCTCCAATCATTATGTTCTTCACCCTTCCTTCTAGATACATCTCTAAACTTCTCTTTGAATCCATAAGAAAAAGATTTACCATGCATTAAATTCTCCATACAATTCATTAATAATGTCAACACATTTTACATATCCCAAGAATTCAACTACGTCATCTGGGAATCTCAATTCTTTCTCCAAATTTAATTTTTTGACACTCAACCAATACTATGTTCTTCTCCTCGGTCATCACTGTGTATCTCAGTCATCACTATAAATTGTCTTCCTCGGCAAATGTTGTCTTTTCTGAGTAATTTATAGATGTTCGGTCAACACTAGATTTACTCAGCATATAGTAGCACTTGGTCGACACTAACATCACTCGGCTTAAACTAAATTTCTTCACTTTTTCTTGGTTAAGCCTACCTCTCCAATCTTTCTTCTTACTTAGGTAAACAATACATTATCTTATCAATGTTCCAACTAATGAAGTACCCATTGAAATATCAAATAACTCAACCTTTCCTTAGGTTGTCTTGTTATATCCTTTACCAAATCCTCCTAATCAATCAAATGATATGGTACTCTCCAAGATAGAAACTATCTTACGAGTTAAGGTTTGACATTAATGAAAATATAACAATTGTTTCAATTGTAGTTTCGAACAAGTAGAATGCATGGAAGGACTAACATGACTAGAAGAAGATCAATGGAGGAAAGAAACCGACCTATTATGTATTGCAAATGCAATAATTTTAGATACATTCTTAGAGAATGTAGACTTTAGATAAACTAGTTTGGAGCTAGCCAAGGAAAAATATTTTTGGCATGTTATGTTTGCAATAAGTTAGGATATGCAAAAGGATTTTGTAGATTCAATGAAAATAGATGACCATAGGATAAAAGATCACCAGATCTTAGAAGAAACATGAACACAAATGAAAGGAATGGTCAAAATGTGAACATGAATCGATTGGATGACATTAAGAAGACCTTTATGAAAGAAAATTTACCTACAAGTTCAAAGATTTGGGCTGAAAAGGAGAAGGATATATCAAAGGATAAGAAGAAGGAAGATTCCCATGGAGAAAATAAGAAATGAACATATCCTGATGAGAAATGCACATTGAACTAAATAATATCACACCTTATAGGAGTAAGTATACAAAAATATCACTAAACCCCTGATTAGTTAAATGGAGTTCCGCGCAGTTGAGTACACCATGGAATAGATTGAAGGAAGCTATATTTAACCTTGCAGAAAATAATATTCACATATCTGACCATGTTGAAGGATGGAATGGTGCTAGCTTAAGGAAATAATTTTTTATTTGTTTGATTCGTTAATGCAGATTAATTTTTTTGGTAAATATAAGGGTTTTGATCAATGGATTTACTCACCCTTCACACTTAGAGAGTTTGAGAGCACAAAGGATTTGAAGATTTCAAGTTTGGTTAAAGCAATATCAAGCATGTTATCATGAAACCCTAGCATGAGTAGAGAAAGGTATTTATTACTCTTGAGAGCTTAACCTAGTTACTAATCTTGGATATTAAATTGTTAAAATGGAAACTCAAGTAGTTGGACATATTAGGAATGACCTAGACATAATTTAAATAAAAGAGGTATTACTTTGTATTTGGTTGATCCATCGGGATCCTTTTTTGTAAATTCCTAGTGATATTGTAGTGCTCCTCTAATTCATATTCAGTAAGGAACTAAAAAGGTAAGTAAATCTTTCATCACTTATAGTAAATTGTTAGTTGATGTTTCTAGATGTAAATATGCATAGATGTAAATATATAAATAATATATGTGGTTGTATGACTTTCATAAATATATAGTTTAAAATGTTGTGAATTACAAAAAATGTAATTTCATTTATGTAATATTTCACTTTACAAATCTAAAAGAAATATAATAAATATTTTTAAAATTAAATATGTTATTGATAAAAAAGATCTTTATTATTTTTCTATGTATTTAAAAATAAATAAATACATATATATAATTTTAAATAGTTTTTACATATTTTAAATATTTTGATTATAAAATAAAAGCTTTATTTATTTTATTATATTCTTTTATCAAAAAGATTATAAGAACATTATTATACAAATGAATTTTACAATAAAATAAATAAATAAAATAAAGAAAAGGAAAACTAAGCTATCATTATAAAAATAAAAATAAATAAATAACTAGGTTAAGGAATCTTATTCCTTAGTAAAGAATCTTAACTATAACTTAAGATAATCCTACGTATGAGGAATTAAATAGATAAGACTAAAAGTATAGTTTGTTAATTAATTTGAAGATCTCTCAATAACCTTTTTGACAAAAAGATTAATCAAATTTATTCATAGGAAGAAATCTGTTGGTTATGGAACCGTTTCAATTTTCTAAAAACAACTATATCAAATGGAAGAAATAAACACAGGAGGGGGGGGGGGTGACATAGAGGACAGGAGACAAGTTTAGAGGAGAGCCATTGATATTATGTGTTAATGAAGTGTAATATTAATATAATTTCAGATTTCGTGATGTCTTTTGCTTTATATCTCTTGCTGTTCGAAATCAAGAATCTCTTATTAATGTTTAGTAGAAATTGATTGGAGAACTCATCATTAATGGAGTACTGTCATATGTTTTGGTTTCCTTTATAAAGAAAGGAAACCGATAGGTTGAAATGCACTACAAGTGAATGGAATTTCAGATATTGATAAGCATATGGATTTTTTTCACATGAGTAAATTTAGAATTTGGGTTGTGACTGTGATGTGAGGATTGAATAAAACTTTTGCCTCTAATCTGTTGTTTTATGACAGTCAATTTCAGTCTCGGTACAGAGACCCTAACTTTAAATTTAACTGTTGGATCTTCACGATTTTGAAATATGTTTGACAAAACCTAGTTTGGAATAAATTCACTGGAGCGATCGGGAAAATATAGTCTGGTTGGAAAGTTATAAAGGACTGAGTATGGCTCTATACAGAATGAATGTTACAGATTTCCAGCAGAGCTATTTGCATTCAGTGCCGTGGGATGATCGGGTAAAGCTTGGCATGAAGGTAAGATTGGATCCAATTAGTAATATTAACTATTTATGTAATGTTCCATTTATTTCAATTATAGATAAGAACTATAGGATACTAGTTTGCCAATTTAGGTATAATATTATCGGATAAAATAAATAGATATTCAAATATTATTAGTTGTAAAAATCAATTCTTTTAGGTGTAAAAGATAGGCTATTGACATTCTTTCATATTCTTTTTTAGATACATTATTATTATTTACAATAAATAGAAGTAGTTATTATTGTAATATATAAATAGAAACAAGAAACGTGTGATTACTCTTCGAATGTTAATTGTTAAAAATAAAATAAAATAAATACAATTAGATATATAAGTAAATCTCCTAAGTTGTTGACAAATTTGTATAATTATTAAGGATATAGTGGATGCTAGAAGGTTAGATGTATGTCTAGAGATACATGTGTGTGTGTGTGTGTGTGTAAGAGTTTGTGTAATGGTCTCCAATGGACAACCCTTTATGATTAGGAACTAGAATGAAAGGTGTTTGTTACTAGATGACATAGATTTACATAAAGATGCACATAAGTATTACGTAATTTAAATAAGTTGTATATATGTACTCATCTATATATATATATATATATATATATATATAGATTATTCTCTCTAGATATGAGACTATATTATCTTGTATATTAATTTTACTGTTGTAAATATTGATGTCTTGGGTTTCATTTAGGGGTTACTTATATTATTTGTAATAATATATGAGGTTAGCATAGTTTGAGATCAACCCCCTTATATGCTCCTATCTTTCTCTCGGTCATTTTGTATATTCTTGAATACTTTTGTAGATTTTATACATGTGCATACACTTATTGGATTGTGTTCACTTGTACTCTTATTCGTATTACACATTTTTGGTAGTTGATATAAGTTTGTTCTAATAATTATATGCATGTTGTGTCTTATTGTAGTTTCTTATTGTTATGGTTGCACACTTGTAAACATGTCCTTTGTAATATTAATAATTCTTATTTTAATTATGGATAACTTCTTAATCATTTGATTTGATTTCATCGTAACTAAGTTTACCGTTAGAGATAGAAGAGGTTTTAAGCCTATGTCATGATTTCATGAGATTACATAGGTATATTTTTCTATGATGATGCTATTAGTGATTATAAAATACATGACAATATCTTAGTGGGATATATGTATTTCACTCCTATGTTTGCTTGGAAGGAACTTTAGTAAATACTATGATTAAGGAGGTTTCATGAATACTATATCAGTGTGAGTTAAACTATGTTTTTGAGTTATGAAATTTGTATGAAGTTTTCAACTTTAAGTCTAGGAATTTCTCCTTGTTCCACCTAAGTGGGTGGCAACCGAAGGGAAAACTGTCTGGGGGACAAGACCCTAGAAAGGGTTGCGTACCCACTTTCTTGATTTTACAAATAGATAGTCTAGAATGGGGAGAGTTGAACTACGAAGTCTCTGAGCATGAACGTAGGCAAGGCCATCGATGATGAGCCCTCGAGGCTTAGGTCCAGTCCCTTAGGGTTTGTCTTTAAGTTTATAATGCAATGATTTCACTCCTTAATAATGATTCTCATAGCTAAATTATCAATAAAACATTTATTTGTAATATAATATATCTAATGTTTACATCTAGTTGTTTAGACATATGTGTAGTTACAGGTGTTGGACATGGTGGTCATCATGTAAAAGAAAGTTAGCAATATTCAGGTATGCAAGAATAATAATTTGTTAATTGAGCAAGACAAGTAGTATAATCTCTTTATTCTCTTGACCTTTAGTAACATTAAATAAATCAAATTAGATTATGTTCCACTACTTTATTGAAAAAAAAGTATTATATATTGTGTATGACTTAATGAGTATAATGTCCTTGAGCCAAGGGTTCCTTGGTGGGGCATTACAGATATATTGTATGTAGAGAATATATGGACATACATACATTTCAAAATTGAAACAATAGGCTACAATGATATATATGAGGATATGGATAAAGTTTACAACCTACATGATGGGACATACAAACAAGGCTTTGAACATTTAGGGCAGATTGACCTAATGAATAAGATCTTCAATGCTGATTTTAACAATGAGGAATGGATAAGAATTATACTAAGTAGGTTCCATAATGATAAAATCTAGATTGGGGATCAACCTATAGAAATAAAAGATGAAATTATCCATAATATAATTGGCCTAAGCATGACTAGAATCAATCATGTATCTGAACAGGGAAAGGAATATAAGAATATAAGAAGAAAGAAAATGTCGTTGAATAGCCAACACCTTCTACTGGCACAAGGAAAGGTTGGAAACATGACCTTGGGAAACTGAACAACAGAATACTCAAAGAAGGTAATCTTGATCAGTTAAAATTATTTGATAGATATGACCTTAATCAAAAGACAACTTTAGAAATTATAATATTGACTTATCTTTTGGAACAAAAAAGGGCACTTATAGAAATTCAGGGCAGAATACCTAGAGAGCTATATGATAGATTAGAAGTGAGGAAGTGTTAGAAGAAATAAATGAATGAAAAAGAGATAAAAAAACAATCCAAGAAGTGAAGTGCAAGAAGAGTTTTACCATAAACCAAATGAGAGAGAGATGCAAGATCAACCACCAAAACCAAGATAAGACTCCAAGAATCCAACAAGAGCCAAGAGATTTTTGTAAGGGAAAAAATAAAGAAAAACCCCTTGTAACATTATGAATGAGGCCATAGAGAGAGAGAGAGAGTGATGCATGGGTATTCTAGGGTACTAGGTGAATCTGCATGGAGGTGTGTTGTTTTGGTTCTATGGTACTCAGTTGCAACTTTAACCAACGGTCTCAGTTATTGAAGGGATCTTGGTCATTGAAGGAACTCGGTGAAGCCTCTAGTGCTCAATGGAACTTATACTCAGTAATGCCTGTGTTGCTCAATGTTTCTTGGCTTGGTCGGTTGTTTCACTAGTGCTCAGTAGTTCTGGTTTACCGACTGGAGTTCTTGAGGATTTAGGTGGCCAACTTGTTGCATTTATTGTTGGTATCTTTTGTTGGCTTCTCCTATGTAGATCTAGAGGCTGACATAGAGGATTAAATGTTTGTAAGGCTATTTGAGAGATGAATATTGTTGCATTTAATATTTTTTTGTAATAGGAGCTGACTTGGCTTAGGAGTTAATTATGTCATCCAGCTGACTTGTGGCCGAACATTAGTATTTAAGGAGTGTTTGGGTAGTTGTTTAAAAGGAGATCAGAGAAGATGGGTAGAGATAGAAGTCAGACCTGGATCCTATGAGATCTTGAAGATTAGATTGAGATCTGATAGCTTGTAATAGCAGAGCTAGTGGTTGCATGCTTGGAGACAAGGAGATTTCTTGGAGGCTTGCAAGCTCAAGTTCAAATTTTTCTTAGGGTTTCCATCAGTTGTTGATTTGTTTAAGAACTGGACTAGCTAGTGTTGGATTGGATCTTGTTGATCTTGCTGAACTATTTTTGATTGTAATTGGCCCTAACCCGGAAGGCCTTACATTCGGGCATGTTAATTAAAATTTAGTTGAAAAAAATTGTCTTTTTGTGTTATTCCATATTGTGGTCTTTGGATTCTTGTGGGGACTGTCCTTAATTGGATCCTCCTTACCTGCCCTGTGTCAGGTGGCATTAGAGCTTCAAGATCTTGAGTGTGTAAATTAGTTGAGGTTGTTTCCACCAGGACCTTGTTGGTGATTTATTGCTTTGGGTTTTCAAAAATCTTGAAGGATGCCTTTGAGAAGATTGGACCCTAGAGAGATTGTAGATCTCTGTGATGCTGTGGAATCAAAGATTATAGAGAAGGTGAAATCTGATTTCAAATCTAAGATGGAATTGATGAAGAATGACATGATCATTGAGATCATGATGGCCATGACTGGTGTACCTCGGAATGTTGGTACTAAGGATGGTTATAAGGAAGTTGTTGAAGACTTTGAAGCTACTGGATCTAGTGGTGATGACCAGAGAGACAGATCTGGTGAAGAAAAAACTAGTCGGTTGCATAGATCTGGAGCTTGGTTAAGTAACAGTTACCAAATGGAAGTTTCTACTTTCTCCGGTACTTTGAAACCTAAGGATTTGATGTAATGCCCACCTTGGAATTTTCCTATGTTAGACTGACAGGACTATTGCTTTAACACTTTGGATTTTATGATGGACTATGATTATTATTTAGTTATCATTTTATGAGATATTTGAGCATATATATTTGGTTACTGCAATTTATTTGGAAATATTAAATGAGTTATAATTTTAATGATGAATGGCTAGAAATGAACTATCAGTAAAATGTTTTACATTGATTTGTGTTATGATTATGATCTAACCCTACTGACACTATTATGGCTTGATGTTCACTGGTTGATGTGAGTGTAGGATGAGGAGGGGCAATCGTAGTTACTCCTACGAGAGGTCCACATGATGTCGCACTCTCCCTCCTTGTTTGCCACTATCTGTTTATATTTATATATTTGTATATGCATATCAGTTGGTGATGCATGATGCAGTACCATGCATCATCTCCACCTGGCTATATAGGTCTGAGCATGCCTTCAAAATCCTTGAACTGTTGATGTGTGGAGATTTAACCAAGTTACTCCTGAGGTTACCCATGGACCTAGAATTCTGTTTAGGATGTGATCCTAGTTGGGAAGTCAAATGTAGTTTAGGGTATGGACTTGATTTGATGTTGGTCTGAGTTTATGTTTTAGAATTAATCTATTTTATATGTATAATAAATAATTATGTTATAATTATTTGTATTTTATATAGGTATGTGTATATGTGGGTGCACATGCATATATCCATGTGTATATAAATAATAATAATTGCATGTTTTCATTAATTGTGTTAATGATATGGTGTTTATAATAAGTAAATAGAGTGAGTTAAGTAAACTATATTTAATAAATGTATTGAATAAAAAGTAAAAATAATAATAATAAAAGGAAAATGGCCTTTGTAGTAAAATTAGCTATTTAGGAGGGAGTTGAACTCAAGACCTCCTAGAAGTTAGGCTACTTGTTTTCCTATTGTGCTATGTGTTTTTCTTGAAAGGTATTTGTCTATTATTCTTGTTATGGTCTTATTTGAAGGATATTTTAATTAAATTTATTAAAACCTTGATTAAGTCCTTACGGGAAATGTTTGGTTGCTCCTCCAACAAACTATGGAAGTTGGAGAAGTTGCTTCCTGTAAAGCAACTCCTCCAACCACATAGTTGGAGGATAAATAATTAAAGATTTTTGGTGTGAGGGGGATGATAATTTTGGATGATGATTTTGGAGGATTGATGTTCGTTTGAGTTATTTGTAATTGATTTCTCTAAAAAATTTTACTGAAAATTTATGTGAGTTGAGATTCTCTGGTTTGTGAAGTCAAGTGTGTGAGGATTACTTGGAGGAAGATTTCCAAAAGGATAGCTACTCAAGGATTGAAGTTTTGTAGAGATTCTCCAACCAAGGGAAGAGGATTCTCTACAGGACCCAAGGTAGGGTCTAAACTGGGAAGAATCTCCATTCTTCCTCTATTGTGTATAAATGTGTTTGTATATGATATGATATTAAATTATAATATGATTTTTTTACTATGTATCCAAGATGATATGTAAATGTTTTATGCTTTGTGTATTCTACTGTGTTTCCGGGAAGTAAATTATGTATGAGTATATAGTTTTTATTTAATTTGTATTTCAAAAATCTTCCTAGGAAGTTAGGAATACTTGTGGTCATGTGGGAGGATGTGTTTATCTAATATTGAATGAAATAGGGAAGTCTAGGAAGAAATAGGAAGGGTCATGAAGGTGTAGGATTGAGAGACAGTCCTTTTTCCCTACTCTTTTCCGCTTGCAAGCTTCTTTATGAATGGTTGTTTCTATTTTATTGATTTTGAGGCTTAGGTAATGTTTAGTATGTGCTATGGATGTGGTGTTGAGGTCCCTGCATTAGGTTGACCTTAGGTAACCTTTTCCAGGCACTCTCCATGCCTAACAAAACCAGTTTTTAGTGTCTTTAGAAAGTTTAAAATTTATTTTCGTGAAAGTATTCTGCAGTGTCATACGACATTGTGTTCATACTCGTATGACACTTGGTCAAATGTTGTATGGGAATGAATACAAAGTCATATGGGTTAAAAATTAGTTTTAAGTGTTTTTGGGGAGTTTTAAATGTAATTTTTGCGTAAGTATAAGTTACGATACTTTAATTTCTTATACTTTAAGTTATATTTGTATAAAGGGTTTAGGTACCTTTTGAGATGATTGGGATAGGTTTTAGATTCATGGGAGTTAAGATACAATTTCTAGTTTTGAGATTTCTTAAAAAAATTCAGACTTAGCCAAATTTCAGGCACATGAGACTTTTTCCTAGATTTTTGAAATAAGCTATGGAATATTGTGTCAATGCATGTGGGAAGTTTTATGTTGTGTTTAATGAATTTCTATACATGATTTTGAGTTTAAGCTTTTTTTCATACTTGGCTTTTGGTAGAGTCCATATTATAAGGTCAAAACTTGTTCGGGTGGCCTAAGTGCACTGGAGGGTTCCCTAGACCTATGAGATGGATCATTTTGAGATTACTTGAGGTTTTCATGGCTTGTGTGTGTGGGGAGAAATGGGATAGGAACCTTAAGTGAGTGGCTCACCATAGGTGTTGGAACCCTAAAGTGGTTGCCAGATGATCCTGTGGGTGGGTTTGTAAAAAGTGATAACCTTAAAAATTAACCTAGGAAGGGGGGATTCAGAAGATAATGAAAGAGAATATAATAATGGCCACACAGACCTGATTGGAGTACCAGGACTAGGGATAACTACTAGGATGGATCCCTATTCATAAAGGGGGGACCGGGGTTACATGGTTGCTAGGAAGGATCCCAATATACTGGTTGTGTGATGACACTCACTTAGGTGGTATCCTAGAACTTTGACCTCTATGTTATAGTATGATGATATTTTATGTTCTTTTTGAGCCTTGGATTTCTTTATCTTTTGAGCCTTAGACTGCTTAGGGCCTTGTGAGTATCTTGGTTCTATCTCCTAGCACGGGGGGTGGAACTTCACTAGTTTCACATGGTTGGGTGGAAAAAATCTTTCGAGGTCCTGTTCGTGGTTCATGACTTAGATATGTTCAATTCTATGAAGAATTTTATATTGTATCATTGTTACTGAACATAAAGATGTAAAGATATGTTGTAATGCCTTTGGGCCATGCATGTACTTGTTATTGTAATGAGATTTATTATTAGAAATATGTAATTGAAAAGAAAAGCAATGTAATTGGGAGGGGTAGTTCTAGGCTTTGTTTCAAGGGTTGTTATTTGAAGGATTAAAGTTGGAAATGTATAATGTAATGTTGAATGATCTTTTCTATCTCTCCTATGTTGCAATGTAAGAAAATATTTATTATGCTAAGATGTAATTTTGTAAGGAATAGTTATTCAATGTGTAGGAAGGAGAAATGAAATTAGTATATAAAGTAAGAAATATATTTGCAAGTGAAATGTAATTTTCTTACCTGGTCTCTTAAGTTCTAAAATGTGAAAGTAAAGAAAGGAAATGAAATTCAATTTGGATAAGTAATGTAAAGATGTAAGTGAATGAATTCATTAAGGGAACCTTAAGGAATGTAAATGTGAAGTAGTAATGATGTAATGTTAGGAAAAAAAAAATTGTTAGTTTCAATTTTTGGTCATAAGACCTGATTCCTTATGGGTTCCTTGGCGGGGACATTATATTTGATTGATTGGATTGGTGAATTAGAATATTACTTTGAGCTTGAATAAATTGAAGATCCTCTTCAAGTAAGATTGGTATAGACTAAGTTCAAAGGACATGCTTCTCTTTGGTGGAAAGAATTACAAAGAAATAGAGAAGATGAAGGTGAAATGAAGATCAATCGGTGGAGGTTGCTAGTGACTAAATTGAAAGCTAAGTTCATACCTGCTGATTATGAGCTTGACTTGTTTAAGAAGTTGCATAATCTAAAGCAAAAAGATATGACTGTTGAAGATTATACCACAGATTTCTACAAACTTACTATTCGGTCTGGACACAGAGAACTTGGTAAAGAAAATACAGCTTGGTATGTGAATGGTTTGAGATTTAATATTCAGGATGAGCTTGGTATGTTGAAGATTGATTCGATTGAAGATGCTTATTAGTATGCTCTAAAGGCAGAAGATAAGTTAAAAATGAGACAACATAGTAATCCCCAAGGGAAGGAGAAAATTGATCACTCGGTGTGTTAGCCATTTTTCTTGTATCCCTCAACTCTAAAAGAGAAACATGAAACCAAACCTGGGGATCTTTGTCTAGTAACACAAATTTACTTGTTCATACAAACTAAGGGGAAAGAAAAGACTAATTGATGAGGATTTGATCCTCCTTCTGCTTCAAGTTCCAGACACTCAGGCGGGTACACCTAAAACATGATAAGATTTGCATACATAAACACTTACTAGAACCTTTTATGTAGACATAAAAATTAGTGAATAGTTCTCAGACTTATAAAACATGGGAGTTCAACTTAACCAGTCTTATATAGGATCCCACTTGTATGATCTGCTAAGAACTAGAAAAATGACCAATGTGATAACAAGGATAAACTCCTTCTCTTCAAACCCGGAGGCTCAGGCAGGCTAACCTAATGATTCACTCTTCAAGGAATCAACAAATGAATTGTACTTCTTGAATACAATCGAAGATGAATGTGCATAACAATAAGAAAGTCAAATGATTTTCAATTAATGCTTGATGATGAAAACTGTAGGACAAGCAAGAGACCAGTGCCTTATCTATTGGGAATCAAAGTCAAACAATCATGCATTCCTAGAAAAACTTAACTCCAAACTCAAAGAAACCAAGTGAAGTGCCTTACAAACCACTCTTCTCATTCCAGTTCCTAGACATCAAATTCACGTATAAATCTTAAATTCTCAGAGCCTGCATTCAAGATTGACTCTCTCCTTGAGAGAAACTTGAAAACAAGATCATAGCTACCTTATAACCAGTGCATCAAAATGCCTTACAAACTGATACACAAGAACTAAGACCAGATACACGAAGACATCAACCAGAACTGAATAGGGATTCCATCATTTTTTCATTAAAATTCATCTGGTTCAACATATTTACATGACAAGGAAACATAGAGAAAACAAGAAAAGGCCTGAAAGCTTCCCTACAACATAAATTTCAACATCCTTTTACAATTGGGAAGAAAACTGAGATATACCAGAATTGAATTAGTTGGAAGCCAACTAACAACTATCCATCTTGCATAAAATATCTTCAGCCTTCCTCTTCTCTAATTCTACAACTGATTCCCAAAAATTATCCACATATGCAATCATGTTTGATTTGATCTGATTCCGATCCAGACTCCCAGATTTCAAACCCAAACTGCTCTTATCCATTGCACTAAAACTGAAAAATATTACCGCCATTGGATTCCTCATTCTGAGACCTTTTCGACGATATATAACACTTCATATTATGGATAAAAAATGAATTTCTAGGCCATTAATTTGTGAGCAACCATCTATCATTTAAATTTTCAAATTGTTGCCTATAGTCATAACTATATCAACTTTTTAAATTCTTTTTAAGTCTGCAATTTTTAATCATTTTCACATTTTATCCTCAGGATGCACCAGAACTTGACACTTGTCACAGCGTGATTCATTGCTCAGACAAACCTCAGGTAAACCATCTCATTTGGAGAACTAGCGAATGCATACAATCTCTAAATCTCTAAATCCATTCCTTAACCATAGTTACCTCTAGCGATCACATGAACAAACCATTCTCTGAATCTCCAAATCAAACCTTAACCCCAGGTCAAACTTGGAGAACTGGCGACTAAGTCTATTCTCCAATTCTCTAAATCATTTTCACTAACTGTCTGTCATTTGGAAAACTAGCGACCAAGTCTATTCTCCAATTATCTAAATCATTTTCACAAACCGCCAACCATTTGGAGAACTAGAGACTAAGCATTCTCCAATTCTCTAAATCATTTTCACTAACTGCCAACCATTTGGAGAACTAGAGACTAAGCATTCTCCAATTCTCTGAATCATTTTCACTAACTGCCAGCCATTTGGAGAACTAGCGACCAAGCATTCTCTGGTTCTTTGAATGTTATCTCCTTAACCATTTGTATTTGGAGAACTGGAGACTAAGCATTCTCTATTTCTCTAAATGTTATCTCTTTAACCATTTCTATTTGGAGAACTGGGGACTAACTGTCAGGGATTGGGAGAACTCGCGACCAAGTGTATTCTCCAATTCTTTTAATGTTTATGACTTAACCATTAGCATTTTTTGTCAGCATCTTTCTGCAAAATTTAGTGCTTTATGGTATTTGGAATGCATCCCAATGCACTAGTTGTGCACACTCTTGAGAGCCTTTTTCTCTTTATTTATTTCATTATGTGAGTGGTATATCTTTTAAACACTTGAAATGGTCATTTCTTGAGCAATGTGGGACTAAACTTTTAGAAGCAATGCTGATTTTTTATTGCTGTGAGTACTCAAAAGACCATAACTTTTGATTTTCAAACTGGGTTTTTTTAAAACAAATTATGTACAATGCATACATTGTTATCTCAAACATATGTAAAATTCAGCCTAACCCAGTTTGTATTTTTTGAGTTATGATAAAAAAAATGTGATTGGCTATGCACTCACACTTTTTTTTGCATTCAACTGGCTCTTGCCTTCAACCCTTTTTTTATGTTCTTCTTCTCCAAATGCTTTGCATTTGTCTATAATATTTGGCATCACAACATTACTTTTCTTTGATTTTCTCAAAATCTGAGACAAGACCTTAATGCATTGCCCTCTAGAAAACAACAATGATAAAGGAGCACCAGTAATACTAGCCATTTCTACGTACACAAATATCATGTGCCCAATCTTAGTGATAACTCACACTAGCAACACACTCCTTTTCTCTCACACATCATGGCATTATCTTGTCTGGGCCATTTATTTCACTTTTATCCTTTGCAAAGATTGTCAAATAACATTAGCTGGCATCTGGGAGCGGCCTTAAAAATTGACAAAATGCCATCATAGGATCACACCATCAGGAACACACACTAACTCCCAACAAACAATTAGGCCCGCCAAAGTAGAAATCTCGAAGAGACTTGAGCCAAAAGATAAGACTACTCGAAGTTGGCCACTTAGAAATGTTGTCTGTCCGCACTGCCAGAATCACTAAAGTTGCTTCCTGAGCTGGCTTTGAAAACTAACCTACTCAAACTTTCAGGAACCGGAATCACAAGCATTGATTAACCCTCACATAGGGAGTATGAATCCAAAATTAAGGCTCACGATGAATAACAGTGTGCATTTGGCAGTCAAGTAAAGATAGGCTCTTAGAATTGCAAACTGGGAAACATAGTAAAATAGTGATTTGTGCATATGGAATGACCCTGGGAAAGTATGCTAAAAGATTCATCAAGACTTCTAACTTGGCATACTTGTAGTATTTTTAGAGTAGAACATAGTGGTACAACCCATTCAAGCTCATCAATCATGAATCAAAATTTATAATATCCCGAACAAGGATACAAATCAATCTGCACATTTTACAACTCGTAAAACAAGAGAAGTTGTATTTGGAATCACATTTGCAAACTCAGCAAACGGATTCGTCATAACCTCAAAATTGAAGCATTGGAAGTATTTGACCCCTGGAGTATGATGCAAAAGGAAATTTCTCAATAGGGTCAACTGGGTCAAAAATATGACTGGTCAAACAGGCCCTTCCAGAATTCTGAACAATTGCATAAGTGCATGACAACAACAAACAATCAACTTTGAGGGGTTGGAAACCTAATCAAACCAATTCAAAATGACTTAAAAATTGGAACACAAGTTCTTTGATATGCATATTGAGTATCCTCAAAGTGGCAGGTCATGAAACATTTCTAGACGCAAGATATTCAAAGGCAAACTGGGCTACTGTACTCTATTTGACACTTAGGCAGAATTGTGCAACTTGACACCTTAAAATGGGACTTCACCGAATGATTTGAAAAGATAAAATAACAATGTAGAATGCTTGCACATACTTAATGGAGTGTGTTAAACACCCAAAACACCTCATAGGCTTCAAATTGATAGTCGGGTACATATGCATGAAAAGCATTTAAAGGGCTTCAAATGATGAAAATTTAACATGGTACTAAAAAACCCATGTTGCATTTTTAGTCCCAACAGTGGCTCTGACTGTGGATGCGTGCCCCATGCGGGCACGTAGAGAACCGCAAAATCTCATGGAAGAACCAGACCACCCTGAAAATAGGAATCAAACTTTTCACTTTTATTTTCCTCTCTTTTCCTTATTCTCTTCTCAAACTGGGAATCTCTTTATTGAAAGTAAACACACAACTAAAGGGAAAGAAAGCAACTGTACAAACACGCTATTTACAAAGGCCCAAATCCATCAAACTGAAATCAGTCCTTACCTCGATCAAATAAATAATTCTCATCTTCATACAACGGAGGCAAACTAAGATCATATGTTTCATCCAGCCAGTTAGAAACATCATGATTCACTTTCAGCATATCATAAGAAAAGTGATCAACATACTCACCATAATCTGGCAAGGGAAAACTATCAGGACACCATGAGTACTGATCATTTCATGATGTAAAAACATCACCCTCTTCATTATCACTGCCATGCTGAAAAAGACAACATTCCAACTCCACATCATGGCTGGAAATACTAACACTCTAATCATTAGTTTGCAAGAAAGAATAAAACACTTCCATCTCATCACTTTGCAAACTAATATAAAACTTCTCGAAACAAATTTCTGATTGCATAAAACCGAAAACATCTTGATAATCATAAATTACATCAGCACCATTTGGAAAAGAACAAGCTCCGTCAGCGAGTGACTCATGAGTCATTAGAAAATCTAAAGATACATTTTCAGATTTACTCCTTTCTTCAGCATCAAAATGTAAACCGGAATCACAGTCAGCAAGCTCTTGAAAATTTGAGTCCAGAATAGAACACACATCATCATACTCATAAAAAATGACATTATCAAAACCATGACAATGAAATGCACTTGAATCCTGCTAATTTAAAATTGGAGAAAAGATGTCAAGATATGTTTCACTCATCATGCCATTGTCTGAATCACTTTCATCAAAATTTATACTTACTGGGCATGGAATTCTGGAAACAAACTTAGTACCATACCTCTAAAAATCAGCATCCAAGAGATTTGAAATCTACTCACAACTTAGCAAGCACTGAACATCACATTTCATCTCCTCATTCTTACCGTTGATACTGCAAATCTCTTCTCCATCTGAAATCAGGACTGAACTTGCTTGTCTCAGATTACCCTGTGTGAAGTAACCACTGCAGGAACTATCATCTGCATAATATCCATGTTCTTCATGTTCACACAAAACACCATTAAGCTGAAACAAGGAAAAATTAGCATCATGCTAAGAAAAGGGGAAATCTACAGGCTCAAGGAAATCATTATCAACTAAAGATTCAATTTCCACTCCTTGACACTCACAAACTTCATCATCAGCACAATAACCATCACTATAACCATCATAGGACTCAGCATCCCCAAATGAACTAGACTCAGCATGATTGAATTCAACATTTGTAAAAGAGTCTATCCATTCCTTGAGATTTTCTAGTGCTTCATTTTTTAAGGATGCAGTCCAATTGATTGATTCAAGCATTGAAAGTTCTAAGAACATCTCAGCATACTGGGATTCTTGAAAATCTAAGCCCATAGGAAGTTCACTACATGCAATAAGAAATTTCTTGTAATACGATAATGTAGATTCTTCATTTCTTCCTCCTATTGCATATCTTAACATCAGTATGCAATTATGTTGAATTTTCCAATTTATCAAATGAAGTTCAACATTATAACTTTCTAGATCTGATTGAAAACTTTCAGATCTAGAAACATTCTCTTGATCTATCATGGCTGGGAACTCCATTTCAACACACTAACAAAACAAATAAGCTTATTCTTATGACAATATTTCTATCCAAGCTTATGCAATCATTGACTTCGTTTAACATCAACATATTTCTGATACTCTTTTAAAATTGAATCTTCTATCCAAAAATATGGCATGAACTTTAAAACTAATTTTCCCTTCTCTTAGTGACTGATTCACCTATTTAGGGACTGTTTTATACTTTGATAAAGGGTTACTTGGAAGTATTGTTGCTGGTGTAAAATAATGATCTGAAACCTCCTTCAAATCACCTTCTAAATCTTTGTAGAGCCACCACCTCTTTTCAGAGGACAAATTATGAATCAGCTGAGAGATTTTATCTCAGATCTGAACCTTCTTTCAAAACCAGCAAACATTACACAACTTCAAAGGGTAACACTGTTTGTTAGGACCATAAAATACACTACAAGAACATAATGATCAAACAGAGACTCAGAGTCACCACTCACACTCAGTGAGATAATATAACAAAATTTTATTTGACTCTATTCAATAGATTAGACCCTCGAATGATTCAATAAAGCAAGGAATTGAGCATCTTAAACTTGTTGTCATTTATTGCTTCCCCAGCAGAGTTGCCAATTTGTTAGCAGTTTTTCTTGACTATACATTTGCAAAATAGAGAAACATAGAAAAATAAGACTCAAAAGCCTGAACGCTGCCCTACAGCATAAATTTCAGCATCCTTTTACAATTGAGAAGAAAACTGAGATATACCAGAATTGAATCAGTTGGAAGCCAACTGACAACTGTCCATCTTGCATAAAATATCTTCAGCCTTCCTCTTCTTTGATTCTACAACTGATACCCAAAACTGATCCACATCTACAATCATGTTCAATCTAATCTGATTCTGATTCAGACTCCCAGATTTCAAACCCAAACTGCTCTCATCCACTGCACTAAAACTAAAAAATATTACCGCCATTGGATTCCTCGTTCTGAGACCTTTTTGATGATATATAACACTTCATATTTTGGATAAAAAATGAATTTCTAGGCCATTAATTTGTGAGTAGCCATCTATCATTTAAATTTTTGAATTATTGCCTATAGTCAGAACTATATCAACTTTTTAAATTCTTTCTAAGTCTACAATTTTTAATCATTTTCACATTTTATCCTCAGGATGCACCAGAACTTGACACTTGTCATGGCCTGATTTGTTGCTTGGACAAACCTCAGGTAAACCATCTCATTTGGAGAACTAGCGAATGCATACAATCTTTGAATCTCTAAATCCATTCCTTAACCATGGTTACCTCTGGCGATCATGCGAACAAACCATTCTATGAATCTCCAAATCAAACCTTAACCCTAGGTCAAACTTGGAGAACTGGTGACTAAGTCTATTCTCCAATTCTCTAAATCATTTTTGCTAACTACCTACCATTTGGAGAACTAGCGACCAAGTCTATTCTCCAATTATCTAAATCATTTTCACTAACCGCCAACCATTTAGAGAACTAGAGATAGCATTTTCCAATTCTCTGAATCATTTTCACTAACCGCCAACCATTTGGAGAACTAGAGACTAAGCATTCTCTAATTCTCTGAATCATTTTCAGTAACTACCAACCATTTGGAGACCTAGAGACTAAGCATTCTCCAATTCTCTGAATCATTTTCACTAACTATTAGCCATTTGGAGAACTAGCGACCAAGCATTCTCTAGTTCTCTGAATGTTATCTCCTTAACCATTTGTATTTGGAGAACTAGAGACTAAGCATTCTCTATCTCTCTAAATTTTATCTCCTTAACCATTTATATTTGGAGAACTGGCGACTAAATGTCAGGGATTGGGAGAACTCGCGACCAAGTGTATTCTCCAATTCTCTGAATGTTTATGACTTAACCATTAGCATTTTTTGCCAGCATCTTTCTGCAAAATTTAGTATTTTATGGTATTTGGCATGCATCCCAATGCACTAGTTGTGCACACTCTTGATAGCCTTCTTCTCTTTATTCATTTCATTATGTGAGTGGTATATCTTTTAAACACTTGAAATGGTCATTTCTTGAGCAATGTGGGACTAAACTTTTAGAAGCAATGCAGATTTTTTATTGCTGTGAGTACTCATAAGACCATAACTTTTGATTTTCAAATTGGGTTTTTTATAAAAAATTATGTACAATGCATACATTGTCATCTCAAACATATGTAAAATTCAGCCTGACCCAGTTTGTATTTTTTGAGTTATTATAAAAAATGTGACTGGCTATTTATTCACACTTTTTTTTGCATTCAATTGGCTCTTGCCTTCAACCCTTTTTTTATCTTCTTCTTCTCCACATGATTTGCATTTGTCTATGATATTTGGCATCACAACATTACTTTTCTTTGATTTTCTCAAAATCTGAGACAAGACCTTGATGCATTACCCTCTAGAAAACAACAATGATAAAGGAGCACCAGTAATACTAGCCATTTCTACGTACACAAATATCATGTGCCCAATCTTAGTGATAACTCATGCTGGGGACACACTCCTTTGCTCTCACACATCATGGCATTATCTTGTCTAGGCCATTTATTTTACTTTTATCCTTTGCAAAGATTGTCAAATAACATTAGCTGGCATCTGGGAGTGGCCTTAAAAATTGACAAAACGTCATCATAGGATCACACCATCAAGAACACACACTGAACCCAAAAAAAAAATCATGCCCACCAAAGAAGAAATCTTGAAGAGACCCGAGCCAAAAGATAAGACTAATCAAAGTTGGCCACTTAGAAACATTGTCTATCCGCACTGCCAGAATCACTAAAGTTGCTTCCGGAGCTGGCTTTGAAAGTTGACCTACTCAAACTTTTAGGAACTAGAATAACAGGCACTAATTAACCCTCACATAGGGAGTATGAATCCACAATTAAGGATCATGACGAATAATAGTGTGCATTTGGCATTCAGGTAAAGATAGGCTCTCAGAATTGCAAACTGGGAAACATAGTAAAACAGTGATTTGTGCATATGGAATGACCCTAGGAAAGTATGCTAAAAGATTCATCAAGACTTCTAACTTGGCATACTTGTAGTATTTTCAGAGTAGAACATAGTGGTACAACCCATTTAGGCTCATCAATCATGAATCAAAATTTATAACATCCTGAACAAGGGTACAAATCAATCTGCACATTTTACAACTCGTAAAACAAGAGTTGTATTTGGAATCACATTTGCAAACTCAGCAAACGGATTCGTCATAACCTCAAAATTGAAGCATTGGAAGTATTTGACCCTTGGAGTATGATGCAAAAGGAAATTTCTCAATAGGGTCAACTGGATCAAAGATATGACTAGTCAAATAGGCCCTTCCAGAATTCTGAACAATTGCATAAGTGCATGACAACAACAATCAACTTTGAGGGGTTCGAAATGTAATCAAACGTATTCAAAATGACTTAAAAATTGGAACACAAGTTCTTTGATATGCATACTAAATATCCTCAAAGTGGTGGGTCATGAAACATTTCTGGACGCAAGATATTCAAAGGCAAATTGGGCTACTGTACTCTGTTTGACACTTCGGTAGAATTGTGCAACTTGACACCTTAAAATGAGACTTTACCAAATGATTCAGAAAGATAAAATAACAACATAGAATGTTTGCACATACTGAATGGAGTGTGTTAAACACCTGGAACACCTCATAGGCTTCAAACTGATGGGGGGTACATATGCATGAAAAGCATTTAAATGGCTTCAAATGATGAAATTTTAACATGGTACTAAAAAACCCAAGTTGCATTTTTAGTCCCAACATGGTGAAGGATAAATTGAATACAAAAGATGAACAGAAACTTGTGGAATTGAAGAAGAAGATAGGTAGAGTTATCTTTAAAGTTGCTTGCTACAACTGTGGTGAAGGACACTGTTCTTTTGAGTGTACACAGAATAATCTTGGTGACCAATGAACTGCTATGGTAAATGAGAACATTCAGAATGAACTTGAATATGAGAACTTGCTAGTTTGGCGAACATTGCTTGGTAAAAAGGAGGAACCTTGTCAGAGGAGTAACTTGTTAAGGACTTGGTGCAAGTCTAGAGGTAAAATTTGTGATGTAATTTTTGACAGTGGTAGCACCGATAACCTTGTTGCTAAGGACATGGTTTAGAAACTTGGTTTGAATAGAATGAAACATCCTCATCCTTATAGGATTGGCTGGTTGCAAAATATTCATGCTCTAGAAGTGAGGGAGTAGTGCTTTGTTGATTTTCAGATTGGCCAGTCTAAGGATCTAGTTTTGTGTGATACTATGGAGATGAATAGTTGTGATATATTTCTCGGTAGACCTTGCCAATATGATTACAAAGCTATGTATGATTGTGTGAATAATGTGTTTACTATTGAGAAGGATGACAAGAAGTTTTCCCTAATGCCTTTGCTAGATACAACACTCGATAGGAGGAGTCTGAGTATTGGTAGCCATGTTGAGTTTGTGGATCCTGAGAGGAATGATGATCAGTATGGAGAACAAGCATGTGTGTTATCAAGGAAAGACTTCAAAAGACAAGGGAAACAGAAGTGGAAGAGTATGCAAGCTGAAAAGTTGGACGACTTGTGTGTGAAGAACTAGTTCAGGGTTTATGTGTTGAATCTCAGATGATGTTCTTCTAGCATATGAACATCTTTTCAAACCTAGGGTGTCTGATGAAAGGGCATTCTAGGGTACTCGATGAATATGCATGGAGGTGTGTTGTTTTGGTTCTATGGTACTCAGTTGCAGCTTTAACCGACGGTCTTAGTTATTGAAGGGAGCTCAGTCATTGAAGGAACTCGGTGAAGCCTCTGGTGCTCGGTGGAACTTATTCTCTATAATGCCTACATTTCTTGGTGTTGCTTGGCTTGGTCAGTTATTTCACTAGTGCTCGGTTGTTTCTCTGGTGCTCAGTAGTTCTGGTTTACCCACTGGAGTTCTTAAGGATTTGGTTGGCTGACTTGGTGCATTTATTGTTGGTAGCTTTTGTTGTCTTCTCCTATGTAGATCTACAGGTTGACATGGAGAATTAAATGTTTTAAAGGCTATTTGAGAGCTGACTATTATTGCATTTAATATTTGTTTGTAATAGGAGTTGACTTGGCTTAGGAGTTAATTATGTCATCCAACAGACTTGTGGCTGAAGATTAGTATTTAAGGAGTGTTTGGATAGTTGTTTAAAAGGAGATCAGAGGAGATGGGTAGAGATAGAAGTTAGACATGGATCATGTGAGATCTTGAAGATCAGATTGAGATCTAGTAGTTTGTAATAGCAGAGCTAGTGGTTGCATTCTTGGAGACAAGGAGATTGCTTGGAGGCTTGTGAGCTCAAGTTCAGATCTACCTTAGGGTTTCCATCAGTTGCTGATTTGTTTTAGAACTGGACTAGCTGGTGTTAGATTGAATCTTGTTCATCTTGCTGAACTATTTCTGATTGTAATTGGCCCTAACCCAGAAGGCCTTACAATTGGGCATGTTAATGAAAATTTAGTTGAAAAGAATTTTCTTGTTGTGTTATTCTGCATTGTGGTGTTTGGCTTCTTGTTGTGACTATCCTTAATTGGATCCTCCTTACCTGCCCTACGTCAGAGAGAGAGAGAGAGAGAGAGAGTTTCTCATTTACAATAACTTCATCATAAGAAATGAGAGAGAGGAGAATCTCTTAAATAGAGATGAGAGAGAGGAGGTAGAATGTAATTCCCAAGTCTATGAATGCCACCATTCATAAGTGTGTGTGACAAGTGTCCATATCCTCTTAAGGAGGAATAAACCAATTTTCTTATTAAAGGAATTAAAAAATATGAGTTGTCCTCACACTTGGACTAGAGGACAAAAATACATGAAGGATACCTTGGTTTATCCTTATTTAAATAATACAATGAAGGAAAGATTATAAATTATAGCACTCCCCTTTAAAATTTACTTGGGGATTTTACAAGAAGGTGTATTATACCCATAATTTACAATAATCTACAAGTTTATCTTCAATATAAGGAAAAAAAGTATTGTCTTCAAGTGTGCAAGTAGTTGTTTGTATGTTGAATATGCATATTTTATAGAGCCAAGAGAAGTGGATGGGTCCTTTGAATTTATTCAAGTGGAAGTATAACCACATCTTCAAGTAGTCTTGTGATTCATAGGATTTGTGTAAATGAATTGATGTCTTGAATTTTCCTTGATGGATCACCTGAAACATAGAACATAGAAAAACCACAAGTAGATTTCCCATATTTGGGATCTACCCTTGATACAAAATAGTACACTTTTGAAAAGAAACTTATAATATGTATCATAAAATAATTCAACTTTAGAGAATCATTGAGAACTTTAGAATGATATTAATCATGAGAAATCATTAAAAAGTACAAAGTAGCTTAACATGAAATCAAGATAAATCAAATGCTCAAAGTGAGTTATAATAAGCATTATCAATGCTCTCATAAAAGAAACATACTAATGCATAAATGACCATAGACAAGGCCAACTAATGAGACCTTCATCAATATTGCATCAATCACATGGATATAGACAGTCCACTAATGAGTCATCTCATTACAAGTGAATGGTTCATGACTCCATCACCTACATGACCCACGATCTAAGAAATGAAGAATGCAATGCATTATCACAATAGTATATTCTACAAATAAATTTGAGAGGGACAATGATAAATCGGTAGAGAAAGAGACTCAAACATAAAATCAACTTGTGAACTGAAGTGCTAGACATGTCTATAGACAAGTACTATAATCAAGGGTCCCACCAATAATAAACGAATCTAGACCAACATAAACAAATAAAATGTTGACATATGCTAAATAATAATTTGAACTAAGGATTATGAGTGAAAAATGTATTGTCTTCCAAAAATAAGAGATATCCAACAAATTTTAGGAAAGATTTGAAGAGAACCATCCTCATGATGAGGAAAAAAATAACCAATGGAACAATTTGATAAACATCAACTGAAGTAAGTGCATCCCAATGCAACTTACAAATGGAACAAATTGATAAACATCAACTGAGTAAGCGCATCCCAATGCAACTTACAAATGGAGCAAGTTGATAAACATCAACTGAGTAAGTGCATGCCAATACAACTTACAAATGGAATAAGTTGAAAAACATCAACTAAGTAAGCGCATCCTAGTGCAACTTACAAATAGAATAAGTTGATAAACATCAATTGAGTAAGTGCATCATAGTGCAACTTACAAATGGAAAAAGATGAAACTTATAAAAGATGCAACTTAGTGCATAACAATAGATCATATAAAATTTCTAATAGAAGTTAGTGCTCAATAATGAGATCAATAATCATCCACAAGAAGGCAATGGTGTTAGATAACTCACAATACTAAAACAAATTTAAAATTTAGCAATGCAATGAAATAAGTAGAAAGCCCATTTTTTTATAGAGTGTCAAAAACATTAGAATGAACAGAACATAGCATGACTAAAGTGATTACCATTATCCATTCTAAGAATTTCAAGCTTAGAACCTGATTGCCTTTCTTGAATGGAGGTGTTTTCCAAGAGGTCACTATGAATAATATGTAACTTATGAGATGCCCTTCATGAAGTACCATGAGGAAAGGACTCCCTTTTTATTTTTCCACTCATGCACCTTGTGCATGTAATTTTAGATGGAACAATATGGGGTAATCCTTCAACCATGTTAGATTCTAGCATCAAAGAAATATAATCAAGATGCAAATGGTCGAACCTTTCATGCCATACATTGAAACCAATACATAGTGCACCTTGAAGTGGAAAACCATAAAATTTAAATAAGTAGGAAATTCAACTTTGCAATCTTGACATAACTGAGCAACTGAAAAAACAAAGTTTAAAAATCCTAACTGAAAGGATTAACTATTTAAGAGCATAAATAGATTAAACACATTTTGAAACACTAAATTAAGGATGATATGGAAATATGTTCCTGGATTTAACTTGATTGTTAAAAAAGAATTACAACCCTGAAATGTGATTTGTTAAAAAAATTAATTTTTTTTATAAATGAGAAAATAAATTATTGTTGCATCAAAATAGAAAAATGGTGAATGAAATATGATTAAATTGAACAAATGAATATAGACTTAAGACGAAATTAAAAAATATTAAGCAAAAAAGTTTTTTTTCAAGTTTAAACTTTTTTTTTATCAATGAAGTTTGAATAAATTTTGTTAAAACTAAAAATAAACAAAAATGATAATCTGCAAATTTTTTAAAATGTTAGGGTGGAGCCAAATTACCTTAGAAACAATGATAACCAACTTTAAAGGAATATAAGACAATATTTAACTCAATATTAATAATGATGAAAATTAATAATTAAATGTTTGCTAAAAAAAGGTTAAGAGCTTTTGATTTTGAATTAAAAATAAAGTAAATGAGGAAACAATAACAAGTTAGTGAGATTAAACTTTAAAACACAAAACTTCATTATGTAAAAAGCAAAGGAAAACTTATTAGAATGAATCAAATCAAAAAAACTATTAATTGAATTTAAATGATATATTAATTTTAATTGAATGATAAGTAATATTAAATTTTTAAAAAATGATAATGATAGATAAATGTGAAATGAAAGATGATGATTTGGAATTAAAGAATTCAAATTGGATAAAATTAAATTCAAATTAATTTTTAATATAGAAAATAACTTAAATTAATAGCGAATGAAATAGAATTGTAGTTAACCTAGAATACAATTTAACCAATATATGTTTTTATATTTTTAGAAAGAATAGTCAGACTAATTATATTTTTTTATAAAAAAGTCTAAACTAGGCTAGCATCCATGAAAAGAAATGATAAGAAACAAAGTGTTACCAACTATAATCATGCAAACAGGGAAATGATGACACGAAGGATTCTGAAACTATAAAAAGGCATAAATGATGAAATTGAAAGCTTCTTTACAAAAGTAATTATTTATCTGCTACACAAGGAATCTAATTAATAACTAATGAAGGCCTGCGAATGAGAGAGGGTAGGTGACTACCCTACTTGTCTAAAAAAAGATGAACGAGCTATGCACCTGCAAAAAAAAATCTGACAAGCACAAGGAATGGGCATTTTGAATATGCATAATTTAAACAAACTTTGATTGAACTTTGAATAAAATGTCTCAGCCATGTAGTTAACAAAAAAATGACTTAGCCATGTAGTTAATAAAAAATGACTCAGCCCTATTAAAAATGAACAAAAAACAAGAGAGTTGCAAGAAAAAACATAGGCAACAACTTTGGTGCGAGGAAGAGAGGATGGGATAAACTATATGCTCAACTGTAAATATTTCTATTCCAGTGCATTTTAACATCCATTAGACTATGCAATATATTTTAATTCTTTTATAGTTAAGGTGTATAAAAAATCTGAGGCTTTCACAATATATATATGGAATCCACTGTGTTTTATTCTCATTTATTTCAGATGTATCTCACACAAGGGCTGCTCATGCAAGTGAGTAAGGGTAGGCTGTTGTGCAAGGAAGTTTTTCTTTGTCTTGATAAATAACTAAATTATAAGAAACAAACATGCATATTTGTTTGCATGAGTAATGCAGAAGAAAATGTTCACAAGCCACAATCCATCAACTATATTCAGCTCTCTCTTCTTACAATTTTTTTTTAAATGATGAAAAGAAGTTTAATGTGAGCACTTAATATGATGCAAGGAAGATCTAAGGCACACAAATGTAATTGCAAGGTAAAAGAGTTGCAAGGAAGGCTCATGTACGCCAAAAAAGAATGCAGCCATCTAGGAGGAGTCAGAGATAAATGCAAATCAGATAGGTAGAGATAAATGCAGACATTTTTTTTGGAAAAATAATTAGTCATATTACGGGGGTCATAACTTCTTAATGCATTGTTGGATTTGTCTGAATTTTGGATATGTTGTTAATGAAAACCTTTTCAAGGTCCTTCCCAAAGCGATTGTCCTAATGTGTCCAAGTTCAAAAGATATACGCGATTGAGTGAGGTAATGTCAAAACAGAAATTTATGAAACATGAATGCACAAAATTATAAAACAAGATATATTTATAAATAATAACAAAGATAAATAACTAGAGAATAGAGATAAATAACTAGAGATATTAGATAAATTTATTAACGTTGGAAGAGAGAAAATCATGCAAAAAAAATGTCAAAAAACACAATGAAGTACCCATAGCAAAGATATATGGATTTTTATAATGTTTTTCACAAAAAAATAGATGATTGCTTTGAATAAATGGATAGAAAACCTGTAAGGAGGATTAGTTTAAAAGTGAAACTTGAAAAAAAGGAAGGAGAATACTGCCGGAAAATTGTTAGTCAGAAGATTAAAATCTAAATGAGTAAACTAGAAGTAAATGATATAAATGAAACCTGCAAACAAGGTTAGAGAATCCATGTAAAACATGAGATTAAAAGAGGGTTAGAAACTAAGCTGGGTTTGGCGGAGAACGGTCCAAACCCAAAAAAAATATTAAAAAAAACTACTCTTTAGCGGTAAGCCTTCCAAATAGGGTTAGATACTAAAAAACTAAAATGAAAAAAGAACAAGAAAGAGCTGCAACAAATATTAGATCAACAAGAAGAGGCTTGCTCCTTTGAATGACACATTCCTACAAAACACTTAAACAAGGATTAAATAGCTTTGATACCATGTTAGAAGAAATAAATGAATGAAAAAAAGATCAAAAAACAATCTAGAAAGCGAAGTGCAAGAAGATTTTTACCATAAACAAATGAGAGAGAGATGCAAGATCAACCACCAAAACCAAGATAAGACTCCAAGAATCCAAAAAGAGCCAAGTGATTTTTGTCAGGGAAAAAACAAAGAAAAATCCCTTGTGACATTATGAATGAGGCCATAGCCTAGAGAGAGAGAGAGAGAGAGAGAAAGAGAGAGAGAGTTGCTCACTTACAATAACTTCATCATAAGAAATGAGAGAGAGGAGCATCTCTTAAATAGAGATGAGAGAGAGGAGTTAGAATGTAACTCCCAAGTCTATGAATGCCACCATTAATAAGTGTGTGCAACAAGTGTCCATACCCTCTTAAGGAGGAATAAACTAATTTCCTTATTAAAGGAATTACAAAATATGAGTTTCCCTCCCACTTGGACTAGAAGAAAAAAATACATGAAGGATACCTTGGTTTATAATTATTTAAATAATACAACCAAGGAAAGATTATAAATTCTAACATGAAGGATAGAGAAAAGGAAGAGGATTTGAAGTTAAGAAATGATGTAGTAAGGAAACTTGGTCTCAATATATCAGAAGAACAATTAAACAAGGTTCTTAGCATCATGGATAATTCCCAAAGGATCAAGAAAAGAATGAATTTATTCATGTTAGGGAAATAGATTTAAATTACCAAAGAGACTAAATAAGTAGCTAAAGATGCACTAAAGAATTTGGTTGAAGCTTCAATTCAAGTACCTACAAAGGATGATTAGTCAAGTACAAGTAAACAACTAGATTTGATTATTGAAGGAGTTGGGATTACATTGAACCCCATCAATGATCAAGAGGACAGATTTAAAAATCAAACACAAGATGTTGGAAATTTGGGCAAGGATATGAAAATCAGTGAACCTGGCAAGAAAAAAGAGTAGGTTATGTGCAAGATCATGATATGCCAAAAAGTGGTGATGTGAAAAAGAAGTCCTGATAGATAGACTCTTTGAAAAACAACTATAACTTTCAAATAGTATAGCATTTTTGAAATATGAAATATACATCACATTCTATGCTTCACCTAATACAATAATAATAAACAATTCTTTCAATTTGATGAAGTTTAGACTAAGTTAAGGTGGTTAGACATGAGAGTATTTATATTCAAGAAAAATTTTAGCATAAAAATTATAATTAATTATTTACTTGGAAAAAAATACAAAAAAATATACATCACATCCAGACATGAGTCTACTACTTTTATCTAAAATCTTATAAAAAAATATTATTATTTGATTTTGTTTAATGTGGTCAGACATACACCTACTTGTTATCAGTCTAGACCTGATTGATAGGCTTATTGAGAAATAGCTATAACTTTCAAACTGTATAACATTTTTGAAATCCAAAACATGTGTCATATTCTATGACTTTTCTACTACAAGATAATTTTTTAAAAAAATCAATTTGATAAAGTTTAGACTAAGTTAAGGTGGTTAGACACAAGAGTTTTTGTATTCTAGAAAAGTTGTAGAAGAAAAATCATAATTAATTATTTACTTAGAAAAAAATTACAAAAAAATGTGTCACATCTGGACATGATTCTACTACTTATATCTAGAATCTTGTAAAAAAAATTTATCATTTTAATGTGTTTAAGGTGGTCAAACATACACCTACTTCTTCTTTTTTCCTGAAATTTTCGTACTACTACATTGAAATCTAAAATTTTCAACATATAGAATAATTGTTTTTCAAAAAAGGCCTAGTATCTTAGAAACTAAATTCAATTTTCTAAAGATTATCTTGTTACATATTTTTGATATAATATTTATAACTTGTTCAAATTTTTATGTCAACTTTCCTAAACTTGATTTTTTGAATTTTCATTGCCACTTAAGGGCCTAGTTTGGCATACCATGATCTTGATCATACCCAATAGAGTAAAGAGAAAGAAAATACTTAGTGAGGTGAGCTAAAATAGAAATTAGCTACATAGACCACTCAGGTAGTTCAAGAACCCTCTACCACATCTCCCACAGCAGAAAATGAGTCAGAGAAACAACAAACAAGTACAGAATGGAAGGAGGAAGAAACAAAGTAGACAAAAAAAATTATTCCAGCAAAAATAGAAAAAGGTAAAGAAAAAGTAGAAACATCTTCATCACATGATGATCTTTCATATTTACTCGAAGGAATAACAGATCCATTAAAGTACATGCAATTGATAGTACTTGCATTTTAAAAAGGTACTGAGGAAGATGTTAGGAATGAATGTTGAACATATCCTATGGGGGAGTATTTACAACCATTCTGTAGTGGTTGTTGTTGCATTCATGACTGTGATTGTCATTGATGTCAACACAATGATCTACTGAAGATTAACAGAAAAGCAGACAGTGTTTGAGTTAGCGCACTTGGGATATTGAAGATGAAGCTATGCGGAGTTGAGGACTTACTCTATGATGTTCTATTAGATCATGGCTAAGAGCACATATAGAAATTCATTTATTCATGATAGTTTTGAGGAAATCAGTGGAAGCAGTATTCAAGGAATGTTCTTGAGTAGCGGTTTGTGGAAATCAGATGATATCTCCTAATCGGGATTGAATCTAATCATGCGCAATTATGAGGTAGTTGAAGACATGATTTTGGTGATGTGGACATGAGTGTAAGATCTGAAGTTGCACACATGAAGAATTATATTAATTGGAAACCGACAGTTTTGTGTAGTTTTTATGTAACATGTGGAAACTTTTTATTTTTTAATTTGTATGTCGACTCATTTATAATTACTTGAGTGTGGTATAAAGGAAGGAATGTTTTCCTTATTGTAAGTGGTAGTAGTGAATTGTATTTGAATGTGAATTATGGAATTGTGCAATACTTGTTGGAAGAGGATATGCAAAGTATAGAGATCTTGTATTGAGATCTGAAGAAGTAGTTGGTGCGGTTTGGCATAGTCAGAGAAGGAGTATTGAATTGTTGAGATTAGTAATCTTTTGGTATTATTCTATTGAGTAATAAAAAGATCAGATGGATAGTGTGTTCAGTGATCTTACACCTGAAGCTATTTGGGTAGTGGGTCCTTCTGTCTTCCATAACTCCTAACAGAGTTAGAATCTTTTAGCAGGGATTCAAAGTCTCCTAACAGGGACTCATATGTATTGAATGTATTTCATAAGACTCCTAACAGATTCCATCCTCTCACAAGGAAATTTCATATTAGTGTATCTTTTGTGGGCATCATTACCACCGGGGTTTACTCTTTGATCAAGAGGTTCCCTAGTCAACATATCTTGTGTCATTGTGTTATTGTGCATGTATATCTTTCTATGGTTGTTGATTACATTCCTTACATGGTTAAAATCTATTGAGGTTGATAAAAGTTGTATTTATCTGATAACTGATTCACCCCCCCCCCTCTTAGTTATCTTGGTGGACTTTACTTTCTAACAATTGGTATCGGAGTGGCAGGTCCTTGAAGGAAAAGTTTAACAGCTTAAGGAGATCCATGGCGAATCATTTCAGGAAAGAAAGCCCTAAGTTTAATGGAGTAAATGTTGACAGCTAGAAAGAAAAGATGAAGACACACTTACTTTGTTTAGGACTAGGTTATTGGTTAGTCACAAAGAATCAGAAGACTATCATTGATGAGGATAAGATTGAAGAATGTACTAATGAGGAAAGAGATCTATTCATGTGTAACATACTTGCCAGGGAAGCTCTCTTGTTAGCCCTTCTGAAAAATGATTACATTCAAGTAAAATATCTAAAAACATCATGACATTTGGTTAGCTTTACAATCTACTTTTGAAGGTGATGAACATGCAAAGAAAGTCAGATTACATAATTGGATATGTGCATTTGAAGATATAAAAATGATGGAAGATGAATATGTTAGAAGTTATATTGGTAGAATGTCAGAGATTGTTGTAGGAATAAAATCTTGTGGAGGAACCAAGATAGAAAATGAAGTGATATGGAAAATTTTGAGGACATTGACTCCTGCATTTAAGCAGACAACACAGATGATTGAACAACTTATACCTTGTACTACAAGCTTTACCAGAGAAACTCTTCTTGGAAGATTAGAAGTAGCAGAGATGAACTTGAGGCTATCAAGAGATTTACCTACAATGGAGATAGCATTCAGTGCACTTAGTGTCTGCCCTACTTTGTCAAGAAGCATCAGTGTAAGTGGATATTATGCTAGTAGTAGCAGATCTAGAAATGAAAAAGACATGAAGATTGAAGAGGGTATTGCCTTGCTTGTGAAAAAAGAACCAGACAGTAAGAAATTTTTTAAATGTTGGACTTGTCAAGAATTTGGTCATTTTGCATCTAAATGTCCTAAGAGAGTTAAGAAGTATAGAAAGAACTTTAATCCTAGGAGATCTAAAGAATGTTACTATGCAAATGATGAAGAACTTGAAGCTAGTTTGGAGAAATATTTGAGTGAAAGTGATACTGAGAATGATGATATAGGATTTGTAGCAATTAAAGAAGAAAATCTTGAAATAATTAAGGAAGAAAAGGCTTTAGTTTCTCAAGTAGAAAAGAAAGCTTTATTGGATTATAGATAGTGGTTGTTCACATCATATGACTGGAGATATGAAAAAGTTCATTAAGTTTAACAATTATGATGGAAGAGTTGTTAGAGTTGGAAACAATGCACCTTGTTTGATTAAAGGTATATGATCTATTACTCTTTATGGAAAGACTAATACTAATGATGTTTACTTTGTGGATGGTTTGAAACATAATCTTTTGAGTGTTGGATAGCTAGTTGATAAGGGATATCAAGTTTGGTTTACTGAGAAAACTTGTGTAATCAAAGACAAGGATGGTAATTTGATTGGTACTAGATCTAGAACCAAAGGTAATGTATTTTAGTTGAATCCTACTGAGATGACATGTTTGATTACTAAGATTGATGATAGTTGGTTATGGAATAGAAGGTTTTGTCATATAAAATTTGATAACATTGTGAAAGTGAGTACTACACTTGCAGTAAGAGATTTGCCTAAAATTATGAAGCCTACTAACATGATTTGCAAGGAACATGTGATAGCTAAATAGAAGAGAAGCTCATTTCCCAGCAAGAAGTTTACAACAACAGAGAAGTTGGAAATTGTTCATACAGATTTGAGTGGTCCCACAAGGACTAGAGGATTCTATGGAGAAAGGTATTTTATGATTCTTGTTGATGATTTTACAAGAATGATGTGGATTGCATTTCTTAAAGAAAAATCTGAAGCATTTGATAAGTTTAAGATTATTAAGAGAAAAGTTGAGAATGAATCTAGAATGAAGATTAAATGTTTGAGATCAGATAGAGGTGGAGAATTTACTTCATAATAATTTAATAATTTTTGTGAAGTGAATGGTATTAAGAGACAATTTTCAGCCCATAGAACACTTGAACAAAATGGTATTACAGAAAGAAGAAATAGGTCAGTGACTGAAGCAGTAAGAGATATGTTGTTTGAGAATGACTTGTCAAAGATATTCTGGAGAGAAGCAGTGAGCACAACAATGTATACAATGAACAAAGTACAAATTAGAGAAAACATAGACAAGACACCCTATGAACTATGGTTTGGACATGCACCATTAGTTAAGTATTTTAGAATTTTTGGAAGAAAATGTTATATTAAGAGAGATGATGACATTGTAAAGTTTGATCCTAGAAGTGATGAAGGTATATTTCTTGGATATTCATTGAAGAGAAAAGCTTATAGATGTTACAATAAAAGAACGAAGACTATTTTTGAGAGCACAAATGTTAAAGTTGATGAAAAGTTAAAAATTCAAGAAAGAATGCTTAATTATGAATTAGATGAAGGAACTCATCCTAGACCTAATCTAGAGACTATTGAATTATTATATGAAACTAATAGTGATTTTTTGAATGAAAGCTATAGTGAAGAAATCATTGAAGAACCTACAACAAAAACAAGAACTGCTATAGTGACACCTAACAGGAATCTATCAAGGAATCATCTTGTTGAGAAGATTATTGGAAGCATAGACAAAGGAGTTCTGACACAAAATAAGGTACAAGAATAGTTGTGTTTGATTTCTCAAATTGAACCTAAATCTACTAGTGAAGCCTATGAAGATGAACATTGGATTAAAACTATGAAAGAAGAACTAGATCAGATTGAAAAGAACAAGACATGGGAATTGGTCCCTAGACCTAAAGCTAAGAATGTTATAGGAACAAAATGGGTATTCAAAAATAATATGAATGAATAAGGAGAAGCAGTAAGGAACAAAGAAAGATTGGTATGTAAAGGATACTCACATCAAGAAGGAATTGACTATGAAATTTTTTTTGCACCAATAGCAAAAATTGAAGTAGTAAGAATGTTTTTGGCCTATGCAGCTTATAAGAAATGAAAGCATATTAGATGGATGTGAAGTCAGCATTTCTGAATGGAGAATTGGAAGAAGAAGTCTACATTGAGTAGGCTAAAGTTTTTCCTTTAACTCAAGAAGGAGATATGGTATGTAAACTAAAGAAAGCTTTATATGGACTAAAGCAAGCACCTAGAACTTGGTATGCAAGATTGGATAAGTATTTGATAAAGTTAGGATTTACAAAAGGCACAGCTGATAGAAACCTATACATAAAGGAAATTGAAAATGGTTTGTTGGTTTTTTTTTGTTTTTTTTATGATATTATCTTTGGAGGAGAAGATGAAGCCAGCGATACATTTGCAGATGAAATGAAGACTGAATTTGAAATAAGTATGATTGGTGAAATGAAATACTTTTTAGGATTACAAATAACACAGAATAGTGATGGTATCTTTGTAAGTCAAAAAAAGTACTTGAATGATCTATTGAACAGATTTGGAATGGAGAACTATAAACCATTTGGAACACCTATGGTAATAGGACACAAGTTATCTAGCATAGATGAGACTCCTACAGTGGAACATAAAAAGTATAGATCTATGATTGGAGGATTACAATATTTGACTCATACAAGACTTGATATATCACATGCAGTTAGACTTGTTCCAAGATTTCAAGCTGAACCTAGAGAATCATATTATGCAGTAGTAAAGAGGATACTGAGGTGCTTAAGAGGCACAATTGAGTCTGGATTATGGTATGAAAATATGATGATTTTACCCTATGTGCATATATAGATGATGATTGGGGAGGTAGTGTTGATGAAAAAAAGAGCACCAATGGTGGAGCATTTTTCCTTGGAGGGAGATTGGTTTCTTGGATAAGAAAGAAGCAGAACTATATTTCACAGAGCATAGTAGAAGTAGAGTATGTGGCAGCAGCAAACAATTGTAATTAGATAATTTGGATGAAGCAAATGTTGAAGGATATTGGAATAAAATTTGTTGAGCCTGTTGTTATACATTGTGATAACACCAACATAGTTAGTATGTCTAAGAACCCTATGTTACATTCTAAGAAAAAGCATATAGAGATAAAGTATCATGTAGTGAGAGAGAAAGTGGAAGAGAAAAAGGTCAGACTTAAGTATATAAGCACAAAGGAGTAGATTGCAGACATATTTATGAAACCTTTTCCTAAGGATACATTTGAGTATCTAAGAGGTATGCTTGGGGTTATGCCCCAGCCTACTTTTGAGAAGTGATGCAGATTGTTGCATCCATCCAGTGGCATATGAGCTCTATCTTTCTTCTAGACTAGATGGTGGTACTTCCTTTATGGGGGAGTATGTGTATCTAAGCTGAGTCATGAGGACTCTAGTGAATGTATTTTTTGAATAGTGTCTTTTGACATTAAAGTTGTTGTTGACATAATGATGAAACATATATCATTGATGTCAATGGGGGAGAAGTATTCATGAAAAATCATCTATTGGAGAGAATTGAATAGGAAAATGAAGCAAGATTTGATTGATGAAGAGGACTTGAAATCATTTTCAGAGCAGCAGTGTTGCAATGTTGGTATTCATGGAACTTGGATGTTTTTTCATCTATGTTACCATTAATGCCAATGGGGGAGATTGTTAGGAATGAATGCTGAATATATCCTATGGGAGAGTATTCACAGCCATTCTGTAGTAGTTTTTGTTGCATTCATGATTGTGATTATCATTGATGTCAACACAGTGATCTACTGAAGATTAGTAGAGAAGCAGACAGTGTTTGAGTTAGTGCACTTGGGATATTGAAGATGAAGCTATGAAAATTTGAGGACTTTCTCTATGATGTTCTATTAGATTGTGGTTAAGAGCGCATACAAAAATTCATTTATTCATGACAGTTATGAGGAAATCAGTGGAAGCAATATTCAGGTAGTGTTCTTGAGTAGCGGTTTGTGGAAATCGGATGATATCTCCTAATCGGGATTGAATTTGATCATGTGTAGTTATGAGGTGGTTGAAGACATGATGTTGGTGATGTGGACATGATTGCAAGATCTAAGGTCACATGAGTGAAGAATTATATTAATTGGAAGCTGACAGTTTTGTGTAGTTTTTATGTAATGTGTGGAAACTTTTATTTTGTAATTTATATGCTGACTCATTTTTAATTACTTGAGTGTGGTATAAAGGAAATAATGTTTTCCTTATTGTAAGAGGTAGTAGTGAATTGTATTTGAAAGTGAATTGAAGAATTGTGCAATATTTACTGGAAGAGGATATGCGAAGTATAGAGATCTGGTATTGAGATCAGAAGAAGCAGTTGGTGCAGTTTGGCATAGTTAGAGGAGTATTGAATTTTTGAGATCAGAAATCTTTTGGTATTATTTTTTTGAGTAATAAAAAGATCATTTGGACAGTGTGTTCAGTGATCTTACACCTAAAGTTGTTTGGGCAGTGGGTCCTTATGTCTTCCATAACTCCTAATAGAGTTAGAATCTTTTAGCAGGGATTCAAAGCCTCCTAATAGGGCCTCATATGTACTAAATGTATTTCATAAGGCTCCTAATAGATTCCATCCTCTAACAAGGAACTTTCATATTAGTGCATCTTTTGTGGGCATCATTCCCACTAGGGTTTACTCTTTGATCAAGAGGTTCCCTAGTCAACATATCTTGTGTCATTGTGTTATTGTGCATGTATATCTTTCTATGGTTGTTGATCACATTTCTTACATGGTTAAAATATATTGACGTTAATAAAATTTTTATTTATCTAATAACTGATTCACCCCCCCTCTCAATTATCTTGGTGGACTTTACTTTATAATAGAAGAAAAAAGAAAAATAGAACTGGTAGACAAATGTGTAGATCTAGCACTTGACATACTATAGAAAACATTACCATATCAAATTCAATTTGTTGATCATGAGAAGTCTGAATAAATTAGAAAAATTTATTGAATAATTTGATGCACAATTTTCTTTATTAAAAGAAATAATAAATAATACAACTCAAACAAAGTATGAATCATAGTTGTTCAACAAGTTAAATGATAACATCAAGAAAGAATTGGAACACTTAGATACATGCATAAAGGATATAACATTCAAAATTTTAGAAGGGAAAAATATTTTTTCTCAATGTGTAAGGGAACATAAACACATTTTTAGTAAAATAGATACCATAGCAACCAAATAAAAGGAAATAGATGATATGGATGAGCATATAAAGAGAAATGAGTTTAGGATAATTGATGAGTAAAATAAGCTAAAACAAGCATATGAAGAGTTGACTACTATCCATCAAAGCAAGGGCATGCTATTAAAGAGAATCAACCTATTTAGAGGCCAATTATCCACAAAAATTGATCTATTGAAGAAAGAACTTGATGAATTGATAGTAGTAAGGACAATTTTTGGGAAATTTGAATTTTTAAATTTTTCAGGAGAAGAAGTGACAACTTATGGATTGTGTGGGTCACTTGGCAAAGGGTTAACAATAGAGAACTCTTGGGACACATAATTTGCCAATTTGAAGACTAGATTTGTGGATTGTATGTAACCTATGAGACTCATTCAACCACCACTAGAAATATCATAGCCATGAAGGATAGAAATAAGAGTAATCTAAGAATTTTTTTAACATGTATATAGACCTTTTTACCCTATATTTATCATTAATGTCAAAGGGGGATAAGTAGATAGAAAATCTATAGAAGGAAATGTATAGGAGTATATATAAAGGGGGAGTACAATATGTATAAGATATTAAACATATGGATGATCCACATGTTGGAAAGTTGACTTTACTAGTATATATGACTAAGTTTTATGTTTTCATTATGGCAACAAAGTCATATGAAATTTTGGAGTCAACGCACTAACTTAGAAGATCAAAATTTGGCTAAGTATAGAAGACAAAGCAAACAATAATGCACCTGATGATTAAAGCATCAACACATGTGTTTATGATCAAGTTTTGGTATGCGCCCTTAGATATAAGATTTTGAGTATGTTACTATGCTAAGTCTAAGAATGCATGTTTATATAAGGTAGAATGAAGAAATTACATCAAGTTTAAGTGACACAGTCAATAAGCGGCAGAACAGAACAAAGCATGGAGTCAACAGATAGTATTTTGATTAGCATATATCATTTTGTTTTGTAAGGCTATATACCTATTGTAATTGTATTATAAACATGTTAATATCATTGTATGTAATTACGCTTGAGCCAATTAACTTGGAAGCATTGTATGTGTTAAGTTATAGGCTGACCTAGTAGCTAGTTTTGGTTGCGTCTATTCAACATGTATAAATGTGATATGCACTTTTGTATTTGAGAGGAATGGAATATAGAGAAGAGAAAAAGTATGTGAAGTATGTATTAGAGTAGTAAGAATGACATAGAGCTTTAAAAGAGGTTAAAGGATCGGTGCACGAAAGGAATTGATTAGACAGAAGTGTCAAAGCAGTAGTTCACCTTGCAGAGATAGTGTGTATCTAATAACCAGGAGGTTGTAGCCTTCTTCATTGAGTAGTGAGCTCTGGCAGTGAGCCTTACACCCCTAATAGGGTTTGTTACTTTAAGACTCCTAACAGGATCCGACCTTTGACTAGGTCATTGTACTCAGATTTGTAAAGACTACTCCTAACAGGGCAAAGGAACATTAAGAGGTTAATAATACTAAGTGCAATTATTCATGGGTACTAATTCCCACTGAGGTTTTCCTTTGGCCAAGTTTTCCCCGTAAACATATCTTGTGTTATGTGTTATGGTTGAATACTTTATTTTCTTTACTATTCATTTTAGTATTCAAGTAATTGAGTTAAGTTCCAAGGATCAAAAATTAATTATAGAACACTGATTCACCCCCCCTCTCCATTTTCCCATTCCTAACAATTGGTATCAAAGCTTTGGTCCTCTAAAGATAAGTTTAACCACTTGAGGAGATCATGGTTTCGGAAGAAGTAAAACATCTGAAGAAGAATCTTGAAGCAGTTCTTGAAGATCTTGATAGATCTGAAAAAGAAATTGAAGAACTGAAACTGAAGGTCAGTGGCTCACAAGTATTCATCAAGAAACTGAGAAAAGATTTGAAAGATTGTTCAACCAATGATTTGGGAAAAATGGTCAAAAAGCTAAATGAAGAAAACACTTCTCTGAAGGATCAAATTAAAGAATTGGATGAAAAGTTAACTAATAATCAGGAAGCCTATGAAGAATAGATCAAAGAAAAAAAATAGTTGGATGAAGAACTTATGCAAGAAAACATGAAAATATTGGAGTTAGAAAACATCAAGAAATATATGGAATCTGAATTAACAGAAGCCAATAATCATATTGAAAAATTGCACACAAGTGTTGATCTATTAGACTCTCAATTATACACACAAAGCTTAAATGGAGATTTGAGTGGTAATGGATTCAATGAAGCACAAATTCAAATCAATGCATTGCAAGAAAGATTGAAAGTACATGAAGAATCTACAGAAGCCAAGAAGACTAAAAATCATACTGAAGCTAAAGCAGAACCAGCTAAAGATGAACACAAGCTAGTAAACATAACTTTTTATGCATGTAACAAGCATGGACATATAGTAAGAGATTGTAAAGAGGTAAGACCTTTCAATGGTTATTTTTATTCATGCAATAAATTTGGTCATAGAGCTATGAATTGTAGATCAAATCAAAGAAGTAAGACACAACACAATTAGAGATATCAACCACAACAAAATTCTAGAATTCCTTAGAAGATCACATGTCAGATATGCAATTACCATGGTCACACAACTACATAATGTAGTATGGTAACTCACATCAATGTACCTTGAGGAATATAAGGCCTCCAGTCATTTGTCACTCCTATAACAAGGTTGGACACATCTCAAAGTTTTTCAGATCATAAGTGCAAAGTCAAGAAAGACCTAATAAGTATCAAGGATCAATATTGGATGAATCCGGAGAATTCAAGTTTGTGAAAGCTACAGAAGACGTGAGCAAGATTTGGATGGAAGTAAAGAAATATAATGTTAGTGCCATAGTAGTAGATGCATCCTCAGTGGACACACCTTCTACTTCTAGATAAATGACTCTCATGGTCATAGGGGGAGCTAAATAAGCTCTTGACCCCTGTGTGGCAGGTATACTCACCCTTTGAGTATGTGCCTTTGGTTTTAGTTGTTTGGTTACTAGTTGATGTAGTATGCAAGATCACATAGCCTGATTGACAACAATAATGAACATTTGAATTCACTGGTGCAACCTGTGTTAATGTGGAAAGAATTAATTGAAAAAATTTGATTTATAAGTCATTAGAGATCTATTATCTTCACTTTTGCATTTGAGATCAAGCGTTTGGAGAGCATAGGAGATCATAGCAGCTAGTATTGAAAGATTGAAGTTATTTTCATCAGCAAAGAAGTGTTAAAATCATTGTGGAACCCTAGCTTGGACATGTTGTTTTAGAAACCCTTTTGGAATCCTACCTAAGTGTTGAAACAAGTAAGTAATGGGAACTCTAGTATTATTTGATGTCATAGAGAGGATGAGATATGTATTCAAGAAGCATCCATTTAAGTCAGTGCTAGATTATTTAGAAGGAGCATTTTCTAGAACTCCGATGGGAGTTATGCACATTGAAGATATTCATGCCTACATCTATTGTAATAAGGAAACTATAGGATTAGACATGGTAAGGTTGCACATAGCAATAATGGTTAATCCAGACATGACATTCAATGATGAATTTGTGCACTTCACAAATCACCCTATAATTGATGAGCGACTGCATCTGAATTCTATGAGTCAGAATGGATCAAGATCCTTCTAAGAAGAATTCATGATGATTTTTTTTTGATTGGAGAAGTCCATGTTCTCATAAAAAATGATCTCATTCATGAGATGATCAAAATTTCTAAGACTGACGCCATACTTCCAGCAAGTAAAGATGTCAGGAAATAGGTTGAGCAGGCATGTATGTCCAGGAGTGATAAGCACAACATGACAATTGAGCCCATAGAGGATAAGGATATCAAACTCATGGCTATGATCCTTGGATACAAGTTTCAGCATACAAATAGAGTGAGTATTGTATATGTGGCTACAAGTTTGGTATCTATAAGGATTGTAAAAGAAAATGGAGAGTTTAACCTATTGGAGATTTGCAAGTAGGCCAATACTGACTGTATGTTTGTCATTGATGACAACATATGGTAAGTAGCATGTGTGAAAAACTTATGCAGTAATATTTTAGTATATATAGCATGGACATGATATCAGCCTAATATCATGGGTGCAAAGGTTAACTATTAGTACAGACAGTTATATAACAGCTTGTGTCAGTAGTGTTCTTGACAGAGTAACAGGCAGTGTTCTATGTATGGTTGTTCATATAGTTATCATGGAGCCTTGTGAACTTGGATATATGTTGAAGACATGTTAGTGATGTTACATTCATGGATGCAAAGTTTGATGATCAGTAGAAGTGAAGTTATGCAGTGGCTATTTGCCAGTAATAGTTTCCTATGTTTATTCAGAAGAGCTGACAAAGATTATATTGGTTCTAGAGTTGCACCTATCATTTCAGTATGCACCCTTGGATTTAAGCTTAGAAGAGACTTAGTGATGTTTAGTTAAGAGTGCATGACATAATTCAACTTGAGGAGAATGATCCAATTTTTTTGGTAGAGCTGATAGTGTGTAGCATGCATCTACAATTATCTTATTGGATAGGTTCTAGAATGTGTTGCGTGCTTAGTAGAGTTGACTGAATTATTATTGGAGTTTGTTATGGTTTCTCTAATATGATTTCAAGGTGTTTCTAATAGGACAACTTGATTATATCATTTAGAGGAAAGATATTTATAGGAAGTCATTTGTGATTGGTTAAGTGTGGTTCATAGTTGATTAAGAAGAGTAGAGTAGAGTGTGTGAAGTGTTGAGTCATTAGAAGAAGGTCTATGTGACCAAGAAAAGTGTTTGTGCTATACATTGGAACTGATCCAGACAGCAGGTCTAAGCGTAGTTCACCAAGATCCAAATATAGTGTGTATCTGTTATTCAAAAGGTTGTAGCATTTGCCCCTTTGAGCAGTGAGCTCTTGGATAGTGCATCCTCTCCTCTAACAAGGACTATTTTAAAAGACTCCTAACAGGGTCCGAACCTTGACCAGGTCTACTATACTAAATATATTGTAAAGCAACTCCTAATGGGGTTAAGGATCTTCTAACAAGGATCATAATACACTAGTGTAGAATATTAGTGGGTGTCAATTCCCACCAGGGTTTTTACCTATTTGGGTTTCCCCGTAACCAAAATATTAGTTTTGTGTTCAAGTGTTCTTTCATTTTTTTTATGCTTTATGTTTAAGTATACTTAATTGGATAAAGAATTGAAACTTGTATATAACTGATTCAGCCCCCCCCCCTCTCAGTTATCTCTTGGGACTATTCCTAACAATTGGTATCAGAGTCAAGTGCCTCAGAGAGAAAGTTTAACAACTTGAGCTTGATCAGATGGCATTCTTTAGAAAAAAAAGTCCTAAGTTTAATGGAGAGAATTATCTTGATTGGAAGAAGAAGATGGTGACTCATTTGCAGTGCATTGCTTTTGAAGTTTTTGATGTAACTATCAAAGCAACCAAGATTCCTACTTTAGAAGACCTTGCAAAGGATGATGCTATTGATAAGCAAAATGAATTATTTCATCAGAATGCAATAGCCAAAGAAGCCCTTATCAGTACCCTATCTGATAGTGAGTTTTCAGAAATAAAGAAGGTAGATACAGCCCACAAAATATGGAAGTACCTAGAAGACATATTTGAAGGAGACAAACAAGAAAAAGATGTGTGCATAAAGACATGGAAGAAAAGATACAATACATTAGAGATGCTACCTGAAGAAAACATCAGAGCTTATAATCAAAGGATCAATGAAGCAGTTGCTGGAATCAAGAACAATGGTGGAGAGATCTCAGAAGAAGACATCATGGACAAATTGATGACTACTCTCACTCCTGAATATGAAAACAAGATCAACATCCTTGATGAGACCATGCAGCTTACATAAAATTTCAAGAGAGAGACCTTGATCAGCAAAATCTCAGCCTTTGAGATTTCAAGATTGAAGACAAAACCTAAAAGTGAGAGAGCCTTCAAAGCAACAGTTCATGGTAAGAAATCTGCAAACACTTCTAGTAATTTTTATGATGATGATGATGAAGAGAAAACACTAGATGATTTAATTTCTATGATTTCCAAAAGAGAAAAGAAAGGAAAAGGAAAATATGAAGGTCAATTGTCATTTAAATGTTTTTCATGTAATAAGATTGGTCACTTTGCATCTAAATGTCCCTTAAGAGATAGAAAGTTAAAAAATGACTACAAGCCTAAATTCTCTAAGGAATGTTACTATGTTGGAGATGGAGTTTTAGATGATGATTTAGCTAAAGAAGAAATTGGATTTATTGTTATCATAGAGAAAATGAACAATAAGATAGATCATGAAGATGAGAAAGAGGAACAAGAGCTAGCATTGATTTCTCAAGCTGATATAAGGACAGACTGGATTATAGATAGTGGTTGTTCACATCACATGATAGGTGATAAAGAGAGATTTGTTCATCTAGAAAAATACAATGGTGGCATGGTTAGATTTGGAGATCACACTCCTAAACCCATAGTTGGTAGAGGAGCCATCACCTTGGATGGAAAGAATAGTACTGATGATGTTCTCTATGTAGATGGTTTGAAACATAACCTTCGTAGTGTTGGATAGTTACTTGGAAAAGGTTATTAGTTGGAGTTTAAAGATGAAAAATGCATCATTAATAACAAGGATGGTGCTATGATTGCATCAGGCTCAAAAAATAGAGGTAATGTTTTCCAACTCAATTCAGAAGAAATATTTTTTGTTGCTAAAGTTGATGACAGTTAGTTGTGGCATAAAAGACTATGTCATATCAATTTTGATAACATAGTAAAGATAAAAAATGTAAAGGTAGTAAGAGATCTACCTAGCATAGCAAAGCCATTTGATACTATATGCAAGGAATGTGTGATGGGAAAGCATGTGAGAAATACATTCAGGAGCAAGCACAATTCAATAGAGAACAAGTTGGATCTGATTCATATAGACCTATGTGGTCCAACTCAAACAAGATCATACTATGGTGAAAGGTATTTAATTTTATTTATTGATGATTATACTAGGATGATGTGGGTTGTATTCTTGAAAGATAAGTTAGAAGCATTTGAGAAGTTCAAAATATTCAAAGCTAAGGTTGAAAATGAATCTGGACTAAAGATAAAATGTTTGAGATCAAATAGAGGAGAAGAATTCACCTCTAATAGATTCTATGAGTATTGTGAAGAACATGGCATAAAGAGATAGTTGAGTGCACCTAAAACCCCTTAGTAGAATGGAATTGTAGAGAGAAGGAATAGGATCATCCTTGATACAATGTGCACCATCATGATTGAAGGAAAAGTTGCACACACCTATTGGAGAGATGCAGTCAATACAATAGTCTACACCATTAATAGAATTCAATTAAGAACCGGCACTGACAAAACACTATATGAGCTATGGTTTGGTAATGTTCCCATGGTAAAATACTTCAAAATCTTTGGAAGCAAGTGCTACATCAAGAGGGATGAAGCAGTAGGCAAGTTTGGTGCAAGAAGTGATGAAGGTATTTTCCTTGGTTACTCTACTAAAAGTACAGCTTATAGATGTTTCAATTTAAGATTGAAAAAGATCATTGAAAGTGCTCATGTTAAGATTGATGAAAAGTTTATGGTTCAAGAAAGATATCATGATTACTCACCCATGATTGAAGAAGAACCCAGACCCTCCACTAGTGAGACAGTTATTGAAGAAATGTTTGATAGTATTGATGTGTTATTCAATGACCCTGAGACAAGTGAAGAAGATACTCCTTGATGCAGGAGCATCCTGGGTGTAAGAGCAATCTTGCATCACCCAAAAAAAATATTTCTATTTTTATATTCAATAAGGGCTATTTTGTGCAGAGCTACTGCTATTTATGGAAAGTTACTATTTTTTGTAATTTTTGTATGTGCTCAAAATGATCTGATTTCTTTCTTGGAGGTTCATTTTGGTCATATAAGTCTGCCAGTAAAGTTTCATTGCCAGATCAAGTGTATATTGGAAGATATTGAAGATTTTCGGTATTGGCAGCAGGGTACAAAAACTTTGAACTTAGTTTTGAAGGCTTTAGAGGCCCTGGATGAGGTCAAAAATTTGGGTGACGGGCACTTGCATGGGTCAAGCCTGTATAGCACTTTGTGGCGTTTCCAAAATGGGGTTATAATAGCCAATCGGGTCAACTGGTGATGACTTATGGTCTTCGAAAGTTGGGCCACCTGAAATGACAGAAAATAATTTTCTTCAAAATTTATGTTCAGGTTTCAAAGGTTATCTTGAGCCAACTATGATGTAATAAAATGTAAAATAAAATAATTCTAAGTTTGGTCGGCCTTATTGGCTAAAATTCTGGAACCTTCCCAGGTGGTGGAAAATTGCCTATATAAGGAAGGCTGTATTATTGTCTTAGGCAGTTCATAATAGTTTTGGGTAGTAGATCTAGGTAATAGTTCAAGGCTTTGTCCTACAGAATATTGTAAGGGAATGCCCATGTGGCTTTGCATATTGTAATTCTGAAAGTTTGTAATTCCACATTTGTGTAGATAATAAGAAGCCAATTTTCTGTTCTTGCATATTGTTGTTGTTTCTCTACTTCTGTTATGTGTTTGTGGTATTAAGGGGAGCACCCTTCATCACTCCTAAGATTGATGAGTCTACATCACCTAAAGTTCCAAAATTTACATCTAGAAACCATTCCAAGAAAGACATCATTGGAGATCAGAGTGGAAAAGTCTTAACAAGATCACAAGAAAAGAACTCAGCTAGCAGTGAAGTGGTATGTTTACTATCTCAGATTGAACCTTTAAGTGTTGAAGATGCTTGTAATGATTCAGATTGGCATGATGCTATGAAAGAAGAACTTGATTAGATTATTAAGAATGACACTTGGGAACTGGTCCCTAGACCTAGTGACAAGAATGTGATTGGAGCAAAGTGGATATTTAGAAACAAGATGAATGAAGATGGTACAGTAGTAAGAAATAAAGAAAGGTTGGTATGTAAAGGATATAGGCAAAGAGAACGCATTGATTATTCAGACACATTTGCACCTATGAGTAGATTAGAAGCTATTAAGTTGTTTCTAGCTTATGATACAGTCAAAAAATTTAAAGTTTATCAGATGGATGTCAAGTCAGCATTCTTGAATGGAGATTTGAAAGAAGAAGTATAAATTGAGAAGCCAGAAGGATTCACCTTATTAGACAGACTTGATATGGTATGTAGATTGGAGAAGGCCCTCTATGGACTTAAGCAAGCCCCTAGAGCATGGTATGAGAGACTAGATGGATATCTAACAAAGATTGGATTCAAGAAAGGAGCAACAGACTGTAATCTATTCATAAGAGAGACATCTGAAGGTTTACTACTTGTAGCTATATTTGTTGATGACATTATCTTTGGAGGTAATGACAAACTTAGTGTTGAATTTTCTAAGGAGATGCAAAATGAATTTGAGATGAGTATGATTGGACCTATCAAATACTTTTTGGGATTGAATGTGCAGCAGACAGAGAAAGGTATTTTCATCAACTAGTCCAAGTATGTGAAATAAATATTAAAGAAATTCAAGATGGATGATTGCAAGCTAGTAGGGACACCTATGATAACTGGATGCAAGATTATAAAAGAAGATGACTCACCAATGGTAGATATAACATTGTACAAGTCTATGATTGGCAAATTTATTTATCTTACTCAGACCAAACTAGATATTTCCAATGTAGTTGGCATAGTTGGAAGATTTGTAGCAGAGCTTAAAAAAAGTCACCTCATGGCAGTAAAAAGGATATTCAAATATTTTCAAGGCACTATAGACTATGGTCTATGGTATCCTAATTCAAAAAATGTTGAGCTTCATATGTACACTGATGCATATTGGGCAGGATGTGTTGATGATAGAAAGAGTACATTAGGTGGAGCAATGTTTCTTGGTGATAGACTTGTCACCTAGACAAGCAAGAAATAGAATTATATTTCTCAGTCAATAGCATAAGCAAAGTATGTTGCAACAACCCTGAATTGTTCTACAATTGTTTGGATCAAGCAGATGATAAAAGATTTTGGAATTCAAATTGATTATCCTATTGTTATTCATTGTGATAACACGAGCACTATCAATATGTCGAAGAACCCTGTGATGCATGCAAAGACAAAGCACATTGAGATCAAGTATCACTTCCTAAGAGAGAAAGTGGCAGAGAAAGAAGTCAAGCTGGACTATGTGAGTACTAAAGATTAGTTGGTAGATGTCATGCCCAAAAATTTCACTCAAAAAAAACACACCAACTTCTTCTTTTTTTAAAGAGTATATAAGTCTAAGTTTAGAGGATTAACAGTTGACTACAGCTGAAGGGCTATCGCTAAAGGTCACCCTAAGCAAAAGAAGTGCCCGACAGATTCTAGGGTTAACTAGCAGTCCTAATCTCAATATTAAATTGTTTGAATTATTAACCCAAGCTAATCCTATCTAGGTGATTCATTGCAAGATTATAACCAATTCATAAATGAATGCTTGCGTTACTAGATCTTTTATTTATGCCTAATGTCCTCTTTTACAAATAAGTTAAGTCATTAAAAGGAACCACATAATTGGTCAGATCTAATTAACTAACTAATGGTTAAATGTGTTTTATTTACATAGGGTTAATTAACATTTAATTTTATTTATTTTTTAAATAATTTGGGAAAACATTCACTAACAAATTAGTCTATACTATCCAATGATAGGGTCAAACTAATTAACCAAATTAGAGAAATAAAAAGAAATCAACTTTTAGCTCTCATCCAAATTGTCATTAAATAAATTATCTAATTTGACTAAGCTCATTAGCATTATCATTGAGTTAAAAGAGGAGTACCTATTAATATCCCAAATAATAAAATTATTAAATGAGCTTAAGGGGAAATACCAAAATTATAAAATTATCAAAATAAATTTTAAATATTATTTAATAATATATATATTAACAAAAAAATTCATTAATAGATGTATTTATTAAATAATATTTATTACATGTTCAACTAATATCACGTTCATTATTAAAGAAATTAATTGATATATGAAATTGGCTAATATTAATTAAAGATAACATAACTATGATTAATTAATTATTAACTAAACTAAATATATTAAATATTAAATTATATTAATTGATATTAATTATTAATAACTTAATTCTTAATTAATATTTAAAAAATAAAATAAAATAAAAACAAATATTAAATATAATAAATAAAATAAAAATAAAAATAAAAATTTATTAAGGGGTTTGTTTTTAACCCCCCTCCCTCCCCACATATCTCCCTTTAAAGTCTCCCCGTGAGGGACTTGCCACGTGGGGACCTACTGTAGTGCAGACCCCACACAACATGGCAGACCCCTGATGTAGCAGGCCTGCCGTGCGTGGCAATACCTGCTGCAGCAGGTCCTGCCATGGGTACCATAGGTACCGTGGAGCGGTGGGGGCCATGCCCCCCCTCCACTAATTTTTTTTAAAAACATTATTAAATGCTTCTCTGCAACAAGACAAATGGTAAATTTTTTTAAAAGGCATATATATATATATATATATATATATATATATATATATATATATATATATATATATATATATATATATATATATATATATATATATAATAAATTTCACTATTACTCTTTTTTTTTTGTATATATTGAACAGTCTATTTATTATCATTTTTTTTTTGGTTTGGAAAACAAGTGGCAAGAAATAATAATATTTTATGACTATGGTAATTGGGAAATGTATGGGAATTTTTCCCATACATTTTCCAGAGACCTGTAGGTCTCTTTTTTTCACATTTCTCTTGTGTTTTTCTTGTCTTGTTTTCTTTCTTCACTTAGTTGTTTTATTCCTCTTCCTATCTAGTTTTTTTTTGTCTTACTTTATTTAAGGTGATTGGAAATTATTCCTATAAACCATAAAATCAACTATGACTATATTATAAATTTTTATCAAAAGCAACTACTAACTTTGAAATTGTAAACTTCATTATTTCAATGACTTGATCCTAAACATGAATAACTATTTTCACATATTAATGATTCAAATTACTAAGGAGATTCCTACAATAGAATTTTGTGAACTCTACCTTACTTTATACGTCATACATTAACAACAACACTATCATTACTATTTTTCAATGACCATTTTAAGAACTCAAGGAGAACTAATAATCATTATTACAATAGCATCAACATTTTAACATACATCCTGATACAATGTATCATATTTCATATTTTAATAAGCTTTCAAAGTAACAACTTAATACATTGGCAACTTCCTTTGAACAACATTTCATATTAACAAAAATAAAACTATCAACAAGATATTCATACATCTCCTCACAACTTAAATACAACACTTGAATACAATCACAAGACTTGGAGTGAACACTCCATTACAATATACATTGAACTCATGGGATTCACAAGATACCCTTACAATAACATTAAACACAATACAAAAGTGATACCACTTAAAATCTGAATGCATCATACTCTCTTAAAGATTTCAACTCCAACCATGAAGTCTTCAATGGATCCAAATCCTGCAATAAAAATACATAAGCCAAGGAGTGCTCACCTCCCAACCTAGGCTTCTATGAAGCCACCCTTGAGCTAGGGGAACCATCACAAAGACAAGGAGACAATCAAGAAAACCCACAATAAAAACAACATACAACATAAAACATGAAGTAATCCCCCTTCCAAGGTTAACACAAAGAGTCTCAAAATGACTCAAAAAAAGAGGGGTGAAGGTGGAACCATTTCAAGGGGAGAAAGCACATCTCATGATAAGAGATAAGCCATCACTTGGCTTCCTCATCATGAATCTTTCACCACAAATGCAATCTCAACAAACTCCTTATGACCCCTAATATAAAAAACATATAATAGAAATGGCTACATGGAGCCCATACATCCATGTTTCATCCCTCTCCTATTCAAGGAGAGACTCTACACCATTGAATGTCCCAACAATCCCTTCACCCCCAAGGCTACTCTTCCCTCCCAAGAGTGAGTATGGCCTTGAGAACTCCCTCAACAAAACACTACAACACATATAAGAAAACTTCAAGAACCAAAAAATGAAACCACACATTTACAATGCTAAGAAATCATGCTCAACAACAAGCTCAAGATTCACATAACATCCATTACCACAAAAAGAACAAGATCTCAACCACATACACTACAAGAAACAATAACTACATTTTTCATACAAACAAATAACATACAAGAGAGATCTTCCTCTCAACATGAAAACAAAACAAGCAAATGAAGAATACCACCATCCTTGATCCAAGCTTATGAAAGAAAGTTGATGAAGAGCTTTTCCACTTTCCCAAGTCCTCTCTAAAATGGCCAAGTCTCCAAATCTAGAGAGTGGGTGTCAAACTCTTCCAAAAGAAGAGCCCCCTCTAAAAAGGCCTCCACACACTCTCCTAGGGATAGGATCTCACTCTAATTGGATGACCTTCCCAAGCTTCTTACAAGGTTTCCAAATAAGGATTCCTAAAAAGGTTGCCCAAAAAGTGGACCAAAGACTTGTATCATTATTGGATGAAACTCTACCCAAGACCTTGCTTCAAAACTGGATTTTCGGCTATTTTGAAAATCCAACTTTTGGAGGGGTCTTTTGGTCAACATGGGGTTATCCTATGGTTAAAAATGCCCCTTACCCATAGTTATATCAAGTGGGCTTACTAAAAATGGCCCTAACACTTCCCTAGACACCTTTTAAGCCTCCCAAAAACCCATGTGAGTTCAAATTCGAAATTCATTGATATGACAAAACCTCAAGCTCCATAACTAAGAGATTTTCATGGGGATCCTAAAGGGTACCTTCCTAGGTTTGTGCTCAACCAATCCCAAAGTGGACATGTCATGGCCACAAGTACACACACATGTGTCAAGTGACACAAACAAAAAGAGACACATCACAAGCCATGTGGCATATCCAGTTGGGCATTCTCACATAAATCACATTTACAATTAACAAATAAATCAAATACATTCATGCATCATACTTTTACTAATTAAATACATTACAATGAGGTTTTCGGGCTTCTCACTAGAAGCAACCTTGGCTCAAACTAATTTTCACATTGGTCTCTACGATGGTTCCCCAAATTTAACATGACCTATTTCCCTGCACACTCAAGTCCAATATCAGTAGTCCAAAGAAATATACATGTAAATTTCATAACTTTCATAATCAAATAATTCTCAAGAAATTAATTGTAATTAAGACAAACTTTCACATGGCATAATCATTCATCTAAAACATACATACAACTCATCATGAAATATTTGATTCATTACTAAATTAAGCTTGTAGCATAATCATTTCATATATCATTCCATTGTGATTAAAAGTCATCATGAAACTCATAAAATTCACCTAAGTAATTAATATTTCAATTCATAATAGAAATCTCATCATATCATAATCGAATCAAAACTCCATTTCCTAGTTACTTACATAAGCATATAAAATCCATCACTTCATCCCAACATTCATAAATCAAAATACCATAAATTGGAATTCATATAATTATATCATAAAATAGTCATCAATAATTCATCACCTAACATTTAACCTGAAATGAAATACACATCTCAACCTTATTCATTTCTTATTTTCATTTTCCTAACAACTCATATCGACATAAATTTCCTAATTGCACATCTCAGTATTCCATCTAAATCAATCATCATAATGTCAGTCATAATGTATCATAAATTCAACATTGTGAGTATAAAAAGCATCATAAAATGTAATGTATTCTCATCTACGATAATCAAATCTTTGTCTAAAAGAGTAAAATCAACTAAGCTAATCAAAACATTAAGCCAATTACTAGGGCTACCATAATGATAACGAAAAATCCATGTTGGGTCTAGGGTGAGGCCTCACAGTAGACATATTCACAAAGCTCTTGCCAAAGGATACTTTTGAGTTTCTCAGGGATAAGTTGGGAGTAATTCCCTTCCCTGATTCTGCTTAGAAGAAAGAAGGAAAAGCATCAATCCTCAAGGACTGATGGATGATTGACTACTCTACTTCTAGAGTAGTACCAGTGTTTAAACTATTTGGCACCCTTTTCCATTGATTTCAAAGGGGGAGTAATATATAGTCATGAAAAATAGAAGTAAAAAGAGTAATATACTAAGGGGGAGTAATATTCAGTTATGACAGTAGTTTAGGTGAGGAAATGGAGAATGTTGAAGAATATTGTAGTAGATGGAGGACTCATCTTTGGGGGAGTTTTGAAGAGGAAATGGAGAATGTTATAAATGAAATGTTCATTTGGATTGGTGGATTTTTTAATTCCATATGTTTCCATCAATGCCAAAGCAGGAGATTGTTGGATATTTTTCATCAAGCCAGTATTGACTGTATGTTTGTCGTTGATGAAAACATATGGTAAGTAGCATGTGTGGAAGACTTATGTAGTAAGATTTTAGTATATATAGCATTGACATGATATCAGTATGATATCATGGGTGCAGAGGTTAACTGTTAGTACAGACAGTTATATAGCAGCTTGTGTCAGTAGTGTTCCTAACAGAGTAACAAGTAGTGTTCTATTTATAGTTGTTTGTATAGTTATCATGGAGCCTTGTGTGGTTGGATATATGTTGAAGACATGTTAGTGATGTTACATTCATGGATGTAGAGTCTGATGATTAGTATAAGTGAAGTTATGCAGTCGCTATTCGCCAGTAACAGTTTCTCATGTTTATTCAGAAGAGTTGACAGAGATTATTTTGGTTCTAGAGTTGCACCTATCATTTCGGTATGCACCCTTGGATTTAAGCTTAGAAGAGAGTTAGTGATGTTTGGTTAAGATTACATGATGTAATTCAGCTTGAGGAGAAAGATCCAATTATTTTGTTAGAGCCAACAGTGTGTAGCGTGCGTCTACAATTATCTTATTGGACAGGTCCTAGAATGTGTTGCGTGCTTAGTAGAGTTGATTGAATTATTATTGGATTTTGTTATGGTTTTTCTAATATGATTTCATGGTGGTTCTAATAGGCTGACTTGATTATATCATTTAGAGGAAAGATATTTATAGGAAGTCATTTGTGATTTTTTAAGTATGGATCATAGTTGATTAAGAAGAGGAGAGCAGAGTGTGTGAAGTGTTGACCCATTAGAAGAAGGTCTATGTGACCAAGTAAAGTGTTTTTGCTATACATTGGAACTGATCCAGCTAGCAATTCTAAGCATAGTTCACCAAGATCTAGATATAGTGTTTATCTATTATTCAGAAGGTTGTAGCCTTCACCCCTTTGAGCAATGAGCTCTTGGACAGTGCATCCTCTCCCCTAACAAGGACTATTATAAAAGACTCCTAATAGGTTCTGACCCTTGACCAGGTCTACTGTACTAAATATATTATAAAAAAACTCCTAACAGGATTAAGGATCTTCTAACAAGGATCATAATACACTAGTGCCAAATATTAGTGGGTGTTAATTCCCACCTGGGTTTTTACCTATTTGGGTTTCCCCGTAACTAAAATTTTGGTGTTATGTTGAAGTGTTCTTTCATTGTGTTTATGCTTTATGTTTAAGTATACTTAATTGGATAAAGAATTGAAACTTGTAGATAACTAATTCACCCCCCCCCCCTCTCAGTTATCTCTTGGGACTATTCCTAACATTACCTCTGTGAGGTCCTGCACGCATAGTTGCTAGACAACATAAGAGCCATAAAAAATGATAAAATAAAAGTATTTAGATTTGGTTCACTGATTATCTACATGTACTTTCATATAGTTGGTAAAGTCTATGATCTTTATCTTGACAAGAGCCTACCTACATTGCCTCAAATCTCATTTAAGGAAACATCAGAGAGTACCTTAAAGTATTTCATGGATCTTGAAATCAAAACATTCAGAATCAAGATGTAGAGAAGGTACAGGATACCTGAGAAGATTGTGGAGAAGTACAAAGACACTATATGCTTCATGGTGGAAACATACATTACATGCATAGAAGCAGTTGAGCCTAGGAAAAAGTGGATTCATCCACTTGGATATGAAGTAGAGGAACACATTTTAGAAGCATATGTACAAGTCCTCCTATCAGTTCCTAAGGATCCCAATGAACCTAGATGGAGAACTTATGAAGAAAAGACAAGACAAGTTGATTATGTCTTATACAGTGCTATGACAAAGAGAAAAGCATCTAGAATTACCTCAAACATTCTAAAAATTCATGGTGTTACCCAATAAGACTTAGTTAAAGAAAGGGAAACCAATATTTCCATGGAACTTGAGAGCACACCCTCATCTTCTGAAGTCAAAATAGAAAAAATCTGATGATCCTAAGGAGAAGAAGAGTAAGACTGATGAAAACACCTCAGTACCCACAATCATAGTTGATCTGGAGTCCACTCCACCTCTTGAGCCTAGCAAGATGTCTAAAAGGAAGAAGCAAACTGATGCAAGCCACCCATCCTCAAGGACAACCAGAACAAAAGGAAAGAATAGTCAAGAACCTCCTGAGGAAGGATTCAGACCGAATTTAGAAGTCTTGAAAACTAGAGTTGTTAATGAAGGAAGGATAGATCAGATAGAAAAATTCTATGATAAGTATCATGAGATTGATAAATCAAAAATCCATTCTACGATTATCAAGCACATGATTAAGTTTGAAAAGTCTGTATTGGAACTTAAGATAGTTATTCCTGATCAAGTATGGAATATACTTGACTCTTTGAAAAGACAAGCTATTGAAGAGGATATGAGGATAAGAGAAAATACATTGGATGAAAACCTCCTAGTTTGTTCATTTGAAGATAAAACATTGTTGTTGGATTTGGTAAATCCTCATCTAAGAACTAAACTTAGAACTTTGCAAATAATGAATAAGGATTATGATTTGGTTGTGAAGGAAATAGAGAAGACATTTGAAAAATTATTCTTGGATAGACACATGTATCCACCCTCTATGCCTGCAACCTAAGTTACCTCCAAGAAATAATAAGAATATGAGATCCCTTATGCACCTATGATAGGTCCACTAGATTCTGCACTTATAGTGACAACATCTACTGAAGCAATGGAGACAAAAGATGACACTATTGTGATTGACAATGCTGAAATATCCATGGCAGCAACAGATAAGGATCTAGACAAATTTGAAGAAGCCTTTGTGAGCCCTAAGGAAGTTGAGATTCTATGTGGTGAAGAATCACCTAAGCAACAAGAAGAAGTACAAATTGAAGACTTAATAGGACAAGAAGAAGAGAAGGAAGATGAACATAAAGAAGAGCCCTCTACTAAAATTTTAGTGAAGGTAAAGAGTGAGATTATGGATAGCACACTCCTTACTCCTAAGTCCTCAATTTCATTATTGTCAAGTTTGACTCCTGATACAACAAGCCTAGACTCATGGGGAGAAGAAGATCCGATGAAGATTAGTGTATTAGCTATGGAGAAAGCTAAAGAAAAACAAGTAATGAGAAATCCTTTGTTTGTGGAATCAATCAGTATATTGAACAGTTTATTGCCCGAGGATAAGAAAGTGGCTAGTATTCATTCAATGGATGATGTTAGCACCATCTTGTCAAGCTTCAAAGAAAATTTCTCGAGTCTAGAAGAATCAACATCAAAGATTATAGAAGAGAAATATACCAAGAAAAGGCTAAATGAATTGATAATCAATTTCTCACTTGACCTTAATTCTCTTAAGATTGGTCAAGAAATGTTGAAAGAGTTAGCAGCAAAAGGAAGGAAGATAATTGTTGACTACATGAACAAAGACAAACTCACTACAAACCACACTAAAAAGATTTAAGAAGTAGAATCTCTCATGGAAGTAGTAAGAAAATCAGTGGAAGATCCCTCTCAAGATATTAACATGTGGAATAATGTTTATCAAGGATAGTTGGATAAAATTGAGAAGGCAGAAAAAGAAATGGAAAAGATAAGGGCTAGACAAACTCAGCTAAGACATGGACTAGCGCCCTCTCTATATGTGTTGAATCAGAACATCAAGAAGATAGATGCCACAATTGTAACTTATGATCAATGTCCCTGTATAGATTTAGAAATTATGGAGAAGCTAACATATGCATTATGCTCCCATCTTCAGATAGCTGATGCACTCAAGGTTTTTTGGCAGCTAGAAATCAAAAACCTTCAAATTGCATACCTAGATGTATTTTTTGTAAGTACTTGAAGTTTTCATTTTTGAGCACCTTTTTCATTAATTTCAAAGGTGGAGTAGAATATATGGAATAAGGGAGATAGAAGAATATATGATGTACAATATACAAAAAGGATAAGATAAAGGATAGCAAGTTTTTGTGTAAAGATGTAGTTTAGCAACTTCGCCACATTCCTTTGTTGCCATTAATGACAAAGGGGGAGATTGTTGGAAAGTTGACTTTACTATATATATGACTAAGTTTTATATTGTCATTATGGCAACAAAATCATATGAAGTTTTGGAGTCAGTGCACTAACTTAGAAGATCATAATTTGGCTAAGTATAGAAGACAAAATAGACAGGAAAGCACTTGATGATCACAACATCAATGCACATGTGTATGATTGAGTTTTGGTATGCACCCTTAGATATAAGCTTTTGAGTATGTTACTATGCTAATTATAAAAATGCATGGTCAGAGATGATAGCATGAAGAAGTTACAACAAGTCTAAGTGACACAGTCAGTAAGTGACAGAACAGAATAGAGCATGGAGCCGACAGATAGTATTTTGATTGGCGTATATCATTTTGTTTTGTAAAGGCTATGCACCTATTGTAATTGTGTTATAAACATGTTAATATCATTGTATGTAAACACACTTGAGCCAATTAACTTGGAAGCATTGTATGTGTTAAGTTATAGGCCAACCTAGTAGTTAGTTTTGGTTGTGTCTATTCAACATATATAAATGTGACATGTGCTTTTTTATTTGAGAGGAATGGCATATAGAGAAGAGAAGAAGTATGTGAAGTATGTATTAGAGTAGTAAGAATGATATATAGCTTTACAAGAGGTTAAAGCATTAGTGCACAAAAGGAACTGATCAGACATAAGTGTTAGAGAAGTAGTTCACCTTGTAGATATAGTGTATATCTAATAACTAGGAGGTTGTAGCCTTCTTCATTGAGCGGTGAGCTTTGGTAGTGAGCCTTACACCCCTAAGAGGGTTTGTTACTTTAAGACTCCTAATAGGATCTGACCTTTGACTAGGTCATTGTACTCTAATTTGTAAAGACTTCTCCTAATAGGGAAAAGGAACATTAATAGGTTCATAATACTAAGTGCAATTATTTGTGGGTACTAATTCCCACAAGGTTTTTCCTCTAGCCAAGGTTTCCCCATAAATATATCTTGTATTATGTGTTATGGTTGGATACTTAATTTTCTTTACTATTAATTTTAGTATTCAAGCAATTGAGTTAATTTTCAATTATCATAAATTAATTATTGAACACTGATTCACACCCCCCCTCCCTTCTTAGCATTCCCATTCCTAACACCACAAAGTTTCACTAGCCAATTTTGAAGATTTTGTAACTATGCACACTTAGCCAATTTTTTCATATGTTGCCATCAATGCCAAAGGGGGAGATTATTAGAAATTTTTCTAAGGGGATATGATAGGGTTTTTATTAATGGAAACATATAAATTTTTTTAGATAGATACAATCATCTATGAAGTGGGCATAGTTATAATTGAATTTTGGATAAGGAATACTTAGAAAATTGTCTAAGTATAAAGCAGTTCATAGTGAGAAGGTACAAAGATCTATTTAGCGAGGTTTAATGTTGAAATTTGGACATTAGAGAGGTTCACTAAAGATATTATGGACATCATTTATGATGTTTGTGATCGTGCTAAAGAAGATACTATGTTTTGGTTATGATTTTTGAGGTTTTGCTAAGACAACATATATATCGCAGAAACATGGCAAGTTAGAGTATATTGAGTTTATGGCTAACAATTTATTTCTGATTGTAAAAGTAAATTTATGGATTAGATGGGATGAAGTACTGTATGTCCATCTTAACACAGTATAATAAGATATTCAAGTTTTGGTAATGTATAATTAAGTTAATGGCCGATTGGATAAAGAGAAAGGTATAAAGGAAGGCACTTTGTTTAAGCGAGATTGCCAATTGTATTGTAATGATATGATTGACATATGTGCACTTTGTATGTTATGTATAGAGGAAAATTTAATGATCAAAGTAGAGAAGGAAAATTGTATGTTTGATTTTATGCGAGCACCTACAAGGATTGATTAGATATTGAAGATATCAACAACAATCAAATTTGTGTATCTTGTGAAGTTGTATATGTACTATATGTGTAGTGAGCACCTTCTATAAGCAGTGAGATCTAATTTTTTTATTTTATACTTGACTCCTCATAGGGTCAAAGGATTTTAATAGGGCCTAGTTCTCTCATAAGGACAAATACACTATATAGATGTAATAGACTTCTCATAGGGTCAATATCTTTCACAAGATACTTTTGATTAGTGGATCATTTTGTGGGTATCATCCCCACTGGGGTTTCCCCTTGGCCAAGGTTTTCCTAGTTAAAAAAATATGGTGTTATGTGTTTCATTATGTTAAGATTTATTTTACTTTTTAGTATTTTACTATATGCATGTATAAAAGTAGTAAATGATATCCATAGTTGGGCAGAAAGTTGTTTAAGTTGTATAATTGATTCCCCAACCCCCCTCTCAGTTATACCAAGGGATATTTACTTTATAACAATTGGTATCAAAGCCTTAGGTTCCTTTGGGATAATCCTAATAGCTTGAAGGATATCACTATGGATTCATGGTATAATCAGAAAAATCTTGAGGAAACTCTTGAAGATTTAGATAAAGAAAATCAGGAAAGAGGCAAATTAAAGAACAAGTTGAGAGATGCACAAGATTACATTCAAAAGTTAAAATATCATCTTGAACACTCAAGATAGAAGAGGAAAGAGTTACATGATCAGATAAAAGTTTGTGAGTCAGCTAAGGAGGAGAACAAAGTCTTAGTACATGAAGTTTATATCATTACATAGAAGACAAGAAAGACACTTGAAGAGATAAAAATGGATATGGAATTAAGATCTAAGAGTGAAGATCTGAAATTAGAACTTATAAAAGTGACATCTAAACTTGAAGATTCTAGATTAATATTTTTAGAACTTGAGAAGTACAATTGTATCATCAAAGGATAACTTACATGAGCAAAGAAAAATGTTGAGAAGTTACATTCAAGTACAAAAAATCTTAATGAACAGATCATGACACAAAGACCTAAAGTAGATAAGATAAGAATTAGTTACAATGAAGGAGAATCAGTAAAGAAATTTGAAATTACTAAATATCTTGAAGCAAAGGAAAAATCAGATCTGATAAAGAATAAACCTATTCAAACATGAGATCTATTAAAACAAGCACAAGATCAAATTGAACCACCTAGAAGGAAATTCAATGGAAAGTGTTTTGTATGAAATGAACTTGGACATATGAAGAAGGACTGCACATGTAAGTATTCTAAACCCTTTTCTGGTTATTGTTATAATTGTTCTAATTTTGGACATAGAGCTAGAGAATGTAGGAAACCTATAGATGATAGTAAAATATATGAAAGGACTAAAATGACAATAATAAGACCAATAGAGGCAAGAAATAGACCTATTATGTGTTATAAATGCAACAAGTTTGGACACATTACTAGAGAATGCAAACTTGAGAATGGAGGGAGACATGGATGTTTTATGAAAGTCAATGTCTTGATAGGATATGGGTGTCATCCATGTGATTATTTTGGAATGAGACATTGACAGACATGGGTAAATTATTTTCTTCACTATCCTCATACACATGGTCTGATCTTGTTAAAAATTTTAGATTTGAATTTCCTCTACTTGGGTAATCTTGTTGGTGAGACCATGTCAAGGTTTTCTTGTTGTGAAGTATGTGTTGATTGATCATGTTCCATAATAGGTTTCTTATTGATTATAATTGATTGATGTCTAAAATATGATATGTTTGAAGTTGTGTTTGTTTGAGAAAACCTTCTCGATTTGAGGACATAAGATGATGTTGATGTGATTTACTTGAAGAAAAATTAATTTGTCACCTTGGTATTGATTGAATTATTTTCATGATTGGACAAGTGGTTGTGTGATTTCATGAGTGAAACTTGATGGAATTGGAATGAAAATTGGTTCATAATTAGATGGTGGCCCCAATCAAATTATTCCATGCTCTGGTTGAAAGGTTAGATTTTGAATTTATTTGAATAATTTCTTTGGGACTTGGTTGCATGGAAATTGATTTGAGATTTGATTTGAAATTCGGTTCAATTGAGCATGATCTGGGATTTCTGTAGAAAAATTTCTCTTGAATGTGATTGAGATGCCCGTTCTTGAAGTTTTTGTTTGCTTCATCTAGTTGTAAAATAATTTTTGGTATTTTAAATTTTGAAATGAGAGATTTAAAGTCAAATTCACCATACCTTTCTTTTGGGAATTTACATATCTCGGCCATATATGTTTTATTATTTTCCATGTTTTCCACTTTTTCTTCTGTAATATTCACTTCTTTAGCTAATTTTTCTATCAACCGTTTGGGTCAAGTGTGTGTGGGATTGATGTGGTTGATTGTTTGATTGTGCTAATTCTATTTTTTTTGGCTCAAAATGTGTTTAGGTTTCCTCTCTTGAAGGGTACATCATGTTTTGGTTAAAACTTGTATTTACAAAGGTATACCTTGTCTAGAATCAAACAATATTTATGTGTGTTGGATTCAGGTGTGGAAAGGTAAATACTAAGAGGGGAGGGGTGAATCAATACTTCAAATCACTTTTAAAATTTTCTAAACTTCCTTCACATTCATTTACTAATTACTTAACCTTTGCACGCATTATATAAAAACAAATAAAATATGGGTATGTGCAGGATCATGGTATGCCAAAAAGTGGTGATGTGAAAAAATGAACTTTTCACTCATCCAAAAGTGCACTAAAAAGTTTGTTGACTTTTTAGTAGGCTTGGGTGTCAGTACACCTGGCCAAACCAAAAGCCAAAGCAAAGGACTAATCAGATATTCAATTTTTGCCAGAAAATTATATTTTTGGCCTGCGACTGCATTCAACGTTTTCATTGTGAAAACATTGAACATGGCTCTAGGTTTCAGATATTCATTTTATTCTCATATCTAATTTTTTCAACAAGAAAAGGTAAGTTAAATTGTTAAGTTTTTATTGTTTTTTAATTGAAATTTGTTGTTTTTTATATAAAAACTAGGGTTTAAATGATAATTTTTATTATTTTTTAAAATTGATTGTAATTGTCTATTTGGGTTCTAATTGTAATCAGACATGGACTCAAATCAATCAGAAAACCCTCCCAATGATCCCAAAAATAATCTAGAACCACCTCCAAACAATCCCCCACTTTCAGAAGATGAACCAGTCTCAAACCCTCACTATTTAGAGGATCTCATAGGAGACAATATAAATCATCTTAGAGGATATCAGACCACATATGCCAATATCCCCACATTGCACCCCATGTTTTCCATGTTGAATTCCATTATTAAAAACATGGAGAAACTTACAAAGCAACATAATGTTGCACTTCTTTGGTGTGATTCCATGCATGCCCAGTTTGATGATGTGCTTGACTATGATCAAGTTATGAACCTAAACATAACAAAACATGACAGATGTAATATTTTTGGGGATCCCAAAACCAGTTTAAAAGTGGACCATAAAAAAACCAAGTTTTCAATTAAATGGTGCACAAATGATGCAATACCTAACAAATTTTGCAACTACTAGTGGATGGTTTTTGATAGACCACCTCACAACAATTTGGATGTCCCATTTTATTTCATTAAAAAATTGTATGATGAATTTGTGACTGGTCACAAGGTAAATTATTGGAGTATGAGACCAAACTAGGGTGTAGGCTTAGGTGCTCCTCAGGACAAGCCATGGGCACACCAGGTGAAATCCTGCACATATGTCCCCCCTCTTGATATTTCACCACCTCCTATAGTGCAACATCCTGATATTATTGTTGAGGCCGACTCACAGACTATTTGAGCCATTCACACCTTGAGTGATCTAATGGTTACATAGAGTGCGACATTGTTGCCTCCTCATTTTGATGCTTTTGGCCCTTCCACATCCTCCATGAGCTCACATGTTTGTATGCGCCACACTTGCATTATGTGCAAGAATCTATGCTTAGGTCCCGTGAATGATAGTGATGCATATAACTACATCTTCAAGGTGGATGATACTACACAGTACACTATAGGCACTGAAGCACCTCATGAAGATGTGCATCAGGGGCATAGAGAGCCATGGAATCATACTATTATGGTAAGGGTCAATAGTTCACTTTTTACATTGTATTTAATTTTAAACATTCTTATTTTTAGTAGAATTTTCTTATAATGATTTCCCACTTATGTTTTTTTATGTGTTATATTTATGTTCAGTTGATGATAGAGGAGGAGATGGCATAGGTGGAGGGGTCCATGCTTTCTGCCATATCATTTGGCCTTGACACTTCTACGGTACATATGTTTTAATGTACTCATTGGTTTCCTTTTATTATAATAGTATATGTACATATGTTTTCTAAGTTTTATGATCATCTTATTACATATTGATGTAGGTGTCACCAGTTGCCACTAGGAGGCAATGTGAGGGGGTTCAAGCATTAGGCATTGATAAGGGGAAGGTAATTAAGTAATTTAGTTTGTTTATGCATACATGTATACTTGGCAGTTGTGTGTACTCAATTTTAATTTACATGGTTTATTTGATAGAGGGTGGTGTTTAACGATGTCGTGAGACCCTCTCACCATAATAGAGTCATATGCATCTCAATTTGCAGTGATAGCCCCACAGTTTGTATATTTCTAAAGTTATTTGTGTGTATTTTAATATCAAGTATATATAATATGATCAAGTCATGATTGTATGAAGTATCTGTTTGACTTTTGTAGGTCACCCCTAGTTTGAGGGAGGTAGAATGCCAAGGTTTTGTATTGGTGATGAGTCAACCGTCATTTCCTGAAGAAAGTTCAACACAAGTAAGTTTTAATGTTAGTTCAGTTATTTTGTAAACATATGTTTTCTTCCAAGGATTTAACATTAAATAGTATAACTTGTAGATCAATCTCATGTTCGTAAACATATAGAAGTCAGAGTTGACATTGGTGGCATTGTCCCTTCTCTACCAAGGACATATATTAGGTCTCTTGTCCGTGTAAGGAGACATAGAGGCGAGGTACATGAGAGTTCAATTTTATTTATTTATTTATTTATTATTGTTGACTATGATTTTGAATTTTGAATTTTTATTTGTAGAAACCATATAAATTAAGGAATCTAACTTGGGGTTTCACTTTTCTGTTTGAATCCAAGATCCATCAGAGCTAAAGAGTACTTCAAAGAGGTTGCATTTTGATGATCCGTGCCAGTAGAATAGGATGTCCTAGAAACATTTGTGGTTGAACTTCTTATTTTGAGATGTCATATGACACATTTTGAGATGGCATATGCCACATTGTATATAGATATGTTAATTTTGTAAATATGTACAGAATTATTGTTCATTTTGATATATATGAAACTTGATATTCTATCCAATTTGTTAATTGTGTGTTCATTTATTCATTTTTAGTATTGTTGGTTAACAGTTTGTCCTCCCTTTAGATTTGTAATCTTTGACTCTTCTTAACACCCAAGGTGAGAGAACAAAAGGATGTTCACCAACAAATGGGTCAGTGTAAGTCATCTATCACTGCCCTCTGAATTGACAAGTACAGCTCCCTGATTGTGTTTGATATTCAATGAATATGTTTTTATCTATCATCAGATTATTCCTTATGAGTTTTAACCAAATTGTTTGTAGGCACAAACAATTCTGGCAAGGATAAGAGTGGATAAACTATAATCCCCAATGGAATGTTGATCACAAATTATCATGAAGTCTATCTTCTAACCTAAATCTATCTACTCTAAGAATGCATATCCTACTAAGGAGAATAGAAGCAGAATTATATGGACAGTAAATGGAATTACTTATGCTACAATTACTAACATGAAATGGAATCCAAGCAGGAATCACAGTTCCATATACAATTGTCAATCCGATCTACAACTGCATTCAACCTTCTTTAAATGTCTCAGAAATATTTGGCATGATCTTATTTGACATAATAGCTTTATCACTACCACCACCTAGGGTAACCCATGTTGCATCTTCTTGACTGTAAGCTACAACATACAATCATCATTAGGATTATACTCTTCATTCTTTCCTACCTGTGATCTTTGTCGAGAGGTCGATCATAACACTGTATCAATAATCCCCTTTGTTCTTAGTCTCTTTTGATTTTGCTTCTTTATGCCAATTTGAAGTTTCATAAAACATCTTGCTCGGTTCATTTCATGATCAAACTGAACAGGAATGATAACCCTTGGCTCTCAATAACCGTGGCTCTTATTATAAAGACTGATTCAATTAACATCGACAAGATGCATATTAACATGATGGATACTGTCGATTATTAAATACAATCAAGTTCGGCATCTATCACAGGATCGTTGCTTTCAAATATAGATGAAATTGACTTAAGCAAGAATCTTACTCTTTTAGACCCACTGAGACATGTGTCATGATCCCGCTTTCCCTCAAAGAATATTCAACAACATATGGGTACCACTGATTAGTATCTTGAAAGATATAATAACCGCAGGCAACTTTTCAGACCGACCACTTTACATGTGGCTTCATCTCGCATGATCGCATGGCAATATTTTAATCCATGCGATCATGCGACTACTTTATCATTGGCGCATCTACACTATCAGAGTACGTGGGTCCCACTGCCACATGGAAGAATCTTGCAAGTTCACATAAACATTTGGTAGGGGTCATGATCTTGTGAGGACCGTCAGATGTGCTCCTTTATTCTACCATAGGTAAGTCCATTGGCTTGGGTCCCACCTGGTCTTCCATTGTCGCATGATCACATGGGTGTTATTTAATTCATGCGATCATGTGACTGCTCTATCATTGGAGCATGTGGGTTCTAGTAGGGTACCATCCATCTATGTGAGCTTCCATTATCGCATCTGTGCTATTGCATATGTGGACTGTACGTGGATCACACTGTTGGCACATTTATTTAATCTTTCCTATCTTTGACTTTTCTTTCCTACCCGGGCTTCCATTTTGCATGATTGCATAGCTATTTTTTAATTCATGTGATCATTTGACCGCTTCATCATTAGTACACGTGGACTCCATTTTTTTTACTAACTTAACATCTAGAGGATTAGGTGGATGGCACACGATCACAAGGAATATTCTTTCCTATTGCGATCATGTGACTACCATTGATTTGGAATCTTAACATCACTTTCCCGCCGACTTTTTCTCTGCAACTTCTTAATCAAATCTTTCACTATTTTTTGCATTAGGATCATTTAGTCCCAGAGAATCAATATATGCCTTTTTAAATAATGAAAAGCATAACTTTTAGTTGACTGTCGAACATGCTTTACTTGGCTGTGCCATGTCTTCTAACGGTCATTTCTATGTCTGAACCACACTAGAAACTCTTTGATTTTGTATTGTTAGATATCTAAAGGCTTAACACCTGATCATCTTGATTCATATCAACCTAAAAACATTTGAGAGCCAACTAATTGCTTTCTAAGAATGCAATAAGTCGACAGTCCATAACATTCGACTGTTACAATTTGGGAAAGATTGCATTTGCAACTTCTCTGCCAATACTTGGTCATTATACTGCCATTCCTTTTGGACTTGTATATGGACAACATCAAAACATGCTTGAAGACAAAGTATGTATTTGAGCTCGAACAAGAGCCATAACCCGAGCTTAGAACATGACCTCTTTTTTTTAAATGTACAACCACTGTATTTAATGCACGTTTCTGATCACACCTCATCATAGCATGATATTATTCATATTTCTTTTCCAATGATGTCTCTATGCCAATCATTGACACTATTCCATCCTTCAATATAGTTTAGGAAACAATCAACCATCATCATTTTTTTTAATCAAAAGACTTCATGTAAGGAGGGTTTAGCTTCCATCAGTAGAGGTACTTCATGTAACAAACCGTAACACTTGAGAAGTCAAAACTTTATTCAATTGATGCTATTAATCCTTTCAAACCTTCCAAATGCCATGGAGGAAGAGGAAAACTCTGCACTGTTATCAAATCCAATGTGTTTTGAAGACTTCAAGAAGAATCTTTTCCACTTCCCTTATTGAAGACTTAGAGATATTGTAACAGTTTTGAAATCAAATCTTCAATGATCACTTATGCAAGAAATAAATCTCCTGCACATTGACATATGGATAGACTTCTTTGAATGTCTACATCAACTCTGGTACTACACTATCCAAATAAAGATTCCCTTTTTTGATTCTTTGCAACATCTGAGGATCATGACTTGAAACCATCACTTTTCCTGAGAAAAAACATCCATTGGAGCACAAGTCTCTGCCGGGTTAGGATTTACAACCTACCCAAATAATGAGACCTTGATAACAATCCAAATAGCTTGAAACAAGATGGCAAATGAAGGGGAACCTGACAAAGACTTCCTATCCTAGGGAAGACTTAGACCTAGACACGAGAGTGACCAAAAATTACCAATATTGCCAAAAAAATGGGTGACCAAAAGTCAGACAACAAGTATGTAAATATGCTTGTGTGTATGTAATTAGATGTATGATATATGCCTTAAGTATATTCATGTATATTCAAGTACATTCTTCATAACCTAAATTCATGGGTATGGGCTACATGCATGACTTAAGTGAATTCATGTGTATGCTTTATAATCTATGTGCTACATGTATGCTTCATGACTTAAGAAAATTTATGTGTACGCTTTATGTGCTACATGTGTTCACATGTGTAATTCATCATTTAAGTGAATTCAAAATTTATGTGCTACATTGTATTCATGTGTATCTGATTCTCTCAACCAAGAAAATCCTTCAAAGTTCACTTCACAAATCCGGTGATCACCTTGTCAAATCAACTCTTATGCAATGTATCAAGTTAGAAATCTATTATACATGTCAAAGACACATCATTCCATGAGAATCAGTAAGAAAATTCATGGAATGATGCTTCTACATCAAGATTTTGTCAAACTGTTATTGAGAAAACAATGACCTATCATTCTAGGTACCAAACCCTCCTTTCTAGGGTCTGTAGGCTAGGGTTTGTTCAAAAAGACTCTTGAAAATATCTCTAGATCCCCCCAATGGATCTAACACATCCCTATGGACCCCAATAGAATAGATCCATCATAAAATATACTCCTCTATTGGAGTATATGCTCACAAAAATGACTGGTGCTGCTTCATGCACCTTCAATCAACATTTACCACCATTTGTGGTCTCTCCACCACTATATATCATGCATATCTCTACAACCAAACACTATTGTAGAAGACACTAGTTAATTCATTTCCTTCAAATGCCATTGAAATGATGTAATACAAACATGGATGTGATAACAAGACAATAGACAATCAATTTACTCCATTTCAAATCATAGACACATTCCACAATGCATTCAAATGACCATCCTTGGTCTCTCTACATTTACCAATGACCCTTTATGGTCATGTCCCCATCTCCCTTGGAGTAGAAACTTTTTTCCATTGTGGGCACAAAAAAATTCTTCTATCACATCCAGTCAAGTAGGTTTACCCTAGGAATGGTCCCACTTTACCTCTTGACACACCCGAACGCTTGCCAACACATGCAATGGTGCTTAGTGGACCTTGGGAACACTTTGGTCTAACATGTCCATGAACGTTATACTAACTTTGTGTTCTAGATGAGGTTGTTACTAGCATTTACCCACCTAGCAAGAGCTAATGGCATAAACCATTCAGTGTCAAGACAAACAGTTTGGAAGAAACCCAGTAGTGCAACTTTTAACTGACCCTCATTGCAAGTTTTGGTACCAAGTGAGACTGGTGTGCCAAATTCAAAAAAAATTAAATCTCCAAGAATAGATAGAGGTTATTGTATGCCTCAGAAAAATGTCTTGTAGCATCTCATAGTTTTCCAATACCTCTCATAGGGTTCAAGATATGAGCCTCGAAAGATCATTGCCCAATCATGCTTAGTGCACCTTGGGGACACTTTGGTCTAGCATGGTCACAAAAATTCTAGTGACTTAGTGGTTGAAATAGGGTTGTCACTAGCATTTATCCACCCAACCAAAGCTAATGGAATAGACCATTCAGTGCTAGGATGAACAGTTTGGAAGAAACCCAGTGGTGCAACGTTCAACTAACCCTCACTACAAGTTTTGGTGTCAAGCGATACTGGCGTGCCAAATTCAAACAAATTTGAATCTCTCAAAATGGAGAGAGGTGATTTTAGGCCTCTAAAACATAGTCTTGTAGCATCTCAATTTTCTAATACCTCTCATGAGGTCTGAGATATGAGCCTCAAACAATTTTTGCCTAATCATGCTTAGTGTACCTTGGGGACACTTTGGTCTAGCATGGTCCCAAACTTTCTAGTGACTCAGTGGTCAAAACAAGGTTGTCACTAGTGTTTAACTGCCCAACCAGAGCTAATGGTACAAACCATTTGGTGCCAAGATAAATAGTTTGGAAGAAACCTTTTGGTGCAACTTTCAACTGACCCTCACTACAAGTTTTGCATCAAGCCAGACTGGGGTGCCAAATTCAAACAAATTCAAATCTCCCAAAATGGATAGAGGTTATTGTAGGTCTCTAAAATGTGGTCTTGTAGAATCTTACAGTTTGTTGATACCTCTCATGGGGCAAACATACGATCCTTGAAAGATCTCTACCCAATCGTGCTTAGTGCACCTTGGGGACACTTTGGTTTGGCATGGTCACGAACATTCTAGTGAGTCAGTGGTCAAAATGGGGTTTTCACTAGCATTTACCTACCAAATCAAAGATAATGGTGCAAACCATCCGATGCCAAGATGAGTATTTTGGATGAAACCTAGTGGTGCAACTTTCAACTGACCCTCGCTACAAGTTTTGGCATCAAGCGAGACTAGCATGCCAAATTCAAACAAATTTGAATATCCCAAAATGAAGAGAGGTTATTGTAGGTCTTAGAAAAATGGTCCTGTAGCATCTCATAGTTCACTAATACCTCTCATGGGGTCCAAGATATGAGCCTTGATAGATCATTTCCTAATCATGCTTAATGCAAATTGGGGACACTTTGGTCTGGCATGGTCATGAACATTCTAGTGATTCAGTAGTCAAAATAGGGTTGTCACTAGCGTTTACCCACCCAACTAGAGATAATAACACAGTCCATTTAGTTCCAAGATGAATGGTTTGAAAGAAATCAAGTGGTGCAACTTTTAACTGACCCTCACTACAAGTTTTGGCATCAAGCGAGACTGGTGTACTTGTAAAAAAGATTCTTCTTGAAATTTGAAATAAAATCAACTGCATTGCATTCTTTTGTAACCAAATCACATCTAGCACCTTCACCTCCACTTTTCAATGTATATTTAATGGTTTTATATACCTTTTTGTGGACAATTATCTTTCCAAAATCATGTCTGCAACCCTCATGAAAACATTCAAAAAACTTCACTAGCCCACCACACTCTAAGCACTAGTCATTTAAGAAATCTTTTCTATAAAAGAAATATCCATCATCTCTAGGACATAAAAAATTATCTAGCAAGTCTCTTGATGATTTTGGAAGAGCACTTGCACCACACTCCTCGAACATTTCACTAGTATGCAAAGTAGAATGAAGGGATCGTAACAGTTCATGGTGCATTGAAAACTCCACATGATATTTGCAACAAGTATTTTGAATCTTAAGAGGCACAAAAAAAAACTGCTTGAGGTCTTCAAAATCTCTTTGTGATATTTGCAATGTTGGATGTGTCTCACAAATTTTTTTGAACAACATTGTTTGACTCACCTCCAAATAATATTTGGGATGCGAGGTGCAGACTCGAATGCCAAATCTCAACTTCAAGACATCCTTCACATTTGGTGACACTCTTGAGTTAGATTGCCAAAATAGTTGAATTTGATCATTCACACCATCGGTAAGCTTCTTATCACAACATGAAAGTCTCCCACCTTAAGCCCATCTATCATGTTGAAGAGGATCATCAAGTCTTTCTCTTCTTGCAAGTGCTCTATCCAAAGTTTTACGATTTAGGTTCAAGTCAACACAAGTTTGTCTCATCAAATGAGTCTTTCTCAAATGATGACTTACTAAGGAGGTTGTAATAACCCTCCTAGTGGCTCTCTTATCTTTTTCCTTGGTAGTCTTACCAATGGAATTGAGAGCACTAAAAAGATTTCTCACAATAATAGCATTCCTCTCCTTTTTCTTGTTCACACTAATCTTCAATTTGACTAGTATACGTCTCATCTTCTACATGTTTAATAGTTGAACAAATATTTGACATTTCTCAACCAACATCTTGTGGCTAAAAAATTGATCAAAAAGTTTTGAAACACACAATCAAACGGTTCTTTCTAATCTCTTGACATCAAAATTTCTCATTATGTTCTCATCAATTTTAAGTAACCATTTAGTTGTTCTTGAAGGTCTCAATTTTGAAGTTTGTCTTTCTTCCTCTGAAGGGACTTCATTTCTCATATAATTTGGAGATGTGTTATGTTGATCTAGTTCTTGTGTACCATTATCATTGTCAATTCCCTCATATTCAATCGGTGGATTGTCATTGTCAGTGTCCACACTTCCATTGTCCACATCTACATGTTCATTTTCAAAACCTACATTTGCATCTTTTATCCTTATATTCTCATTTTCAATATTATTGTCATAAATCATTTCAAATTCATGTTCTTCACTTGAAATGACATTTAAGGGTGGGCCTATGCCCACATCTTCATTAATATTTAACATACCTTGTCTCTTGTTTCGATGGGAAACTCTATCCATTTCTCTATACACTTCAATCTCTTCATTTGTAAGTTTCATCTTCTGTTTATGCTTTCGACGACTACTACTACCCATAGCGAGACCAAAAAAGTGATGCAAAAACCTTTGATAATAGAGAATTTCCAACCAAGAAGGGGGAAAAGGTGGATTTTTTTCTTCTACAACTACAATCCCATGATTTGTTGCATAAAAATATGCTTCTCAGGGTGAGCAACCCATAGAATAAAATTTTTCTTTTCAATACCAGTAAAAAACAATCATTTTGCCGAAATCTCCTGCTCAAATTTTGCCAAACTTTCCCACTCAAATTTTGCTAAAATCTCCATCTCTTTCTGTCTCTCTCTCTATCTCTCTGTCTCTCTCTCTCTCCCTTAGGTATTATTTAACATATAATATAAATATTTTAATAAATATTTAATACTAATATTTATACTATTATACAATAGAGAAATAAATAATAATAATATAATACATTACTGATATAAAAATTTATATAATACTAATGCTATGCTATTATCATTTTATATAATATATAACTTAAAATTGAAAAATGTAGTCAATGCATTTAATATTAACATAAAAAAAAATTGTAATAAGTAAGTTAAAATTGAAAAAAGTAGTCAAATTGAAGTGTTGAATTGGGCGGGAGGTTTCAGATATATGAAATTATCAGATATTTGATTTTATCAGATATCCAATTAGGTTTGGTATTTTCCTTGGGCAATGCCAAACGTGAATGGTCAACCCATTAGGCATGTTCAGTAGATTTGTTTTTGTTAGAAAGTAAAGACCACCAAGATAACTGAGAGGGGGGGGGTGAATCAATTATTTGATAATTAAACCATTTAACACCATTAACTTCAATATCAACTTCAATAGCTTTAAACCATATAATTAATGTAGTAACCAACCATAGAAGGATAATCATACACAATGACACAATAACACAAAATATGTTAACTAGGGAACCTCTTGATCAAAGAGTAAACCCCGGTGGGAATGATACACTAATATGAAAGTTCCTTGTTAGAGAATGGACCTTGTTAGGAGTCTTATGAAATACATTCAGTACATATGAATCTCTATTAGGAGATTTTGAATCCCTGTTAAAAGATTCTAACCCTGTTAGGAGTTATGGAAGACAGAAGGACCCAATGCCCAAACAGCTTCAAGGCAAGATCTCTGAACTCACTATCCAATAGATCTTAGGATTATTCAATAGAATAATATGAAATATGTTACCTCCTTCTTACTATTCCAAAACCGCACTCTCTACTACACAAGATCACAAATCCAGATCTTTGTACTTCGCAAGTCTTCCTTCATCATCGAATTAGCTCTTTTCTTCACTTCATGCATACATTCACATCACAACTTTCACAACTTCATATTACAACTCTTAAAATCCTCACATAATAAGGAAAACATTCCTTCCTTTATACCACACTCAAATAATTACAAATGAGTCGGCATGCAAATACAAAATAATAATTTCAACACACTATATCTAAATTACATAAAACTGTCGGCTTCCAGATACAATAACTTTCCAATCATGTGACCTCAAAGTTTTCACTATGAACCACATCACCACTAATGAGTCTCAAACTTCCCTTTAACTACATAGAATCAAATTCCATCCTGGTTAGGAGATATCCTCCGATTACCAAAAACTGCTACACAGGAATACTGCTTCCACCAAAATGCTTATAACTTTCATGAATAAATGAATTTCTTTTTGTGCTCTTAACCACAGGCTAATAACACACCAAAGAACATACCATCAACTATGCATAACTCAATCTACAATATAACATGTGTGCAAAACAAAACTATGCCTGCTTCTCTGCTAAACTCCAGAATATCACTGTGTTGACATCAATGACAATCATAGTAATGAATGCAACAACCACTACTACAAAATGACTACCGAAGGCTTCAACATTCATTCCTAACAATCTCCCCCATTGGCATTGATGGCAACATAGATGAAAAACATCCAATGTTCCAAAAATCCAATCACTGCTGCTCAACTGCTCTGCTGCTCTTCATCAATCAAATCTTGCTTCGTTATCCTATTCAATCTCTCCAACAAATTTAGTTCCTCAATGTTTGTAGTTCCTCAAATTTTTTCATGATTCTCTCCCCCATTGACATTAATGACAAAAATTCTATCACTACGTCAAACAATAGCTCAATGTCAAAAGACACTATTCAGAAAATACATTCACAAGAGTCCTCAATGACTCAGCTTAGATACACATACTCCCCCATAGAGGAAGTACCAACATCCAATCCAGAAAATAGATAGGGCCATAAACCACTAGATAGATGGAACCAACTACATCATTAATTAAAAGTAGGTTGGGGCATAACCCCAAGCATACCTCTCAAATACTCAAATGTATCCTTAGGCAAAGGCTAAGTAAATATATATGCTATCTGCTCCTTTGTGCTTATGTACTCCATTCTAACTTCTTTATCTGCAACTTTCTCTCTTACAACATGATACTTGATCTCTATATGCTTTGTTTTAGAATGTAAAACTAGATTCTTAGACATACTAATTGTACTTGTATTATCACAATATATGACAATAGGCTCATCAAACTTGATTCCAATGCCCATCAACATTTGCTTCATCCAAATTATCTGATTACAATTGTTTGTTGTCACTACATATTCTGCTTCTTCTGTACTCTGTGAGATATAATTCTACTTTTTGCTCAAGCAAGAAACTAATCTTCCTCCAAGAAAAAAGGCTCCACCACTGGTGCTTTTCTTATCATCAATGTTGCCTCCCCAATCAGCATCAGTATATGCACATAGGGTAAAATCATCACAATTTTCATACCATAGTCCATAGTCCATTGTGTCTCTAAGATATCTCAATATCCTTTTTACTGCTACATAATGCAACTCTCTAGGTTCAGCTTGAAATCTTGCTACCATTCCAACTGAATGTTGTATATCTGGTCTAGTGTGTGTCAAGTACTGCAATCCACCAATCATAGATCTATATTTCTTTTTCTCAACTTCTAGTGTCTCATCTTTACTAGATAGTTTATGTCCTGTAACCATAAGTGTTCCAACTGGTTTACAATTCTCCATACCAAATCTTTTCAACAAATCATTCAAGTACTTTGTCTAAATTATAAAGATACCATCTTTGTTTTGTGTTATTTGTAATCCTAAAAAGTATTTCATTTCTCCAATCATACTCATTTCAAATTCTATCTTCATTTCATCAGCAAATTTGTCACTAGCTTCATCTTCTCCTCCAAAAATAATGTCATCAACAAAAATAACCAAAACTAACAATCCATTCTCAATTTCTTTTGTGTATAAGTTACTATCAACTGTACCTTTTGTAAATCCCAATTTTAACAAATACTTATCTAATCTAGCATACCAAGTTCTAGGTGCTTGCTTTAGTCCATACAATGCTTTCTTTAGTTTACATACCATGTCTCCTTCTTGATTCAAAGGAAAACCTTTAGGCTGCTCAATGTAGACTTCTTCTAATCCACCATTCAAAAATGCTAACTTCACATCCATCTGATACACTTTGAACTTCTTAAATGCTACATAAGCTAAAAATATTCTTATTGCTTCAAGTCTTGCCACAGGGGCAAAAGTATCTTCATAGTCAATTTCTTCTTTCTTTGAGTATCCCTTACATACCAATCTTTCTTTTTTTCCAATTATTTCTCCTTGTTCATTCATCTTGTTCCTGAATACCCATTTAGTTCCAATCACATTTTTGTCTTTAGGTCTAGGGAGCATTTCCCATGTCTTGTTCTTTTCAATCTGATCTAATTCTTCTTTCATAGCTTTAATCCAATGTTCATCTTCACAAGCTTCATTAGTAGACTTAGGTTCAATTTGAGAAATCAAACATAAATGTACCTTCTTTCTAGTCATAATTCCTCTGTCCAAACTTCTAATAACTTTCTCAACAGGATGATGTCTTGATATATACCTATTAGGTGTCATAGTCACTGATCTTTCTTCAGCTATAGATTCTTCTCTAGATTCTTCTCTATTTTCTTCAACATGACTTTCATTCAACAATTCACTGTCAGTCTCAAAAAATTGCTTAGTAGTTTCAATGTTAGGCTAAGGGTTAGTTCCTTCATCAGATTCATAATCAAGCATTCTTTCCTAAATTTTAAACTTCTCATCAACTTTTACATTTGCACTTTCAACAATAGTTTTAGTTCTCTTATTGTAACATCTATATGCTTTGCTTTTCAAAGAATATCGAAGAAAAATTCCTTCATCACTTCTAGGATCAAACTTTCCTATATCATCATCTCTCTTAATATAACATTTGCTTCCAAAAATTCTAAAATACTTAACTGAGGGTGCATATCCAAACCACAATTCATAAGGTGTCTTGTTTGTGTCTACTTTGATTTGTACTCTGTTCATTGTATATACTACTGTATTCACTGCTTCTCTCCAAAATGTCTTTGCCAAATCACCTTCAAATAACATAGCTCTAGCTACTTCAGTCACTAATCTATTCCTTCTTTCTACAATACCATTTTGTTCAGGTGTTCTAGGGGCTGATAAATATCTCTTAATACCATTTACTTCACAAAAAGTGTTAAACTCTTTAGATGTAAATTCTCCACCTCTATCGGATCTCAAACATTTAATCCTCATTCTTGATTCATTCTCAACTTTATTTTTCATGACCTTAAACTTATCAAATGCTTATTATTTTGCTTTCAAAAATGCAATCCACATCATTCTTGTAAAATCATCAACAAGAATCATAAAATACCTTTCTCCATAGAATCCTCTAGTCCTAGTAGGACCACTCAAGTCTGTATGAACAATCTCCAACTTTTCTATAGATGTGAACTTATTGCTAGGAAATGAACTCCTTTTCTTCTTAGCCATCACACATTCCTTACAAATCATGTTAGTAGGCTTCATAATCTAAGGTAAGTCTCTTACTGCAAGTGTAGAACTTACTTTCACAATATTATCAAAGTTTATATGACAAAACCTTCTATGCCATAACCAACTGTCATCAATCTTAGTCATCAAGCATGTCATCTCAGTAGGGTTCAACTAAAATACATTACCTCTAGTTCTAGATCCAGTTCCAATTAGATTTCCATCTTTATGCTTAATCACACAAGTTTTCTCAGTAAACCAAACTTGATATCCCTTATCCACTAACTGTCCAACACTCAAAAGATTATGTTTCAATCCATCAACAAAGTAAAAATCATCAGTATTAGTCTTTCCATCAAGAGTAATAGATCCTATACCTTTAACCAAACAAGGTGCATTGTTACCAACTCTAACAACTACTCCATCATAATTGTGAAACTTTATGAATTTTCCTTTATCACCAGTCATATGATGTGAAAAACCACTATTTATAATCCAATCAGCTTTCTTTTCAACTTGGGAAACTAAGGCTTTTTCTTCTTTAATATCAGATTCAGAATTTTCTTCCTTAATTTCTACAAATCCTATGTCATCAAAGTTATCATTATCACTATCACTCAAATGTCTTTCAATTCTTGCTTCAATTTCTTCATCATTTGCATAATAACATTCTTTAGATCTTCTAGGCTTAAAATTGTTTCTATACTTCTTAACTCTCTTAGGACACTTAGATGCAAAATGACCATATTCTTGACATGTCCAACATTTAAAGATTTTCTTACCATCTGGTTCTCTTTTCACAAGCAAGGCAATACCTTCTTCAATATTCTTATCTTCATTAGATTTGGATCTGATACTGCTGGCATAATCTCCATTCACACTTGTACTTCTAGACAAAGTAGGTTTGATGCTAAGAGCATTGAATGTTGTCTCCACTCTAGGTAGTTCTCTTGATAATCTTAAATTCATCTCTGCTACTTCCAATCTTCCAAGAAGAGCCTCTCTTGAAAAGTTTGGTGTACCAGGTATCACTTGTTCAATCATTTGTGTAGTCTACCTGAATATCGGTGACAATGTTCTCAAAATCTTCCATATTACTTCATTCCCTGTCTTTTCACCTCCACAAGACTTTATTCCTGCAACAATTTTTGACATCCTACCAATATAGCTTCTAACAGATTCATCTTCCATCATTCTTATGTCTTCAAATGCACAAATCCAATTATGTAACCTAGCTTTCTTTGCATGTTCATCACCTTCAAAAGTAGAATGTAAAGCTTTCCAAATATCATGAGATTTAGTTAAACCTTTTACTTGACTGTGTTCATTCTCTGGAAGTGCTAATAAAAGTGCTTCTCTTGCAAGTATGTTACACATAAATAGATCTACCTCATCTTTAGAACTTGTTTCAAGATTGTCTTCTTCAATTATAGTCCTTTCATTCTTTGTAATCAACCAATAACCTGGTCCTAAACATAAGAGATGTGTCTTCGTCTTTTCTTTCCAGCTATCAAAATTTACTCCATCAAACTTAGGGCTTTTTTTCCTGAAATTCACCATAGATCTCCTTAAGTTGTTAAACTTCTCTTTCAAGGACCTACTGCTCTGATACCAATTTTTGGAAAGTAAAGACCACCAAGATAACTGAGAGGGGGGGCTGAATCAGTTATCTGATAATTAAACCATTTATCAACATTAACTTCAATATCAACTTCAACAACTTTAAACCATATAATTAATGTAGTAACCAACCATAGAAGGATAATCATACACAATGACACAATAACACAAAATATGTTAACTAGGGAACCTCTTGATCAAAGAGTAAACCTCGGTGGGAATAATGCCCACAAAATGATGCACTAATATGAAAGTTCTTTGTTAGAGGATGGACCCTATTAGGAGTCTTATGAAATACATTCAGTACATATGAATCTCTGTTAGGAGATTTTTAATCCCTGTTAAAAGAGTCTAACCCTATTAGGAGTTATGGAAGATAAAAGGACCCACTGCCCAAACAACTTCAAGGCAAGATCTCTAAACTCACTGTCCAATAGATCGTAGGCTTATTCAATAGAATAATATGAAATATGTTACCTCCTTCATACTATGCCAAAACCACACTCTCTGCTACACAAGATCACAAATCCAGATCTCTGTACTTTGCAAGTCTTCCTTCATCACTGAATTAGCTCTTTTCTTCACTTCATGCATACATTCGCATCACAACTTTCAAAACTTCATATTAAAACTCTTAAAATCCTCACATAACAAGGAAAACATTCCTTCCTTGATACCACACTCAAATAATTACAAATGAGTCGGCATGCAAATACAAAATAATAATTTCAACACGCTACATCAAAATTACATAAAACTGTCGGCTTCCAGATACAATAACTTTCCAATCATGTGACCTCAAAGTTTTCACTATGAACCACATCACCACTAATGAGTCTCAAACTTCCCTTTAACTATGCAAAATCAGATTCCATCCCGGTTAGGAGATATCCTCCGATTACCAAAAACCGCTACACAGGAATACTGCTAGAATACTACTTCCACCAAAATGCTTATAACTTTCATGAATAAATGAATTTCTTTTTGCACTCTTAACCATAGGCTAATAACACACCAAAGAACATGCCATCAACTTCACATAACTCAATCTACAATATAACATGTGCACAAAACAAAACTATGCATGCTTCTCTGCTAAACTCCAGAATATCACTGTGTTGACATCAATGACAATCATAGTCATGAATGCAACAACCACTACTACAGAATGACTGCCAAAGGCTTCAGCATTCATTCCTAATAGTTTTGATCTTGAGACTATGAACATGTAGTTGATGACTTTTTTTTCACCCGAAATTGATGAAACAAAAAGGGTTTCTTCAAGACATTGTCAGCTTTCCATCAATATAATTTTTGTCAAATTTTTAGTTTGGTAAGTAATTATTACTTATTTTTTAATTGAGTTGTCTTTAAAGTAGTAATTGACATACTAATTGAAAAATAACTATAACTTTTAAAATCATTTAACCTTTTTGAAATCAGAAACATGTGTCACATTCTATGCTTCGCCTACTATAAGAAAAACAAATGTTTTCAATTTTGTAAAGTTTAGAATTAGTTAAGGTGGTTAGACACGAGAGATTTTTATTTTGAATAAGTTGTAGCAGAAAATTCATAATTATTTATTTATTTGGGAAAAAATTACACAAAAATATGTGTCACATCCGAGCATGAGTCTACTACTTATATCTAGAATCTTGGGAAAATATATCATCATTTGATTATGATTAAGGCGGTCAGACATACATGTCCTTTTTATCTTTTCCCTAAAATTTTTGTACTAGTGCATTGAAATCTAAAATGTTGAACAATTAGATTAATTTTTTTTTCAAACAAGGGCTAGTAGTTTAGAAACTAAATTCAATTTCCTACAGATTCTATTATTACAACTTTTCCACATAAGGTTGATAAGATGTTCAATTTTTTACATCAAGTTGACTAACCCTGATTTTATGATTTTTCATTGCCACTTAAGGCCATAGTTTGGTATACCATGATCCTACATATACCCATATATGATAATCAACAACACATAACACAATGATTTTGGTATTGCAGAAATCCTTGTTAGAGGATAAAAAATGTGGTGGGGATGACACCCACAACACTTCACTAGTGCATGAATAAAGTTTCTCAGTTAGAGATACACTGCTTATCTATTTTTGATAGCTTTCCCTATTAAAGGTATTAACCCGGTTAAGAGTTATAAAACTTCTAAGTCTACTCTATTAAGAGATTTTACAACTCTAATCTAAGAATTGTACATTGTTAAAGGGTTTACAATTATGATCTGTTAGGATCTCCTCGGTTAAGAGACTTATATAATTCTGATTAACTTTTAATCAGTAATAAAAAATGTATGTCAAATGTGCATCAAAAAATTCTTATCAAACTCTATGTGCTCAATATATCATTACCTCATACTATGTAACCTTCACACAAAAAATTCAATACTCGCTAGATCTATTCTGCAATACTCTTACTTGGTGGTGTTCTTTTCTTATTCACTTTCTTCTTTGTTTGGCTTCATACATGAAATCTTCTCATGCATTCATATCACAATAGCCACATTCTCCATCATCATGATCTTTACATCTCTGGTCTATTTATGCACCTCTTGAAGTGGTACTAGAAGTTCTAGAATCTTATCCTTTAAGTAGTGCTAGCATTGGGTACACTTCCAATGCATATTTCATCCTTAATTATCATTGGCCAAACTCACCTTTTAATCATGTGTAATCATTAGATTTCAATCTCCGTTGTTCTGTATAATACGATCTCCTTTAGATTTGTAAATTGTTGTCTAATCGGTGTCCAGGTTCAATGTACCTAGATTTCATCTGGTGTCAGCATGTTCTACTCAGTAACACATTTTCTTTAACTCGGTAACTAAGTTCTCTTCTCAGTTGGGTGCTTGGTATAATATGGTTTTTGGTGCTTGGTTCGGCCTCGCTTGGTGTTTATACTTGTTTTCTCTTTACTGAAATGCCTTGTTAACTTTTTCCTGTTACCAAATGACTTTGACAAACATAATGACTTCGTATAACTAATGACAACAAAATTAGCTCTTAGGACTATCAATCACCTCCTTTGGCATTAGTTTGGTATGTTTGTTAAAAACCTTCAAAATGTTCAAATTCATAAAGAGATTTTTTGTCTTGGTCTATATCTCTTCCTTGGTAAAACTTATTACTCCCCCTAAAGTAATAATTCTAGTAATCTCCATATTGTATACATAATCTTCTATTTATTCTCCCTTGTATGTATCTATTCTCTTTCACTTTAAAAAATCCTTTACATAATTCCCCATTTTCAATTTAGATGTATATTCCCCCTTTATGTACTTATTGTATATTCACCCTTTTTTAACAAAAAAGACCAAAATACTTACTATCTGATTTGGGGATCTTGTCAAAATCACCTTTATATTTGTCTTGTGCATCCTTCAATGATGCCTTGCAAGTTTCCTGTAGTCTTTGCAACACTACTATCTGCTCACTGATATCAGCAGTTAGACTAACCATGTTGTCCATGACACTTATATTTGGTGTGCTCACTAGATCTTTTGCTTTCTATATCTGCCTCTATAGTGATTCAATGTTTGGTAGTAAAACTATTTGGAGTTCTAAAAGATCCATTCTAATTTGATTCTCCTCTTTTATCAATTCAAATTGCACTCCCATCAAGTTATTGAGCTTCTCATACTATTCAGTTATAGTCTTTGGATGGTGGAAATATATTATAGTAGCTCAGTGAGCTCTTTTTCCACATTCTCATATTTATCCTTTATATCTTTTGTAAAATTTGACAATAGACAAATCTTCTAGAATATAGAAATAATGGATTGAAGCTCTAGTTCTAATGTATTTATTAACTTGGATATAGTTACCTTGTCCAATGCTACCAATTAAAGAAATTCTTCAATCACCTTAGTCTTCATTTCTTTCTTGTGAACCTTCATTAGATATTCAGTTGTGTCATTTCTCAACTGATTAATTTGATTGAAAAGTTATTTTAATTGACTATATATATATCTTCCTTCTCATTTATGGTAGCCTCTGGAACAATATCATTCAAAATTCTTATTACTTGTTCTAATACATCAGTCTTCTACATTTTAGCTATAAGCTTATCTTGTGCAGCTTTTCTCTTTAACAAATCACCAAACTCAGAGAGTTCCTTAGGGCTCATGGTAGTATAGTCAACCTTCAGTATGACTATAAATTCATGTATATCTACCTCTTTTTCAATTTTTCTTTTCTTGGACTTTCTCTTTGAACTTGATGCCATCTTTGCATCTGATTGTATTGAAGTTACTTCAGTTTTATCTTCCTTCTCCTTCTTTGTTTCCTCTTGTTTCTTCTCTTTTATTTCTTCCTACTTTTATTATTTTTCCTCTTTATTTTCTTCTACCTTTTCCTTTTTTCTATTACCTTTTCTTGTTGTGTTTCCTTTTTATCATCTTCTACTATTTACTTTGCTTGTTCTAGTTCTTGCTAATTTGTAGTCTCGATGGGGGTCACCAAATCTGTATTCTTCTCTTCGATCTTTTTTGGATCATTCTCTTTTTTTGGCTTGGTCGGATCATTAGCATCAGTAGGATCTTCACTTGTAATTTCAAAGATAATCACTTCTATCTTGGGAAAGTACATTACTTATTGAATTACTAGCTCTTTTGTCAGCAATCTTGATGTAGACGAGTCATCAATGTACATAGCTTCTGACTCTATGGCCTCAGTAGCCATGATATCCTCATATTCTTTCATTATTTCTTTAGGATCTTTCTCGGTAATGTCTTTTATGAGGACCTCTTCCTGATTAGTTATCAATCCAATTGGCTTGGATTTATCCTCTTTCGTTGTTATACCTTCAATAGCTGGTTGGTCAAGGGAAAAGATCTTTCTCCAAAGATCATCGGTATCCTTTTCCACTTCTTGCAACTGACCGACCATTATACTCATTGCTCTTCCCTTCATTGTGATCTTATTGGAGTAGTCATTTAGAGTATCTCATATTCCTCTCTTTGTTAAATTTGGTATTTTGATTGCAAGGGATCTTTCCCTCATTTATTTTTTAGCAGCAATGGCATATTTCCATCTTGCATCAATTCTTTTATACAGTTCACTATCAAGATGTTCAACTACCTTAGCTTGTCAAATTTAGAACTTATGTAGTGTAGTAATGACTATTTCTTCTATTTTTTCCTTCTCTTCATTTGTCCTTGTTTCAAACTTCAATTCCTTCATGATAGAGTATGCTCCATATTTTTCTAGTTTTTTGAGTAGTTCACCAAGATTCCTACTCATTTGTCTTGGTGCTACTTTAAATTGTGACACATCAGCTGACTTAGTGTTACTCTCCTTTTGCAATTTTAATTTTCTCCTAGGCCTTCAAGTAGCCTTTCCTTCACTCACATAAATATTTGTCTTCAATGGTTCATCTTCAACTTTATTCTTTCCTCTCAGTGTAGAGGTAGACCGAGTAGATGGTCTCATATTGATAGGACTAGGGGTTTCCTTCTTGATTCTTATTTTTTTCCCCTTTGTTACTGAAGGCTCAACAAAATCTTCCTTAGCTTCATTAATATCAACAATACCTGATTTCTCTATTAAATCACTAATCATTTTACTAGTTTTCCTTATAGCTTTCGATGTGAGTATACCTATCCTTGTTTTCTCCTTCACCTCCTCATAGGTACCATAATGATGCAAGAGAGGATGGGGAGAGGGGCCAAAGGCACACCCTAACCAAATCCTCCTTGCAAAGATCACATGTGGAAGCAACAATTACACAAGTGAGAGAGAGAATGTAGATACTTTCATATATTTATTCCAAATGATTCATACATGTCAGGTTGTAAGGCCTTCCCAATTTAGGCCAGATATTACAATTCAAGTAGAGAAGTCCTCCAACATGTGAGGATATGAAACAATCTCTAATCTTCTATCTTCTATCTCCTATCTCAAAAACTTGCTCCTAAACTACAACCAAAGACCACAATATATACAAGAGGTTACCGAATAAGTCATCCTTTAGATCCACCATCAATGGAAGGAATGACCAGAACTAGGTCCACAGGCTTCCCAATGATAGAACGATCATTAAATCTGTGACCATAATTAATTGCAAGAGTCAGCCTCAACAAAAAACTAAACTAAAAAACTTGGTAAGCAAGGATAACTGAGCACCAAACAAGCATCACCGAGTGCCAGGAAAATTCACTGAGAACTAGAGAGATAATAGACCAACCCTAGTAAACAAAAGAAACTAAGAAACACTAAACCAACTTGCTCAAAGAAGGAATCAAGCAATGCAAGAAACCACAAACATGTTTTTGGTGACACAAGATTATCAAGGACCCAAGATGATCCTGTATCAGACACCTGGTGTTATTTGAAAATGATTCTCCGAATCATGAAGAAGGTATGATCCAACCTGGATCTAACTTAGATTATGAAATCCATGAACTATATTCAATCATTCTATTCTTCCACTTTACCAGATATCCCATATACTATTTCCTCTTATACTTCTGCCAATTCTTTGTTCCAAAATCTGCTCAACTTCTTCTATCTATCTCTTAGGATAATCATTCGGTATTTCATTTCTTCATCTGACTCATGATACTCATACAAATCAGTAATATTGAATATAGGTGATATATCCATGTCATCAAGTAACTCTATCTCATAAGTATTTTCACTATCAAATATCTTCAAAATCTTGCAAGGAATAAACTTCTTCATTTTCAACTTCCCATATGTTTCAACAGGAAATCTTCCTTTCTTCAAATGAACCATTACTTCATCACTAACTACAAAATTCTTATGTCTAATTGATCTATCAACTCTGTCTTTGTATTTATGATTACTTTTCTCTAGCTTATGTTTCACATCTTCATGCATTGTCTTCTTGTACTCAACAAAATTTACTCCTTCAACACTTCTCTTTCCTTCATCAACAATATCCCTCAAATCTAATATACCTCTTAGTTGTATGCCATTTACAATCTCAAAAGGTGTTTTCCAGTACTTCTATTCACTAAATTATTGTATGCAAACTCTTCTTGTGCCAACACAAAATCCCAATTACTTGGTTTGTCTGCAACTAAACATCTCAAAAGATTACCCAAGATTCTATTCACAACTTATGTCTGTCCATCGGTCTATGGGTGAAATGTAGAACTATATTTCAATTCAGTGCAAAAATTTCTCCAAAGGGTCTTCCAAAAGTATCCAACAAATTTACTATCTTGGTCAGAGATAATACTCCTCGGTAATCCATGCAATCTAACAATTTCCTTAAAGAAAAGATTTACTATATGTATTGCATCTGATGTCTTTATACAGGGTATAAAATGTACCATTTTAGAAAATCTATCCACAACAAAAAATATAGAATTATTACCTCTTACTGTCTTTAGTAAGCCAAGAACAAAATCCATATTGATATCAATCCAAGGTTTCTCAGGAATAGAAATCAGTGTATACAATCAAGTATTCTGACTTACTCCTTTTGCAACTTGACAAATTCCACAACTTTTCACAAATTTCTAAACATCTTTATACAACTGTGGCCAAAAGTATTTATCCTTAAGAAAATGCAATGTCTTGTCAACACCAAAGTGTCTAGCCAAACCACTACTATGTTTCTCCTTTATCAAATTAGTTCTAATTGATCCTCTCAGTATACACAAGTAAATACCTTTAAACAACATACCTCCTTGAATAAAATATTCTTCCCATTTAGTACTTGGTTGATCTTGAATAGGTGCTCTCCACTTTCTCCACAACTCAGAAAAATTAGGATCAAATTCATAAGAATCTCTCATGTCATCAAAGCCAAGAACTTCAATTTTCATCTCGATTATCAAAGATCTTCTTCTACTCAATGCATTAGCAACTTGGTTAGTGACTCCACCCTTATGCTTTATCACAAATGTATAACTCTCCAAATACTCAACCCATTTCATATGTCTCTGATTCAACTTACTCTAACTACCTAAATACTATAAAGCTTTATGATCGGTATACAACACAAATTCACTCGGTATCAAGTAATGTCTCCATTTCTTTAGGGCTTGAAAAATAGCATAGAATTCTTGATCATACACAAAGTATTTCCTTTTTTCATCATTCAACTTTTCACTAAAGAAAGCAACAGGTTTACCTTCTTGACTCAACACAACTCCTATTGCACTTCCACTTGCATCACATTCCACTTGAAATACCTTATTGAAATTAGGAAATGCCAACACAGGCAATTCAGCAACCTTCTACTTTAGAGTCTGAAATTTTTTATCAGCTCCATGTGTCCACTTGAATTCTATTTTATCTCCTCTCATAAGTGTAATTTTTCCTTTCACATGTGATCTCTACAAGGTGGATCTAGTTAGGGTGTGCCTTTGGCCCCTCTCCCTATCCTCCCTTGCATCAAGTGGTATCAGAGCAAGGTGAGATCTGGATCTAGGTTTGTTAATCAAGGTTTGAGGGTTCCTACTTGTCAACCCTAGTTGATTTTTTGTGAGGTAGCATATTGTGATCTGGCCTACAATTGTAGAGGGTTTCAAGATGGTTCATGGGAGGTGAGATGCATATCCAAGATTGGTAGACATGTTGAGACAACTTGCTACTATGTTAGAAGTTGTTGAAACAGCCCAGAGAAGAGGAAGATATCTTGAAGATGTTAGTGGTGATGAAATTAAGGAAGAACAAGTTGATGTAGAACCTACACCGGTGATGGATCAAGGTGAGGAAAGATTGGTGAAAGCTTTGACAAATTTGAAATCTACACCACACTTTAATCCTCCTGAGTATAGTAGAAAATTGGATTCTGATGAATTGGTGGACTGGATCACTGAGATGGAAAAGTACTTTGAATATGAAAATGTTCCTAAGGAAAAGAAGGTGAAAATTGCAAGCACAAAGTTGAAAATTCATGCATCCTTGTGGTGGGAACATCTGCAGTTGGATAGAAAGAGGAAAGGCAAAGACAAAATTAAGCTATGGAATAAAATGGTGAATAAACTGAAAGGAAAGTTTTTACCTTGTGATTATCATATTAATCTAGTTAGGTGAATGAAAAGCTTGAGGCAGAAAGATAGCTAGGTAAAAGAATATACTAAGGAATTATATAGATTAGATATCAGATCTAGACATGATGAAGATGATGTGGAAATAATTTTTAGGTACCTGAATGAATTGAGAGTTTCCATCCAAGAAGAAATCAGTTTGGTCAAATTGGACAACATTGAAGAAGCTTATCTATTTGCATTGAAAGCTGAGGAGAAATTGAACAAGAGATATGAGCAAAGACAAAGAGGTAGAGGTGGTAGATTCCCTAGAGGAAGAGGAAGATCTGAACCAGAAAAGACAATTTTGGATAAAGGAAAGACCAAGTGGAAAGGTGAAAGTTCATCTAGAGGAGGAGGCAATAACTACCAAGGTGGTTATAACAAAGGTGGTTTTTGAGGAACTTATTACAATTATGGAGAAGAAGGACATAGATCATTTGAGTGTACACATGCAAGTAAGGAGGTTAGTAGCAGTAGAAATGCTTTGGTTCAAGAAGAGTCACCGAAGAACATGAGAAGGAAAAGAACTTGATGGTAAGGAGAGCACTTTGGAGTGAAAGTAATAATGAAGATCTGGTAAGGAAAAATTTGTTCAAGACCAGATGTAGAGTTTCTGATGAAGCTTGTAAGGTAATCATTGACAGTGGTAGCTTGGAGAACTTGGCATGTGAGGAAATGGTTACAAAGATGTAGTTGAAAAGGTTGGAACATCCGAAGCCCTATCAAATTTCATGGATCAAAGATGAGCATACACTCTTGGTAAGTGAACAATGTTATGTGAATTTGAAAATTTGAAAGTACTATGATAAGGTTTTATGTGATATCATGCCTATGGATTGTTGTCATATTTTGTTGGGTAGACCTTGGAAATATGATACACATGCTATATATGATGGGAGATTGCATAAATATACTATTTGGGCTCATGGGAGAAGACAAATATTTTTACCTTTGATTGAAGAACCTATTAGTAATGTTTATAAATCTGTTAAAGTTTTCTTGATGGAAGGAAGAAAGTTTGTTAAGGATTTGAAGAAGAACTTGTATGTTTTGCTGTGATTCCTAACAAACGAAGTAAGAAAACAAAAGATAGCATCCCTGAGGAGATTGATAAGTTACTCACCGAGTATAGTGAGATCATTTATGATAATGTACATGATGGTTTTCCACTAAAGAGAAGCATTGATCATTTCATGGATCTAATCCTTGGAGCTAGTTTACCGAATAAGGCACCACATCGGTTAACACCTACCAAGAATCAAGAATTGAACTGATAGATTCAAGAATTATTGTAGAAAGGTTTGATTCAAGAAAGTTTGAGTCCTTATGTAGTACCTGTTGTATTGGCACCTAAGAATAATGGAGAATGGATAATGTGTATGGATTCCAAATAAATCACCAAGATCAATGTGAAATATACATTTCCTGTACCAAGAATGGATGCCATAATGGACAGTTTCACTGGAGCAAAGTATTTTACCAAAATTGATTTGAAAAGTGGGTATCATCAGATCAGAATTAGAGAAGGTGATGAGTGGAAGAATTATTTTAAGACAAAAGAAGGTTTTCATGAGTGGTTGGTTATGCCTTTTGGTTTAACTAATGCACCAAGTACTTTTATGAGGTTCATGAGTGAAGTTTTGAAGAAATTCTTAGGTAAATTTGTGATTGTATACCTTGATGATATTCTAATATTCAGTAAGACAAGAGAAGAACATTTTTTGCATGTAAAATAAGTATTGCAAAGGTTGAAAGAAGACAAGTTGCTAATAAATCTGAAAAAGTGTTCATTCATGAAAGAGGATATTGTGTATTTGGGATTTGTGATTTCAACTGATGGGTTTGAAAATGGACCCTGAAAAGGTGGAAGCTATTTTGAATTGGCCAACACCTGAGAATGCTAGTGAGGTAAGATCATTTCATGGTTTGGAAATTTTTTACCGAAAGTTCATTAGGAATTTTAGTTCAATTTGTAATGCTATGACTGAGACTATGAGAGAGAGAATGCAGATACTTTCATATATTTATTCCAATTGATTCATACATGGCAACTTGTAAGGCCTTCCTGATTTAGGCCAGATATTATAATTCAAGTATAGAAGTCCTCCAACATGCGAGGATCTATGAGGCCTCACCTTGACCCATCATAGCATTTTTTATCATTTGCATTTTGATACTTCATGATTTGATACATTGATACACTTTTTGATTATCCTGACAGAGACTCGAGATGTTATGTTTGATGATGATTATTATATTATGTGGATTACATTTGATGTGGATTAGAACCTAGAATATGTGGTTAATTTTGATTTTAAATTTTTAGTTATGTGAATTGATGAGAAGACTCGATCATGATTAGATTTGATAATTTCATGGATGATATGTTATGATGTTATGGAGTTATTATATTTAAACATTATTGAATGGAAAATGGTAATTTAGAATTAAATTCTGCATATTGACTTATGTTGCTAATTATGAATTGAATATGTATATTTCATGTGATTTTATTACCTTAGACTACTGATGCTTGAGTTTAGTGTGTAGGTAAGAGAACCATGGAATTATTTAGAGAATCAAGGCTAAACATATGTGAACTGAGTAAGCCAAGGTTTAATCCGATATGGGATTGAAAACCTCATTGTAATGTGAACTCATTGTAAATGTGAATTGCATGTGTGTTATTAGTAGACTTCATGTTGTTGTATGAGACATGTCATTTGGTATGTGATGTGTAATTGTTAGTGTCACTTGAAACTTGTTATGTGTTATGTATTGGCATGTCTACTTAGGATTGGCAATGTAAACCTAAGCCTAATTGACTTTTAGGAACCTAATTAAACCCTTGTTGGAGATACTTGCAAGTTTCATCAAATTGATCATTTGGATTTAAATTCTTCTAGCCACTTCAAGAGGCCAAAAAGAGGTCATAAGGGTCAAATTTAGCAAAATCTAAGTACCTTAGTGATAGGGGTATGAGTTAAGAAGGTTTTTAACACATCTAGAACCCTTTAGTGACCTTGGTGAACCATTTTATAACCCATTTTCCACATGCTACGAAAATAGACTAAGTCTTGACCCTTACCCAAACCCACACTCCTTTCCAATCTTGCATTTATGATAGGGGACAAGGAAAAGCCAAAGGACTTTAGGGTCAAGTCTGAAATTAATGTTGGTGGGTGGGTAGAAGTTGGAGGTCCTTTTAGAGGCCCTTGGTAGAGTTAGTGGGTGTTCACCCACTCTCTACTTTTAGAGACATTAGGGTTTTGGATGGAAAAAGCATAAGGAATTGGGCTCTTCTCAAAATTCATTTTCCATAACACATTGTGAAGGTTGGTCCCCATTGCCATGGAAGTTCCTTGTTTTGTTTTTGTAAGTAGATTAGCATGCTCTTCATTCTCTTGCATATGTGTTATGTAAATGTGTTGTTGTTTTTGTAAGGGAATGAGATTTTGTTTGATTTCATGCTTATGGTTTTATCTTTGCTTTGATTATGGGAGTCTTGTTCATGGAGTAAGGAATTACTCACCCTTTGGGAAGGGAAGAAGTGGCCTTGGATGAAGGGGTTAGTTTGGATCTCCATTGTAGTGAGAGTCTCTTCTCTTGGAGAAGAGGGAAAAAATTCATGGAGTATGGGCTCCATGAAGCCATCTTGTATTCTTGCATCTTGAGGATGCTTATGAGAAAAGTTGTGTATGAAATATGAATTCATGTAGCCTTGAGAGGCATGGAAATACTTTGTGAAAATGTAACATGTTGGCATTCTACTACTTGGAAAATCCCACCTTCACCCTTCTCAATGAGTTGGAAAACTCATTTGTAAAACCTTGGATGGGAGTTATTTGTTGTATATGCATATGTGTATTGTTGTGAGCATTTTTGTTGAGCATACCCATTTAGCCTTAGTTATCCAAGCTCGGGGGTGGTCTCCTTGAGACCTTGGATGGGAGGTGAGCTTCCCATGGTTCTCCTCATGTATTTGTAGGTTTGAAGTCAGGGAGCTTGTGGAAAAGCTTTGAACAAGTTCAATTTTTGGTGTGGTTGTGTGGAGGCATCTTGTGATGTTGCATTTTTTATCTTTTTAATGAGATTCTTCTTTTGTTGCATATTGTAATGTTTATTGAAAGCCTTCTTCAAGTATTATGTGGAATGCCTTCTTTCATTATGAAATAGCTCATCAAGAAATGGAACATTGTATGTTAGTCATTCAAATGTGAAGATTTCTCCATCATGAGGAATGTTTATTTGTATTTGAAGGAATTACCATAATGAAAATGATGAATCCTTATCTTCATGCTTATTGTATTCTATAGTGAAGTTAATCTTTCTTTGTAAAATGATTTCCAAGGTTGATAAGGAAAGTAATGCATTAGTTTCATAGAAGTAAAGTTTATTGGGAATGAAAAGTTAGTAATCTTTATAATGTATTTGATAGTAATTTTCAAGTTCATACATTCAAACTCTTCTTGAACAAACTCCAATTTTAAAGAGATCAACACCTTAGCTTGAAAACAATTTTGCAAACTCTAATCCCTCCAAAAAGAAGCATATAACAATGAATATTTAAGCATGCTAGAATACTATGTAAAATCACATACAACTAATATTCAAATCATAGTCTCCTTAGTATAATACACTAATAGAATAAATCAATCCATTCAATTGGTTCTCCTAAAACAAACAAAGAAATTAAAAAAAAAGAAATGACAAAACCATACAAATGACACTTTCCAGATTTTTAGAGCAAAAATGCTCTCTGAAATTTGTATGAGAAGAGAAATAATTCCCTTACCACAAATAATATGCTTTCCTAATTAGAGTTAATTAACCCCTGGCATAACCTAGTTGTTTGATGAAGGCTCCTCCTAAATACCACAAACACATAACAGAAATAGAGAAACAACAACAGTAATATGCAAGAACAGAAAATTTGCTTCTTATTATCTCCACAAATGTGGAATTACAAACTTTTAGAATTACAATATGCAAAGCCACATGGGCATTCCCTTACAATATTCTGTAGGACAAAGCCTCAAATTAATACCCAGATCTACTACCCAGAACTATTCCAAACTGCCTAAGACAATAATACAGCCTTCCTTATATAGGCAACTTTCCACCGCCTGGGAAGGTTCCAGAATTTTAGCCAATAAGGCCGACCAAACTTAGAATTATTTTATTTTACATTTTATTACATCATAGTGGGCTCAAGATAACCTTTGAAACCCGAACATAAATTTCAAAGAAAATTATTTTCTGTCATTTCAGGTGGCCCAACTTCTGAGGACCATAAGTCATCACCAGTTGACCCGATCGGCTATTATAACCCCATTTCAAAAATACCATGAAGCGCTCTACAGGCTTGACCCGCGCAAGCACCCATCACCCAAATTTTTGACCTCATCCGGGGCCTCTAAAGCCTTCAAAACTGAGTTCAAAGTTTCTGTACCTTGCTGCCAATACCGAAAATCTTCAATATCTTCCAATATACACTTGATCTAGCAATGAAACTTTACTGGCAAACTTATATGACCAACATGAACCTCCAAGAAAGAAATCAGATCATTCTGAGCACATACAAAAATTACCAAAAATAGTAACTTTCCATAAATAGCAGCTCTGCACAAAATAGCCCTTATTGAATATAAAAATAGAAATATTTTTGGGTGATGCAAGATTGCTCTTACACCCAGGATGCTCCTGCATCAGACACCCAGGGTAATTTGAGAAGTGACCCTGTCACGACTCAGGTGTGCAAAGGAAAACCAAGACGGTTAACCTCCACCCTTGTTAGCCATGATGAATCTTTAACTGGTCATCCTTTCCACTTGACCAGATATTCTTCATATGTCCTGTTCCTTGTGCTTCTGCCAACATGACTGTCCAGTATATCCTCGATCTCCTTAGTGTCTGAACTAGTTGCTGGAATACTCCACTGTGCTGCTGTGATCTCATCTTCAACACCTCCTTCATGATACTCTGTCAGATCTGAAATGTTAAACACTAGTGAAATATTTAGCTCGATAGGCAATTCTACCTCATATGCATTTCTTGAATTAGGTTTCTTCAGTATCTTACATGGTCCAAACTTCTTCATTTTCATCTTGTTATATGTACCAACTGGAAACCGCTCCTTCCGCAAATGAACCATGACTTCATCACCAACCTAAAATTCCTTATACCTCCTTTTCTCATCTGCCTTAGCCTTATACTATGTGTTCATCTTGGTAATATGCTTCCTCACCTCCCCATGGGTGTTCTTCAAGTGTTTTGCAAAATCCTCAGCTTCAGCACTACTTATTTCTCCTTTATCTATCTTCCTCAATTTAGATGCATTTCTTGGACTACTTCCATATACAATCTGGAATGGTGATTTACCAGTGCTCCTGTTGACAGAATTATTGTATGCAAATTCTGCCTGCGGTAAAATCAAATCCCATCCTGTTGGCTTATCTCCAACCAAACATCTCAGCAAATTTCCCAAACTTCTATTCACCACCTCTATCTGTCCATCAGTCTGTGGATGATGTGATGAGATGAACTTCAAATCTGTCTTCAACTTCTTCCATAATGTACGCCAGAAATATCCAACAAACTTAGTATCTCGATCTGAAACTATGGTCTTTGGCAAACCATGTAGTCTCACCACTTCTCTGAAAAACAATCCTGCTACATGAACATCATCATTAGTCTTCTTACAGGGAATGAAATGTGCCATCTTTGAAAATCTGTCAACCACCACAAAAATTGAATCATGTCCCCGCTGAGTCCTCAGTAAACCAAGAACAAAGTCCATACTGATATCCTCCCAAGGCTTCTCCGGTATAGGTAATGGCTGATACAACCTTGTATTCTACTTCACTCCTTTCGCCATCTGACATACTCTGCAACTCTGTACAAACTTCTTCACATCTTACTGCAATTGTGGCCAATAATAATTCTCACCAACCAAAGTAAGGGTTTTATCACGACCAAAATGTCCAGCCAATCCTCCACTATGCTTCTCCTTGATGAGATTCTCCCTCATAGAACTTCATGGAATGCACAACTGACTCCCTCTGAATAGCATATCATCCTGGATGATGAAATCCAACCATTTCATCCTATCTAGAGTAACAGGTTCTATACAAGCTTTCCAAGCTTCACCAAAATCAGGATCCTCTGGATACAAATTCTTGAGTTCCTTGAACCCAACCACTTCAATCTGCATTTCTGTCAGCAATAGTTGCCTTCTGCTAAGAGCATCTGCAACCCTATTAGACTTTCCACTCCTGTGTTTCAAAATAAATGTATAACTCTACAAAAAATCAACCCATTTCAAATGCCTTTGATTTAATTTTCCTTGACTATTCAAATATTGCAAAGCTTGATGATCAGTATACAAAACAAACTCCTTAGGAAGTAGATAATGTCTCCACTTCTTTAATGCCTGAACTATAGCATAAAATTCCTTATCATAAATAGAATATTTCCTCTTGGCATCATTTAACTTCTCACTGAAATAAGCAATAGGTTTACCTTCTTGGCTCATAATAGCTCCTATTGCAGTACCACTAGCATGACAATCTACTTGAAACACCTTATTAAAATTTGGAAGTGCTAAAATAGGTTGTTCTTTAACTTTTTGTTTCAATAATTGAAAAATCTTTTCTGCTCCTTTAGTCCACTTAAACTCTTTTCTATCCCCTCTCATTGTTTCAGTCAAGGGTCCACAAATACTGCTAAAATTTCTGATAAACTTTTTGTAAAAGCTAGCTAGACCATGAAAAGATCTTACCTCAGTAGCACTCCTTAGAGTAGGCCATTCAAGGATAGCCTGTACCTTCTCTGGGTCTATTTTTAGACCTTCTGCTGAAACTACAAATCCCAAATACACTAACTCTTTCTTCACAAAATTGCACTTCTTCAAATTAATCAACAATTTCTCTTCTCTCAACTTCTCAAATACCATACGAATATGCATCATATGCTCATCCAATGTCTTACTAAAGATCAAAATATCATCTAGGTAAACAATGACAAACTTACCCAGAAATTCTTTCAGAACCTTGTTCATGAGCCGCATGAAAGTGCTCGGTGCATTGGTTAGCCCAAAAGGCATGACTAACCACTCATACAGTCCTTCCTTTGTCTTGAAGGCAGTCTTCCATTCATCTCCTTCTCTGATCTGAATCTGATGATATCCACTCTTCAGATCTATCTTTGAGAAATACACAGCTCCACTCAAACAGTCCATAATATCATCCATTCATGGCAATGGAAACCTGTACTTGATTATGATCTTGTTTATTGCTCTGGAATCTATACACATCCTCCACTCTCCATTCTTCTTTGGTGCTAATACTATTGGTATAGCATAGGGACTCAGACTCTCTTGAATCAATCCTTTCTGTAACAACTCATGCACTTGTCTGTTCAACTCCTCACTTTCTGCAGGTGTCATTCTGTGTGCTACCTTATTCGGAAAACTCACTCCTGGGATCAAGTCCATCTGATGATTGATCTTCCTTACTGGTGGTAATCCATCAGGCACATTATTGGATACAATATCTTGAAACTCATTCAACAAATCTGCAACTTCTACAGGAAGATCTTCTACTTCCTCTTTACCAACTTTTGGAATTAAAGCAAAACATACATGCTCATGCCTCATACCATCTAGGAAATTTCTTTCATCAAAAAAAGTTATCCTTGCATTACCACATACCTTTTCTTCAGTCTCCTTCAATGGTTTTAGCTTATGTCGCACTCCATCCTTTGTCAGGGAATAGGTATTCGCATGACCATCATGTACAACACATCTGTCAAACTGCCACAGCCTACCCAACAACATATGACATGCATCCATAGAGATGATATCATATAGTACCTCATCTTGGTACCCACCAATCTTGAACTTTACAGGCACTGTTCACTGACCATGACCTTGTGGTCATCCTGCACCCAGGCAATCCGATATGGATGTGGGTGTTTCTGTCTCTTGAGCTTCAACTTTGTCACCATCTCTTCTGACACCAAATTGTCAGTGCTTCCACTATCGATAATCACATCATAGCATTTACCCTCACACTTGCATCGAGTGTGAAACAGGCTCCTCCTTTGCTCAGGTTCATTCTCACCACTCAACAGGACTCTTTTGTTAATCAACGTTTCTCCTCTTTCAGCATCTTCAGAATTTGATGATCTGGCATCTTCATCTATATGTGCAACTATGGCCTAGCCTTCATTTCTCCTGTCTATTCTGCCTTGGCACTGAGGACATTCAAATGCCCTATGACCTTCTTCTCCACAGTGAAAACATGTTACACAGAAGCCACCTCTTCCAGATCCTTGTCCTCTTCCTCTTCCTCTCTGATCTCTATTATTCTGATCCTGGAAGTGATTGGAATTATTTTCTTACTGATTCTGACTGCTACTGGCCTCATCCTTCTTTTTTGGATCTTCATTTCAGCCACCATATGACCGTCCACCAGATCATCCACCGTGACCTCTTCCGTTTTGTCTGCTCTCAAACTTCTTGTTCAACTTTTCCTCTACTTTTAGGGCAAACTGGTATGCCTCTTCAATACTGTTCATTCGAACCAGATTCAGCTCCTCCTGAATGCTTGGCCTTAACCCATTAAGGTATCGGGAAACTTTCTCTTTATCAGCTTCTGCATGGCCTGTTCTGATGAGAAGTCGATAGAACTCCTCTGTATACTCCTAAATAGATCTTCTTGCTTTCTTCAAACTTTGCATTTTCTTCAGTAGGTCAAGCTCATAATCAATAGAAATGAACTGTCACTTCAATTTATCCACCATCCGATCCCATCTTGTGATTTTCTCCTTTCCCCTTTTATTTCTCTCCAACTAAATCTCTTGCCACCATATCTTTGCATGACCTTTCAGTCTGGCCTTCACAAATTTGACCCTATCAGGATCCTCAACATCTTCATACTCAAAATATTCTTCACATTCATTGATCTAGTCGATCAATTCCTCTGGGTTAAGATTTCCAGAAAATGTAGGAACCTCAATCTTAGGTCTTTTCCCAATCTTGGAAATCGCCCGAAAAAGTCTTTCTTCCTCCTCGTTCACAATTTCAACTTCTCCTTCTTGATATTCTTCTTCGGCTTCATCCTCGCTTTCATCTCTGACATTAAGATTCATTCCTCTGCGAATCTCTTCTTGCAATGCTCGCACTTGTCTCTACAGCTCTCTAACCTCAGGTGTCACAACACCAGCTCTTCTGCCACATTCTCTTCGTGGAGGCATTTTCGTGATGCGCACTAAAACCCTAACCACGGTCCTGGTGCAAACTGCCTCATAGTCGGTGATCTGTTTACACACTCAAGAAAACCTGCTCTAATACCACTTGATGAAGGCTCCTCCTGAATACCACAAACACATAACAAAAATAGAGAAACAACAACAGTAATATGCAAGAATAGAAAATTGGCTTCTTATTATCTCCACAAATGTGGAATTACAAACTTTTAGAATTACAATATGCAAAGCCACATGGGCATTCCCTTACAATATTCTGTAGGACAAAGCCTCGAATCAATACCCAGAACTATTCCGAACTGCCTAAACAATAATACAGCCTTCCTTATATAGGCAACTTTCCACCGCCTGGGAAGGTTCCAGAATTTTAGCCAATAAGGCTGACCAAACTTAGAATTATTTTATTTTACATTTTATTACATCATAGTCAGCTCAAGATAACCTTTGAAACCCGAACAGAAATTTTGAAGAAAATTATTTTCCGCCGTTTCAGGTGGCCCAACTTCTGAGGACCATAAGTCATCACCAGTTGACCCGATCGGCTATTATAACCCCATTTCAGAAACACCACGAAGTGCTCTACAGGCTTGACCCGTGCAAGTGCTCATCACCCAAATTTTTGACCTCATCCGGGGCCTCTAAAGCCTTCAAAACTGAGTTCAAAGTTTTTGTACCCTGCTGCCAATACCGAAAATCTTCAATATCTTCGAATATACACTTGATCTGGCAATGAAACTTTACTGGCAGACTTATATGACCAACATGAACCTCCAAGAAAGAAATTAGATCATTCTGAGCACATACAAAAATTACCAAAAATAGTAACTTTCCATAAATAGCAGCTCTGCACAAAATAGCCCTTATTGAATATAAAAACAGAAATATTTTTGGGTGATGCAAGATTGCTCTTACACCTAGGATGCTCCTGCATCATTGTTAATGACTAATTCCTAGTCAATCAATGATAGTAGTGAAAATAGACATAATATTAATAAAAAGGATTTTTATATACTAACCTACCCTTACACCTTTTACCCCATAAATGGGCGCAGGTTGTAGTGGCAGTAGTATCATTTAATAATATAAAAAAAAAAATAGTTTAAGGGATGGGGTGTCCTCGTGGGTCCCACCCACATACTCCTCCCTTACCTTTCCACTACCCTATGTAGGTTGCTAGGGGATGGCAATTAATATATTTCCCTCTCCTTGTGTGATTGCTTGTTCCTTTATTCAAGACCTGACACCTAATCAAAGTCTTGACTTGACATATTTTCCCCCATCTCCCCATGCAACTTTTGGGCTGACTTAGCATTCAATATGTTCCCCTAAGACAATGTCTCCCTTCCCCATACATACTTTTTTTCCTTGGGCATAGTTTAAGTTTTTATTTAGCCTCCCCCTTTCCTTGCATAAATCCATGTGTTTGGGGCTAAGTTGATGTGTCCTTTGGTGGGCCCTCCAAATCACAAGTTCTTTAAACTTATTCTTTATCTTTATATCCCTCATGAATTTTGAAATCCTTTCCTTAATATGTTTTTTGACATGACATAATATTTACTTCATGACTTTGACATGCTCTCCACTTCCTTTTTTTTGGTGCATAGGAATGGGGAAGCCTTTTTGGTGGGTCCCAAACCTCTTGTCATATAAACCAACGTATGCTATGGAAGATATTTTTTGATTGGATTTATTTGGAGTTTTATTTTCAGCCCTTCTTTAGGATTTGGGGTCTTGTCACCCCACCCACTTGGCAAGTGGGCCTTGGGGGATGTGAGGTGATAGGATAGGCTAGTCTTAGTAGGTTATGATTAGGACTAATTGTAGGATTTGTCATAGTCTTTTAATAATAATCTTAGCTAATAGTTATTAATTCCATTTTGGTGATTAAACTTTTAGTAATAAATTTAATCACTAATTAATAGTTTATGGGTAATATGTCTTAGTTATTATCTATTAATAAAGCAATGTGTTAAATTGATAGTTTATCTTGTCCAAATGTTATATAGTTAAAATAAAGCCTTTGATAATAGTTAGTAGGATTGTTTTTTTAAGATTTGTTAATTTATTTATTAGTTTCACCTATTAATTGTTATTAAATCCCCTTACTCAATTAGTTGATAGTTAGGAGATTTATTATGGATAGGAGATTTATTATTAATATGTCTAGATTTAGATACTAATAAATCAATTAGTTAATTATGTAGTTCATTTCATTTTCTTGTAAAGTAGTTGAAATAAAATCATCAATATTAGATAGTTGGGTTTTATTTAAATTGTAAATCGTTATTGATTCTTAGGATTATCTTAAAATGAAATGAATTTACTTAATAAAATTATTCTATAAGAAGGTGATGTAGAGGGGTAATACAGTCGTCATTTCCTTGAAAGATTAGATGACATTATGTTCTAATTAACACTACTAGATTAATTGTCAGATTATAAGTAAAATTTGATTATCAATGAAGTAACCTCTTGAACTAATATTGTGGAATAAGTTACCTACCCAGTTGGACAACCTTATTCAGAAGTCTTAACCTAGGTATACACACACTTATTAAGCAATTGGTTAATTGGTATGAAATTGGATATATGACTAATGCCCTAGATACCTGGATTACATCATGAACCAAAGTTTTATATGGAAACTATATACACTAGGCTTCCGCTATTTGAACTCTGACTTTTACAACAATAGTGATAAAATTTAATCTGCTAGACTCACATTGTCATTTGTTACTCCTTAGCTTACCGCTCTCCAAAACTTGATCCTAGATTGTGGATGACTTAACTAATGTCAACTTACACTTAACCTTTGTACATTACTCTCTAAACATTTCACTAGTAAATAAAAAATTGTTGCATTTTTGGTTGGTTAAATTTTGGGCATGAGAAGATCTAAAACAATCTCTAATCTTCTATCTTATATCTCCTATCTCAAAAACTTGCTCCTAAACTACAACCAAAGACCACAATATAAACAAGAGGCTACCAAACAAGTTGGCCTTCAGATCCACCATCAATAGAAGGAATGACCAGATCTAGGTCCACACACTTCCCAATGATAGATACCATCATTAAATCTATGACCATAATTAATTGCAAGAGTCAGCCTCAATAGAAAACTAAAACAAACAACTCAGTAAGCAAGGATAACCGAGCACTAGACAAGCATCATCGAGCACTGAAGAGATAACCGACCAACCTCGGTAAACAAAGGAAAGCAAGAAAAAATTTTCAGACTCTGAAGTAGAAGGTTGCTAAAAACAATCAAAATTATTTATGCAATCTCTCACCTAGTCCAGCTTTGAAACAATTAGCAGTTGATTGAAGCACTAAGGTAGATCTGAACTTGAGCTCGCAAGCCTCCAAGAAATCTCCTTGTCTCCAAGCATGCAAACCACTAGCCCTGCTATTACAACTATCAAATAATAATCTGATCTTCAAGATCTCACAGGAACCAGATCTATCTTCTATCTTCTTTTTCCTGACTCACTTATTGTGTAGATATTTTCATATATTTATTTCAATTTATTCATACATGTTAGGCTATAGGGCCTTCCTAGTTTAGGCCAAATATTACAATTCAAGTACAAAAGTCCTCCAACATGCAAGGATCTGAAACAATCTCTAATCTTCTATCTTATATCTCCTATCTCAAAAACTTGCTCCTAAACTACAACCAAAGAACACATTATATACAAGAGGCTATCAAACAAGTCAGCCTTTAGATCCACCATCAATAGAAGGAATGACCAAATCTAGGTCCATAGGCTTCCCAATGATAGATACCATCATTAAATCTATAACCATAATTAATTGCAAGAGTCGGCCTCAACAAAAAATTAAAACAAACAACTTGGTAACCAAGGATAACTGAGTGCTAGACAAGCATCATTGAGTGCTAGAGAGATAACCGACCAACCTCAGTAAACAAAGAAAACTAAGAAAATTTTTTCAAAATTTGAAGCAGAAGGTTGCTAAAGACAATCAAAATTATTTTTGCAATCTCTCAACTAGTCCAGCTCTAAAATCATTAGCAACTGATGGAAAAACTAAGGCAGATCTAAAATTGAGATTGCAAGCCTCCAAGCAATCTCCTTGTCTCCAAGCATGCAAACCACTAGCTCTACTATTACAACTATCAGATAAAAATTGGATCTTCAAGATCTCGCATGAACCAAATCTATCTTCTATCCACTTTTTCCTGGCTCACTTACTTTGCAAATACTTTCATCTATTTATTCCAATTGATTCATACATGTTAGGCTATAAGGCCTTCCCAATTTAGGCCAAATATTAAAATTCAAGTACAAAAGTCCTCCAACATGCGAGGATCTGAAACAATCTCTAATCTTCTATCTTCTATCTCCTATCTCAAAAACTTTCTCCTAAACTACAACCAAAGACCACAATATATACAAGAGGCTACCAAAAAAGTCAGCTTTTAGATCTACCATCAATGGAAGGACCAACTAGATCTAGGTCCACACACTTCCCAATAATATATACCATCATTAAATCTATGACCATAATTAATTTCAAGAGTCAGCCTCAACAGAAAACTAAAACAAACAACTCGGTAAGCAAGGATACTGAGTGCCAGACAAGCATCACCGAGCACTAGGGAAATCCACTGAGTACCAAAGAGATAACTGGCCAACCCTAGTAAACAAAGGAAATCAAGCAACACCGAACCAACTCAGTCATAGAAGGAACCAAGCAACATAGGAAACCACAAACATGTTTTTGGTGACACAAGATTGCCAAGGACCTAAGATGCTCCTGCATCACATACCAATTTTTAATTCTATCCTTAGTCTTCTCCAAAAGTCTTTTTATCTATTTAGTGGCTACATCAATATTCATTTCATAACCCATTGGGGGTAGCCATTCAGGTCTAGGCTCTACTTCCCTTATTAGACACACATCATTGTCTACTTCAAAACATAACACATCCTTAAATTCTTCCACTAACTATGGTAGAATCCTATATCTCTTATGCATCCTAGCTTTAAATTTATTGAAGTAGTCATCCATCATAACATTAAAGTTGTCACCCATGCTTTGGATAAAATCACTGATTTGATAAACTATGGGTTTATCAGTATTCCAATTGACTTCACCGATTATTCGAAATGAATTTTGGAAGTAGAAGAAGATACATAGAAAAAATGGTCCAAACTTCAGAGTGTTTGACTTGGCCTTCTAAATGGTATTCATGTTTTCATTGAGTTGTTTGAGTAGAAGTTCACACAAGTAAATCTTCATATCCTTCTTCACCATTTTGTAAGCAATGTCCATAGCTCCATAGGGTACATTGTCTACCTTGGATGATTGGAATATCCTATATGATATTATGTTTGATGAAAATTTCAATTTGAGATATTCAACTGTAGAAAATTTCAAGCCTCTTCCATCCCATTAGGATTTTGTTAGCTCATAGAGTTTGTTCTTGTCTATCTGGTTATAGGCCCTCAGTCTATCACTGACTAGAAATCGAGTAACAATGTGTAACACATCCTTTATTATTTTATTGGCCCATCAAACCACATGAACTTGTCATGAACTCTTATTAACATGATTCTAAACCACTCATTCTTGAATACCATCGGTGCATGTATTTCATGAACCAAACCCTTGGTTTGTAGGTTAATGTAGTCATTCTTCAATTTATCATTAACACAAAACTTCTAGTAAGATTCATCAATCTCGGCTTGACAAATGTCCTCAATCTTGCAATGGATGAAGGTGCAAATGTCTTCAATCAAAATGACTCTTGGTAGGATTATGGATAGGGCTTTGGTTTTGTCTATTTCAGTAGCAATAGGTGGAGGAAGTTTGTACTTTAGATTAACAAGGTACATGTTCTCAACAATGACTAGTTTTTGCAATTTTGGTGCCATTGATCTCAACAAATTCTAGGGTTCAAGTAGAGGTAGAAGTAGAAACTCTTAATTCAGCTTGGTGAACTCTAAAAATTCCTCAAATGATCTTGAATGTGCTTGGAATGCTTGATTGAATGCTCAAAAATAGCTCTTTGATCTCATATCTTTCTCTACTCAAATGTGCTTGTAAGAATGTAAAGTAATAATGATGATTTTTTCCCTCTATTTATAGATTTTACTTTAGGTTAGGGCTTCCAATGGCTAGAAATGCATTTAATTATTCCTTACCTAAATTTATGTGACTATTTGACCAAACTATACCTTACTTTACCGAATGTAATAACATAACTCAAATACTTCACTGATCAACATATGAAATTACTGCTTTATAACTAATATCCAAATGCATTTGATATGTTGATATGGATCTTTGTACTAAATATAGGAACTGATTTGAGATAAAATTTAGGTTATCAGCTCCTATTCATACCTTGACTGGTTAAGGGAAGATAAGTGAGCCTGATCCAGAGGATGTGGTGCCATCACTAGTTCCCAATTTTGTTCCATCATCTTGTGATTTTCTTCTCCAAGTATTATTCATCTATTCTTGGATTTCATCAACATTTACTAGAGTCTTTTCACTTGGTTTCTCCTCAATTGAATCCTTATTTTGATACCTACAATCCTTAGCTAGGTGACCGACTCTATGGAAATGGGAACAAGAGACTATAGAGTTTCTCCATGACTTCTTGTTATTCATTCCATGTATCCTGAAGCAATTTGTAGCTATGTGACAAAATCTTCCACATGGAGTACAAGAAATCCTTGTATTATAATCACATGGTATTGTAGGTCCTTGTCAATTGTTGTCAACATTTTTTTGGTTAGGGGCCTATTTCTCATTTCTTCTTTGTGACCTACATTTTCCAGATTTATGACAATATTTGTTGCAATTGTTACAGTAACCATCAAACCTTGGTTTCCTTTGAGTGTTCACAACTCTTGATCTACACTCAAATGCCTTATATCCATACCTATTGCAATTATAACAATGACCTTTAAATTTAGGAAAATTTGGTGGATTACTTCTCTTGCTTCTACAAATGTTAGTCGTATGTCCTATTTTCCCACAATGATAACATGTATGCTTCTTAGGCTTTGATGGGGTAGCAACTTTATCTCAGCTGGTTTCCTTCTTGGAGGACTCACCCTTCTCAGTAGTACCATTTGCATTGAAACCGAGTCCTGAGGTGTCAGTAGGTTGCCTTTTATTTCTCAGTTGTTCATCTAGAATCTTCCATGCTTATTCATTTCTTTTCAAGATTTCATATCATCACTCACAGCTTTCAAATCATTCTTCAAGTGTTCATTCTCAGATCTCAATTTTGCAATCTCACCAACTTTCCTAGAAACATCCTAATTTTCCATAACAAGTTGATCTGTCAAGTTATAGTGAGTTTGTGTCAACCTCATGATTTCCCTATCTTTCTCATGTAGTCTAGTATTCATTTTTCTTCTTTCTTCTTCTGTAGTTATTTTGTCATTCTCAGATTTTCCCTTTTGTTCCATGATCTCACACATCCTTATTGATTGTCCTTCTTGTTCTCTTTTTAGTCTTTTGACCCAATTAGCTAGATTCTTATTCTTTTCAGATAGTTTTGATATGAGTGCATCAAACTCATCAGACATGCTCCCCTTAGATTTTTATTCAAGTTCCTCAACATGATCTTGAGTGTCCTTCAATTGTAATGCAAGCTCTTTTGTTTTGTTGATTGAATGTCTCAACTTTCTGCTTAATTCTTCAATTTTCTCATTACCAATTTTTAGCTCTATTTCCATGCTACCAATTATTCTTTTGTACTTGTAGCTTTCCATCATTCCATATCTTTCCTCTCAAGTGACTAAAATCCTGAATAAGAGACTAAGCTCTGATACCAATTATTGGATTTAGGTGTGGAAAGGTAAGTATTGAGAGGGGAGGGGTGAATCAGTACCTCAAATCACTTTTAAACTTTTCTAAACTTCCTTCACATTCATTTATTGATTACTTAACCTTTTTATGCATTATATGAAAACAAACAAAACATATGATATTCAACAATACATAACACAATGATTTTGGTATCACACAAATCCTTGTTAGAGGATAATAACTGTGGTCGGGATGACACCCACAACACTTCACTATTATAGGAATAAAGTTTCTTGGTTAGAGCTACAATGCTTAGCGATTTCTAATAGCTTACCTTGATAAAGGTATTAACCCAATTAAGAGTTCTAAGACTTATAAGTCTACACCATTAAGATATTTTACAACTCTAATATAAGAATTGTACTTGGTTAAAGGATTTACAATTAAGATATGTTAAGATCTTATCAGTTAAGAGATCTATACAATTATGATTAACTTTTAATTAGTAATACAAAATGTATGTCAAATGTGCATCAAAAAAGTCTTATCAGACTCTATGTGTACAATATCTCATTGCCTCATACTATGTAAAATTCACACAAACAATTCAGTACTCAGTAGATTTCTCTACTTATTCACCTTCTTCTCTATTTTGCTTCATACATGAAATCTTCTCATGTATTCATATCACCATAGCCACATTATCCATCATTTTGATCTTTACTTCTTTGTTCTATTTATACAATGCTTGAAAAGATGCTAGAAGTTCTAGAATATTCTCCTTTAAGTGGTGCTAGCATTGGGTATGCTTCCAATGCATATTTCATCCTTAATTCTCATTGGCTAAACTCACCTTGTAATTATGTGTAATCATTAGATTTCAATCTCCAATATTTTTTATACAATCTCATTGAGATTTGTAAACTATTTTCTAATCGTTGTCCAGGTTCAATGCACTTAGATTTCATCTGGTGTTGGCATGTTCTGCTCGGTAACACATTTTATTTAACTTGGTAACTAATTTTTGTTCTTGATTAGTTGCTCAATAGAACATGGTTCTTGATGCTTGGTTCTTCCTAGCTTGGTGTTTATAGTTGTTTTCTATTTACCAAAATGCCTTGTTAACTTATTAATTTTAGTGAATGCTTTCTCTTCCTTACTGACTCATCTTCTCTTCCTTACCAAATGACTTTGACAAACATAACGACTTCCTTATAACTAATGACAAAAAAATTTACTCTTAGGAATATTAGCGTGTTCTCACTTGAAATGTAAATGGGTTAATAAGATGAACCTTGCAATTGGGATCTTGTTACAATTTGCATGATGACTAAATGCACATATGTATGAGGGGTATATTGAAAATGCATTGCATTTTTTTGGATTTTTTAAAGTATTCAAGAATTGATATGAAACTTAGGATATAAAAGTACAAAGGTTGTTAATGCCACTTGGGATATGCAAGAGAATGGCTATGTTTTTGAAAGGAAATGATTATTTAAAGTGTCATTGTTTTTGGGGCGATTTCAAGGTTTCAAAATGACTATGCAAACTAAGGATATAAAATAATGGAATGTATGAAAACTATGTTTCTGGGATGCAAAATACAACTTGATCTTTGGATTGTGAATGCAAATTAGGATTTTTTACTTTCGGAGGCTTTAAAATGATTATGGAATTTGGGTTTGGAAATTTTATGGTTTATGCAAAATGCAATTATGATTTGGATTTTGAAATATTTTGAAACGTAGGTTTGGACTTCAGATTTTGAAAATGTAACTTAGGCTATGATATGCAAGCATGCAAATTAGGGTAAACTAATTTTTTGGAATTTTTTATTTTTGAAAATGCAAGTTGGGGTGTATGATTATGAAAAATTAAAGGATCTAGTCCACGATCTGGTTTTGGTAGGGTTTTTTTGCCACACAATAGGAATGATTCTTTTCCTATGCCATCTTATGTTTCTTGGCCTAATAATATATGGGTGGAAAACCCTAAGTTTCTTTCTTCTCCAAATAGGGTTCCTGTTTCTAAATCATTTTTGTGAGCTATCTTTAATCCAAATTTCCTCCATCAAGATTAGCATTGGGCTTCTAAAGATTTTTCCTCTCCTTTTCATGCTTCTGATGCGAAGGTATTACATAAATTTGGTAATGTTAGAGGTTCATATGAGGTTAAGGTAATTTTTCCAGATCATATGATTCAGCCTACTATTGATGTTTTTGCAGTCATTATCCTTATTTGGTTAGATTCAATCCTTTGTTTCTTTTCTATCTTTATTAGCCCGAGCCGAGCAATATTGGGATGGATTTAAGGATTTATTTCTTTATGAAAAGGATTCACTATTTTTTATTGCCATTTTTTAATCTCGATAGTATAAGGATGTTGTGCATAAGTTTAACGGTTGGTTATGCAAAGCGGTGGGTATTTTTACCCTCGCTTGGGTGCCTCATTTTGATCTTAATTCAAATCCTCCATGTTTTATGCCGTATTGGGTTTCTTTTCCAAGGTTACCTCTCGAGTACATGGATCCTCATTTGTTGAAATTTTGGCCAATAAGATTGTAATTTTTATTAAGCATGGTCTTAGTCCCTTTAAGAAGGTGCATTTATTTGTTAGGGTTTTTCTTCTTCTTATTTATTCTAAGCCTATTCCATCATCGATTTCTATTTTCTCTAAATATGGGGTTTAGGTTCAATCAGTTCACATTCAAGATTCACCCACAATGGATTTGCATTATACTTCTTTAGGGAATTTTAATTTTTAGTGTCAGGGATCTAATGTTGCAATTACTGAAGTTTGTTCTAACTTTTCTTTGGATTTTCATTCTTTCCCTTTTTATCAGTCTTGGTCGATTCCTTTCTATTGACAAACTTCAAAATGTAATTTAGACTCTCGATTTACATTTTTTTTTTCTCAAGACTAATATTCCATATAATCATAAGCAATTGTTTGAGAATAGTAAGTTGATAGATGCCTCAGGTTCTTTGCATCTTTTTGATTTTAAGAAATATAATTTATGGTCAACTTCTATTTTTAAGGATGGTTTTTTTAAGATGAATCATTCTTCATCTGGGTGGCATAATATAATGCTAAATTTTTATAAGGCCAATATTTCTATTCAAGTGAGTGACCCTCAAATTAGGGCTATGATTGCCAATTTTTTGTCTCCACCTCTTCTTTTTGTTGTTGATTTTGTTTATCATATTAGTCATCCCTTGCTTTGTTTTCATTCCCCTTTTTCTAGTCCTCAAATTGTAGACAATGATCTTATTCATAATCTAATATTCAATAGTCAGCCTTTCATTCAAGTAACTAGATCTATTTCCTCCTCTTCTATCTCTGAGGAGGATAGTCAATTAATGGCTAATGATGTTCTAATTTTCATTTCTTCTCAACTAATAGATGAAATTTCTTGTGAAAAAATCTCTAATTATTTTCCTTTACAGTCCTCCTTTTCTTGTAATCCAACATTGGATTTGCAGTCCTCTATATTCTAATCCCTTTCTGTTAATGGGAAGGATTTTGATTTTTCTCAAAAATTAGCATTGGCTCAGTCTCCTTTGCAGGTTGATGTTGATATAAAAACTCTGAGAAAAAGAGGTAGGAAACCTTTATGTGTTAAAATTAAGGAGAAAATAGAAGTAGGTATTCAGTCCACTATTGTGGATAAATTTTATTCTCAAATAAGAATGAGGAGAGTGTGTCACTCTCCTAGATTTTCATGAAAATCATATCTTGGAATGTCAGGGGTTTAAATACCCTTGACAAGAGGGGAAGAATCAAGAATCTCTTTTATTCTTCACAGGCAGTTATAATTTTACTACAAGAATCAAAATTATCACAAGAATCTTTTGATAAAAAATTTCAACAATGGTCTAGATGGGAATCTGTCTTTGTTCCATCCTTTGGTGCTTCTGGTAGTCTTATTTATCTTTGAAATCCTAAAACTATTAGTATTCATCTTGTTCTTTCAAATTCTAATTGGCAATTATTAAAATTTGGTTGGTTTGATCTATCCTTCTTGCTTTTTAATGTATATGGTCCTACATCTCCTCATGACAAAGTTTTTCTCTAGAATTATTTAACTAATCTTATTCAATAATATGAGGATCATCACATTATATTAGGTGGTGATTTCAATGCTCTTACTTCCCCAAATGAGAAATGTGAGGGTAATCCTAGCATTCAACATGTTATTGATGATTTTTCATTTTTTTATCCAAGATAATGCTTTTTATGATATTTCCCCATGTAATGGTTCCTTCACCTGGACTAATAGAAGAGAAGCTTCCCAAATTTCCATTACGCTTGATAGGTTTTTCATTTCCCATGACCTTAGAATTCTTGACTTCTCTTTCATTTCTAAAATTCTATTAGTTGTAGAATTAGATCATTTTCCCATTTCTCTAGTAATAGATAAGGTAATTAAAGCTCCTTCTTTCAAGCCCTCTTTTATGTTTGAAAGGATGTGGTTTACACATCCCCATTTTATTTTTATACTATGTCAATGGTGGGTTAGTGCTCCTTTTGCTAAAGGAACCTGTATGTTTTAGTTCTACAAGAAATTGGAATTTGTCAAATCTAAAACATAGTATGGAATAAAGATGTTTTTAAGAATATTTTTCATGAGAAATATGAGGTTGAAAGGGATCTCAAGAGTTTTAATAAGCATATTTCCAAATTTGGTTTAGACCCTTCTAGCTATGAGAAACAAAAAAATCTTCAATCATATTTGGAAGTTATTTGTACTAGAAGTGAGATGTATTGGATGTAGAATTCTCGTGAGATTTGGTTGAAAGAGGGTGATAAAAATACTAAACATTTTCAGTCTTATGCCAAAATTAAGAAAGCATCCTCTTCTATTTTTTTTATAAAATAAGTTATATCTAGTTCTTGTCTTTCATCTAAGAAACAAACTAGACATGAAGGTGTTCATTTTTTCAAGGATTTTCTTGCTCCTCTTGTGCTTCCAGATGTTAATGATTCTAATGTTGAGAAGCTCTTACAATGCATTCCTAATCTGATTTCCCATTCTGATAATGACTTTTTGATCAAACCTTTTTCTATCGAGGAGATTCTCATAGTTGTTTTTCTATGGCTCTAGATAAATCTCTAGGTCTGGATGATTTTACTATCTTATTTTTTTTTAAAATATTGGGATGTTATCAGTTTTGATCTTTTAATGTCTATTGAAGAATCTCGCAGGGAAGGTTATGTTTTGAAAAATTTCAACAGTACTTATCATGCATTGATTCCTAAATTGAAGGATCCTCAAACCTTTACAGATTTTAGGCCTATTTCACTTTGTAATTCTATTTATAAAATCATTACAAAAGCTATCTATTTAATGTTGAAGCCACTAATTTCAAGAATTATTTCTCCTCAATAGGGTAGTTTTATCCCTGGTAGGGAAACTTCTGATGGTGCTCTTTTTGCACTTAAAGTCTTGCATTCCATCAATTCTCATCAGATTCCTTCAATTATTTTGAAACTTGACATGATGAAAGCTTATGATAAAGTCTAATGGTCTTTACTATTGAAATTACTTCGTAAATTTGGCTTTTTTGAGTCTTGGTGTAAATGGAACAAAAATTGTATATCAGGAGCTTATTTTTCTCTCATCATTAATAGTGTCCCCTTAGGTTTATTCTCTTCTTCTCAAGGGGTTCGTCAAGGTGATCCTCTTTCCCTCCTTTTTTTTCATTATCATGGCTAAAGCTTTTAGTAGAACTATTCAGAAGAAGAATGAGTTAAATAGTTGGAGAGGTGTGAAAATACCAAACACTTCAATTATAGTTACTCATATTTTTTTTGTTGATGACACCTTATTATTTGGAAATTCTTCCATACATGAGGCTAGGTGCATTAAGAAAACTTTGGATCTCTATTCCTCAACATTTGGTCAAGTAATCAATCCTCAAAAATAATAAAAAATTGTTTCATACTACTGAGATTGTACTTCAAAAAATTGTTATCCTTCTTGGTTTTTCTTTGGATTCCCTTCCCTCTACTTATCTACGGATCCCTTTTTTTATTGGGAAAGTTAAGAATTCTTATTGGGACAATGTCATTTCTAGATTGAAGAGTAGAATTCTAGCTTGGAAATCTAGATGTTTATCATTATCTAGAAGAATTATTCTTATTAAAACTATTCTCGTTGCCATTCCTAATTATTATATCTCTATTCTTCATGATCCAAGTTTGGTCATTTACCAAATTGAGAAACTTATTCATTATTTTCTTTGGAGGGCTAACATTACTGATGAGAAGAAGGTACCTCTTGTCTTATTAAAAAAATTATCCCTTGATAAATATGTTGGTGGTGTTGGCTTGCATAATATTTCTCTTAGAAATAAAGACTTTGGAGGTAAACTTGTTTGGAACATGTATTCTAAATCTGATGCTCTTTGGTGTAAAATCATGCAAGCTAAATATTTAGATTCTCCTAATCCAAAAATAATATTTACAATTTCTAATCCTCCTACTAGATCCCCAACATGGATTTTTATGATTTCTTCTAGGGATGTGGTTTCAAATTTTTTTAACCTGGTAGGTGTTTTATGGGGAATATGTTCTTTTTTGGTATGACTCTTGGAATGGTTTCCTACCTCTTAGCATTGTAGAATCTTTTTCAGGTTCTATTGATATTTTTTCCCGCTAATGGGTAGAGAAATTGGTAGATTATATTGATTATGTTGACATTTTTTCTTAAAATGTTTGTTGGAAAGACTCATCCTCTCTTCCTCTATCTTCAGTGCATATTTAGGAATTTATTTCTGTTAGAAAGTAAAGTCCACCAAGATAACTAAGAGGGGGGGGGGTGAATCAGTTATCAGATAATTATAAATTTTAACATTTTTAACAATATTAAACCATATAAGCAATATAATTACCAACCATAGAAAGATATTCATACACAATACCACAATGACACAAGATATGTTAACTAGGGAGCCTCTTGATTGAAGAGTAAACCCCGGTGGGAATGATGCCCACAAAAGATGCACTAATATGAATATTCCTTGTGAAAGGATGGACTCTATTAGGAGTTTTATGAAATACATTTAGTACATATGAATCCCTATTAGGATATTTTGAATCCCTATTAAAAGATTCTAACCTTGTCAAGAGTTATGGAAGACAGAAGGACCCACTGCCCAAACAGCTTTAGGGTAAGATCACTGAACACACTGTCCAAATAATATTTTTATTACTCAATAGAACAATATGTTACCTCTTCTCTAACTATGCCAAGCCACAGTCACTATTACACCAGATCTCAATTTCAGATCTCTGTACTTCGCATGTCTTCCTTCACAAATTTGCTTTCATACTTAGCTCTTTTCTTCACTTCATGCATACATCATCACACACAACCACCACTACAACAAGGAAATACATTCCTTCCTTTATACCACACTCAAATAATTACAAATGAGTCGGCATACAATTACAACATAAAAGTTTCCACACGCTACATCAAAATTACACAAAACTATCAGCTTCCAACTACAATAATTATTCACTCATGTGACCTTGAAGTTTGTGCTATCATCCATGTCACTCTCAATGTGTCTTCAACTTCCCTTTAACTGCACAAAACTAGATTCCATCCCGATTAGGAGATATCATCCAATTTCCACAAACCGCTATTCAGGAACACTGCCTGAATACTGCTTCCACCAAAATGTTCATAACTTCCATGAATAAATGAATTACTATCTGCACTCTTGACCATAGACATATAACATATCAAAGAGTATATCCTCAATGTTGCATAGCTCCAACTACAATAACCCACGTGTGCTAATCCAAACTCTATCTTCTTCTCTGCAAGTCTCCGATAAATCATTGTGTTGACATCAATGACAATCATAGTCATGAATGCAACAACAATTGCTACAGAATGGCTTCCAAAAATTTAGCATTCATTCCTAACAATTTCTACTCTTCATAATAGGTCTATTTTATTGGATAAAGATTGTGATATTCTGATCTAGTGTCCTTATAAATCTAGAAAATATTATGTTATGGAAGGGTATAAGGCAATTCAACAAATAGAGAATCAAAATGTATCTCATTGTGCTTTTCTCTTTTGTTGGAATAGTTTAGTCCTTCCCAAAGAAAGTATTTTTTCTTGGCTTTCCCTCCAGAAAATAATTCTTACTAGTGATAGATTTATTGGATTTCATATTGTCCCCTCTTTTAATTGTGTTTTTTGTGATTTGGCAATGGAGTCAATGGATCATCTATTTTTTCATTATGATTTTGCTGCTCAAATTTGGTCTTTTGTCACTAATAAACTCTTTATTTCTTTTCCCTTACCCTCATCACTTTGGGGTCTTTTTCAGTCTTGGCCAATTTTGGTTTCTAATTCACTTTTTGCATGTTTGTGGATAATTATTCCTTCCTCTGTAATTTGGCCAATCTGGTGGGAGCGTAATCAGCGTATTTTTAGAAAAACTCCTAATTTTCTTTTGATTCTTATTAATATTAAGAAGCGTATTTCTGAACAAGTCAATACTTGTGTGCCAATTTATTTAAACCCAAATGTTTTATTCACTTCATGGGATAACTTGGTGATTTCAAAATGGAAATTTACCTCCATCCCTATTTCTCCTATTTTTCCTAGAATTAGGAGTTCTCCTATTAATAGAAGCTCCATTAAATGGAATCCCCTAATTATCCTTTTATTAAGTTGAATTTTGATGTCTCTTCAAAGGGAAATCCTAGTGAATCAGGTATCTGAGTGTGTCTTCACAATAATGTGGGAAAATTTATAGCATTAAAAGCTACTTCTATTCCCCTAGGTACAAACAACATAGCTCAAGCTTGGGCTCTCTTTGAAGGTATTATTTTGGCAAAAAAACTTAAGATATCCTATCTTCACATCGAGGGTGATTCTGTTGTCATGATTAATGCTTATGTTCAAAGGAAGGTTGATAATTGGCATCTGAAATATATTCATGATCATGTTTAGAATTCTCTTGAGACTTTTGAGAGATTCATTGTTTTGCAAGTTTATAGAGAAGGTAATGCTCTTGCTGATTGTTTAGCTAATTTGGGTTGCGGTTTTGTATATCTAGATTCTTCTTCAAATAATTTTTCTTTGTTAGATTTTCAAAAAAAATTGTTGATTATTCAGCATGAATCTTCTTATTAATATATTTTTTGTTTCTCATATACTTATACAAATATCTGTGCGCTAATATATGTATGTACATATATTTGGAACTTGACATTTTTAATGTATTTGGATATAGTTGTGGGAATTATGTCTCACTCTATGTATACATATATATTGTGTCATTTTCAAATGTAGTTATCTACATCTATATGAGTGAAAATATATCTGTACATGATTATATCAAGTTTGTACTATCCCTTGGTAATCTTTAATTATTCTCTTCCTTTTCACATTTCCTATCTTATGGACTGAGCTCATTTTGGTTATTGGAAATCTTCCTCATGTTTTCTAGAATTATGTTGGATGTGACTGTGGCAAGTCTTTATCTTAATTTGATTGTACCATATTGTAGTTCCTTCATGTGGGTTTTTATTTCTTTTTCTTTTTCTTTTATTCTCTCGGTACTAAGAATATCTTTCACTTATTGTCTATTTATCACGTCATATTTGTGACTTATAGTGGTGTTATCATAATTGATAATGATATTGATGATTAATTATCTGATGGAGCTGATGATGAAGACCGACCAATATTAGAGGAATACATGATAGTAGAAAGATTAGATTAGTTATAGTCTTGTCATTGATGTCAAGAAATTGATTTCTAATTTATATTATGTTGCCATATCATTTGGTAATGATAGAAAATGAATGAGTTAAGGAGAAGAGGAAATGATAAGTTGAGAAGTTATAGAACTTAAATGGGCAATTGATACATACTGAACAATGATTTGAGTATGTTCGTATGATTTTTTTTATACCTAACATATGAGTATGTTAAGTTGGTAAAGTATGGTGTAGAAGCTTTGACAACTTGGTAAGTAAACTTGTAATGGCTACCGAGATGGAAAATTCACTTAGTAAGGTAAAGAGAAAAAGATAGGTCACTTAGTAAAGTGGAAAGGTTTAGGCACCAAGACATGTGATGAAGGGTGCTCCCCTTAATACCACAAACACATAACAGAAATAGAGAAACAACAACAATATGCAAGAACAGAGAATTGGCTTCTTATTATCTCCACAAATGTGGAATTACAAAATTTCAGAATTACAATATGCAAAGCCACATGGGCATTCCCTTACAATATTTTGTAGGACAAAGCCTCGAACTATTACCCAGATCTACTACCCAGAACTATTCTGAACTGCCTAAGACAATAATACAGCCTTCCTTATATAGGCAATTTTCCACCGCCTGGGAAGGTTCCAGAATTTTAGCCAATAAGGCCGACCAAACTTAGAATTATTTTATTTTACATTTTATTACATCATAGTCGGCTCAAGATAACCTTTGAAACCCGAACATAAATTTTGAAGAAAATTATTTTCTGCCATTTCAGGTGGCCCAACTTCCGAAGACCATAAGTCATCACTAGTTGATCCGATCGACTATTATAAACCCATTTTGAAAATGCCACGAAGCGCTCTACAGGCTTGGCCAGCGCAAGTGCTCGTCACCCAAATTTTTGACCTCATCCGAGGCCTCTAAAGCCTTCAAAACTAAGTTCAAAGTTTCTGTACCCTGCTGCCAATACCGAAAATCTTCAATATCTTCCAACATACGCTTGATCTGGAAATGAAACTTTACTGGCAGACTTATATGACCAAAATGAACCTCCAAGAAAGAAATCAGATCATTCTGAGCACATACAAAAATTACCAAAAATAGTAACTTTCCATAAATAGCAGCTCTGCACAAGATAGCCCTTATTGAATTCAAAAATAGAAATATTTTTGGGTGATGCAAGATTGCTCTTACACCCAGGATGCTCCTGCATCAACATGTAACCAAAATTCTAAGTGAAGAATACCGAGCAAGGAAAAGGTATTTAATATGAATGACATCAATATTTAATGTTTAGCTATGATGAGCTGCATGATCATGATGATGATGATGAAAGTTAGTTACAAGAGATCTACGGTTATGAAAATTCAAGATGAATATCTATGGCAAGATCTAAGCAGAAAAAAGGATGGAACAAGTTATAAGAAAAGTTCAAGTTCCTAGGTGAAAAGAAACGTGTTACCGAGATCCAAATCCAATGTTTAATAAATTGAATGGTCAAGATTGATTAGAGGAAAACATAATAGATGAGAATAAGAGGCAAAAATTGTCTATATAAAGGATGATCTTGTATGGAAAATTGGCTAAAAAATTGAATAGTTGAAGCATTACTGACTATTGCAAAGAAGAAGAAACAGTGAGATTATGAGTGGGAAAATGGTGATTTGATGAAGTGTTGATGCAAGTGGAAGATGAATAATTCAAGTGAATATTGAAGAGAACATGAGGATATGATTGAGAAAAGATAGTTGCACATCTATAGATCATTTTTATTACTGTTGCTAACTAGCATTTGTAATAGAGAAATCTTTTAACAGAGTGGACTTAACAATCTTCAGAAATGTGACATTCTAAGAGAGTGTTCAAATCCCTCTAACAAGGACACTCCTGACAGAGTGAAGATCCTAATAGATCTAAGGTTAATCCCTTAACCGGGTCACACCTAACAGTGTGTTTTGTAATATTTAACCAAATTGGCTCTTAAGCAAGTGTACTTTAGAAGAGTATATTTCTTAGTGGGTGACAATTCCCATAGTGGTTTTTCCCAAAGCTAGGTTTCCACATTAAATATTGGTTTCATACATTGTGAATGATTTACTAAAAGTTATAGTTTATTTATTGTTGTCGGTAAATATAGAATTGTATTTATACCAAGTAGTTACCGAGTTGATCAAAGAAAATCTTATTAAGGTATTTGTGATCATGATTAATTATTCACCCCCTCTGTAATCCAATAAGTGGTTTTGTATGTTTTTTATTAAGGTAACAACAGGTTGTGAAGGGACCCCGAAACCCTTTACATTACTGGAACTTAAGATAAAACTATAGGAGTTCCAAGAATACAATAGTCCAGCCAAAACATAAGCCCAAACACCACAAAAAAACACTTAAGATATATCATTATAAGCTCCCAAGATGATTCAGTCCAGCCAAGAAAAGGTAGGACACACAAATAGAAAAACAAGAACACTGCATAAAAGAGCATCAAAAACCATAGTCCAAAGAGGATAGAAACAAGGCTATCCAGAAATCCCCTTTTTATGGGAATGGAGGGTCATGTCAAACAATGAGGAGGATTTTTTAGAATGTTTCCCTTTAATAGTTATCCAACCATCTTTGAATTTCATTGCCTTCTTCTGCCAACACAGCAAATTCAAGGAAATAGCTCCCAACATATGATCAGAAAACTCCCAGTAAGAGGAACAGAGATGCCACTTCCATCAGTAGAAAAATTACCAGAAGAGGTGGTCAAAAAAGAAACCTCAATAATAGGGCTTGCAAAGCTACTTGCAAGAGGGATAGAAGAATCAAGAACCACAATAGTAATAACTCCAACAGGGATGGAAGAAACAACATCCACTAAACCACCAATAGAAATATTAGGATCCATCATAGGTTCCACAAAAGAAATCACACCAGCAGGTCTGGTAGGAGAAGCAGCCACAAAACCACTAGCAGAAAGCCAGGGTTCCACTAGCACAATAGAACAATTAAGATCAGCCTCTAGAATAGTCCTTAGAGGGTTTGCTAGAGATAGAACAAGATTCAAATCATTTACAATGTTAGGCTTCTGAGAGTCTGAGATAGGAATAGAAGAAATAGAATCCTTCAAGGCTTGAGAAGAACTTTTCAAAACTATATAATGCTTGGTAGAGGCATCCTTCCACCATGTATGAGAAGATTTCTTCTTAATGAAATCAGCACTGTAGAGAGAAGTGGTTTTTTATGTTTTTATGTGAAGTGATGGTCATTTATGTATGCATTTTGAGCTTTTGGGTTTTCTTATTTCATTAATTCCATTATTCTCCTTGTCATGTACAAATAAATTTCTATAGTATTCATCTTTCCATATGATTTTTTCTTTTTTTTAATATGGTTAATGGTTGCACATCCTTCTCATTTAGTGGGCATTAGTACCATGATTGAAATTTTTTCATCTTGAAATGCACTCCAAATGGATTATTATCCCCACAATTTTAGGGTTTATTTAGAAGTTGAATACTACAAATGTCCATTTTTTGGCCATATTAACGATGAAATGCTTGCCATGGTTTTTGTATGTGATCATCTTGAAATCTATAGAGATATCAAAAGGGTAATTGGTTTTGATGATCTTTTTCCTCTGGGTAAGTGCATCATTTTCCCCTCCCAAATATTATCGATCTTACTATCTAATACCTTGGATTTACTTCAATCCCATTTCCTATTGGATTTGATTTTTAGTAGATATGTTAAACCTGAGTTTCTGTTTAACAATAAGCTTCATTTCTAGAAATCCAGGAGCTCCTCAACAATCTCCAATGCAAGATATCCCACACATACAAAGAGGGAAATGCGGTGGTGGATTTGATGGCTGCAATTGGTCTCAGGCAAACCAAACTAAGTAATTGGAAGGTGGTAAGAGAACTACCGATGGTGACTCAGCAACTGATCGGAGAGGAAATAAATGGTATCACTAAAATTTAAAATGAGCCAGGTTGTCATCCTTACTAAAGGCCCTACCTTGATTACATGTTGGTGTAAGTTGATGTTTTTTGTGATTATGAATAAGAATGCCCAAAATCCCATAAATGATCATAATTTCCTCTCATGCGTATACATGTGGAAAGATAGCTATCTGCATCAGTAGGTTTTCTTGGCTAATAAGGACACTAAGTGCAGCTATGGCATAACTACTAATTATGGCACCTAGAGATCTATTGGATATCATTGTATGGTGCTCAGCTCCCAAAAAACCACCCAAGGCCAGCCTTTTGAGTATATTTTTTTTCTCAAAATGGCTTATTCAGAGCAACTGGTTTAATAATCTCTTTCAAGAAGCTCGACCCTTTGATTCTTAGGAAATTTTGGCAAAGGATAAGGAGACTATGGCCATGGGAGGTAATACTTTACAAATTGAACCAAATAAGATTGATGAGGCTTTGACCTCTGACCCTCTGGTGACCCACTACTGTAAAGAGAGTGGTATCTAGGGTTTCATGGAGTGCATGAAAGGAGGACATGATGAACAAATATCCAAGTAGTTCATCTCCTCTTGGAACAATAGGAAGGTCCCTATTAGGGGCATTCGCTTCCAGATTAATGAGGAGGTCATTGCTAAGGTGATGGGGCTCTTTGTGGATGGAAGAAAGTATAAAAAACCAATAGAATAGTAGAACCTACCAGCCTTAGCCAATTCTTTAGAGCTGGGGAGAAAGTTGTTAAGAAGTCAGGGGGTTTCAACCGCGAGGAGCTTCCAGAATTCTGGCCCAAGCTGTGCCTCATTGTGATGAATTATTTCACCCTAGAAGGTAAATTTATGGTGTTCTACTATTACCATTTACCTTTTCTTAATCACATCCTCTCCATTCCCTTTTACCTCCTTCATTCCATTGAAAGCAATATCTTGGATATTAGGGAAAACCCTGAAAAACTAACCCCTATTCTCCATCAGGGTCTCCTGCTCTGTCTCTATTAATTCCACAAGGCTATCTGCCCTCTACCCCAACCTCCCCTAATTATTCAAGTGGTCACCTAGGAGGATTCCCCTTCAAAAATTGACAATCCCACTCATTCCACCCCCCACTCCATCCGTGAAATCTAGGAGGTGGATCTTGTCCCTAAAGATGATAAAAGCCACAAAAGGTGTGTGAAAAACCCTTTCAAAAGAGTGGAGGATCTTGAGGAATCCCATGTCTCTAAGTCCCTAGATACTAAAGATTTGAAGGAGTCCGACATTACCCTTGAGACTGAAAGAAAGCCCAAAAAATAGAGGATCTTGGATAGCTAGGTCAAGTTGGAGGTGGACTTAGGTAGCTCTAGTCACTTTTGGTCTAATAGAATTGCTAAGGAGCAATACAAAACTAGAATCAAGGAAATGACTTCGATGGAGAAGTCCCTATCAAAAAAAGACTCCCATTCCATTGAGTTGATTGAGGGCTCTTTTGATGATCACCTGAGCCTGAATAGGACTGGCACCACTCCTCCTCCCAACCTTTAGCAAACCATGGAGGCTCCCCATAGCACTACCCCACCCCCAGCCTCCCCCCATGATCATCAAACCAAGTCGCCCACTACCAAGCACAACTCTATGCCTCTGGATGGCAATGATAGATTTAAGGGTACCCTCTAGCTGAAGTTCTCTAATTTGGACAATGAGATAGCTGGCATCAAATAGGACTTGCAAGAACTCAAGAACCACATTTTGATGAATAACAAGTTTTCTCTTAAGGTCATGCATGCTTCGGCGATGACCCTCTACACTATGTAGGAAAAACTAGCTAGTGGAAAATTGGAGGCCAACAAAGACAATAAAGACCTCTTCCTGTTCCTGCAGGTAGAGTGAGCCATGACCCTGATGTCCAAACATCTGGGTGGGAGATCCTAGTTGTTGCTACTGTCATGAGGTTTTTATTTTTTATTGGGCTTGGCCCTAAGTTCTCTTTGTTGGTTTCTTGTTTAAGGTTAATCCTCCTAGTTCGTGGTCTAGCCCTGCGTGGCATGATATTGTTAATTTAATTGCTACTACTTGCTTAAGATACTCTAGTTCGATCTTTTTGAAAAGAACTATTTTTTATTTTTTTATAGAGGTAGATTAGACCTTGTTTTTTCTATTGTTAAACTATTGATAAAATGATCTAGACCTGTGCTATTAATGTGCTTCTAGTCCTACTATACCATGGGCTAGCACCCTCTTGCTACTCTTATCTATAAAAAAAAATAAGCTTCGTAAGGTTGTCCAAAAATATGATTTATGGTGGGGTGATGCTCTTGTTGGAGAGTTATTTCATCACCATGCTTTGCTCAATAATCATAGGGTTTATATAGTTTATGAGAATATTAAAAATGCTCTTAAACATCAATCTTTTCGGTTGTTCAAAAATACATTGCATTAATTTGGAAGATATTTGTGGTAGGATTATTTAAATGAAGTTCATTTGATTGTCTATGCTCTTCTGGACCTTTTGGAATATGATTATGTGCATAGTTATGCTAACACATATATTTCAAAACTGTGAAATAGTCTTTTCTTCTCATACCCTATTGTAGGTTTTTCGCAGGTCTTACCTTATTATGGAATCACAGGTGGATAACATATTTTCTCTGTTTGGCTTTACTTCAAAGATAAGATTCTTTTTTTACTATCCATAATTTTGGTGATCTTATCAGTGCCCCATGGCAGTCTGTATGTCATGTATTTGATGTATAAATTGTACTATCCTAGCTGGGACTTGTGAGCTAAAATTGCTCCAATTTTTTGATGTATTCTACTTGTAATCTAAGTATGGCTAGTGGGGGGTTTTGTGAGTTGCTCCAATTTTGGATGTATCCTATCTATTTCTAGCTCTGAACAGTGGGGGCTTCTCTCTAAGATATACTTCAAATACTTTGATTTCTATTTGTGAGAAATCACTAGAGTTTTTCTTTCAGGTTCTTTTCTTAGGGAGCTCTTTTGAACTAGTGTAAAAATTAAAAAATTATTAATATAATATATGAAGTGGCATTGCCAACTTATTCAAAAAAAAATTACAAGTCTTTTTTGGATTTTCAGAATAAGTATGATAATGCAAACTAAGGGGATAAAAAAGAAACTATGTTTTGGGAATTTGTAACTTTAGAAATGAAAACCTAAGAGTAGGACCTTAGCAAATTGAATTAGGATCTTGAATTTCAAAGGACAAAAAAGAAAAAAATCAAATAATTAATAAAAAGGACTCAGTCAAATCTATCATTAAAAAGAGTGGATATTGACCAAATGATAAAAATGATCCAAGCCAAGAGATTTAAAATAAAGTCAAGATCCTTTGTTCATTTTCATAAGATAAAAATCTCAAACTTGAATTTTTTTGGAAGTTGCAAAGTGTTTTGGAAGGGTCTAAATGTGAAATGAGGATATGCAAGGGTAATATGCAACTAAAGGTTGATAATGCAAACTTTTAAGTGTTTTAAGTGCCAAATGAGGGTAATATGCAAAGGAAATATGACAAGGATAATGCAATAATTCTAGGACTGAGGATACAATTATGAAAGGATGGTAAAATGAAATGAAAGATGAATATGAAGACTAAAATGCAAGGACTACCCTAAAACTATAACAAGGCTCCAAGAAAAATGTTTTGAAACTCCATGTTTGTGAAAAAGTCTTATGATAAAGTATAGGAACAATTTGAATGTCTTGAAGTTATTTTTAAATTATTTTGAAGTGATGTTTGATTAATGAAATTCTTATTTAACACCCACACAAAAATTTACAACGAAGATGGTCTTTCTAATCTAAATGCACAAACACACCACAATCTAGGCTTGAAGGACAATATCTATTGAATTACCACTTGGATGAATCCAACCATGACTACTTAGAATAGATATCCTACAATCTTAGAGGAATGGGCTCCCCCTTATAGTGCACTAACTTCTCAGGCACACCAAGATTTGAATTATAAGGGGAATCACTTCCCAAGGAACCACTATCTCTACAAGGAGCTGCACAAGTGTGGGATGTCTTCATGGGCATGGGTGACCCCTTGTGTTAGTGAATATAATGTTTTTGGCCACTAAAACAAGGTTTTTAGTTCAAGCTCTTGTTTAGGTCATCATGCATGCTCTCTCCCCATTAAAATGAGGCTTCCTTCTTGTAGAACATAGGTAATGGAGAAGTCAACAAGGGTAGATCATTAGCACCAATAGTGAAGCATTTTTTCTAAACTTATTTTATATAGTAACTAAGAGTGGCTTGGCTTTAGTCTTTTATCACTTGGGTCATCCCTCTCACTTGACCCTATGGTTTTCTCATGAGGTAGGCCCTCTAAAAATGTTGAATGGATTTCTCTTACACCCAAGACCCATTTATTCAATATTTTTTCATTTAAAATCTAAAAGACACTTCAAACACATGTTTCTCATTTTATGCACCAAATGAAGTATTTTATAACTACTAAAAAGGAACAAAGAGTTTTAGAAGACACACGAGGTCTTTGTTAAACATCATGCATCAAACTCACTAGTATTTTATCATACACTCTTCATCCCATGAGTGCCAGTGTGCTACACAAAATCAAAAGTAGCAAAAACCTCTAGGCTAAGACCAAGAAGCAGAATCGAGAGTGTATAAACTATAGTGAAGCATCAAAATCTACAAATTAACTAATTTCTCAATACCTATGAGAAATTGTGCAAGATAGAGAACTAGTTGCACAAGACTATGAACCAACTACATAGATTAGACAATGAACTACATAGATCAAAGAACAAATTGCGTAGGACATAGACTAGAGACTAAAATCACTCATAAATTTTCCGAAATAGCCGATTTAGAAAAATTTAAACTAATAGCCATGTAAATTCTAGTAATTAGGGTTCATTATCCATTTAGATAGCTTGATTTGAAATATTTGGATCAATTTTAACCCCTAATTAAGCTAGTTATGAATTTGAATTGATTTGAAAGAAACTTGATTTATCAAACTTGAATTGAACCCTAAACTATGTTAGTGTCCATTTTAAGAGCACAAATCAAATATGAGGCTCTTTTTATATTCCTAACTCAAAATGTGTGGTTTATTTTAAGCCCATTTTATAGATTAAGGTTCATTTTAAGCCTTTAAAATAGTTGTAATCAAAATAGAAAAGATGTAGATTGAAAAATAAGCCCTAAACCCTAACACTACAACCAACACCCCAACTACATAGTTCTCCTAACCATTATGCATTAGGATGAACCAAGTGCACAACTTTGGGCCCCAACTATATATATTTTACTACCAAGTGTGCAAGACATACCAATTGCATAAATTTTAACCAAGGCCTGAGAAACACATCAAAAACACACAAAATTAGTCAGATAACATGTTTCACATCGGGTGCACCAAATGTAGGAGAGGAAAATCATAAATCATTTCATGCTAGAGGAACCACTAACTCTAAAATAATACAAAAATCAATCCTAACTTAACCATTAAAGTAATTGAAATAAAGTGCTCAAAACATGAAAACCATAGAATCAAAAGAAGTCCCTCAATTGGACTTCAATATCCTTTCTTTCTTCTCAAAATGTTGATATGTTTCTCCCATTATGACAATATGCACCTATTTCATGAAAGAAAAATGACAACAAGACTCGAAATTGTGGTTAGCAACTGAAGGTAAAATGCTCTCAATTTATAGGGATTGAAGGCCAAAATGTAAAATTGGCAATTTGATGCACAAATGGAAGAATGTCATAATTAAAGAGTTGAAATTTGAAAAGTGTCATATTATGCAAAATTATGACAATGGAAGAGATGCATTTTGGAATGCACAAATTAATGGCATTTTTGAAGGGAAAGGTGGAGGCTAAATTAGTGGGAAAAATGGGAAGGGAAGGTGTAAGAAATCATGAAGCTATTTTTTAGTGAATGGAAGCACAATTAGGAGGAAATGGAAGAGTGGAATTTTTGAATTTTTTCCTGCCAAATTAGAAACTAGGGAATTATGAATTGTAAAATTTCCAAAATAAAAATGTTAGACAATTAATTATGAAAAATTAGTTAATTGTGGGAGTTACGACAAAAGAGATATATAAAGTTCATTTATTTTTCAAGAGTTAGAATTACGGATAAATTAAGGGTTATTTATTCCTAAGGAGGTAAAATTAAGTACTTTTCATTGAATTGATGACATTGATGTGAAATTGAACTATTTTTGATGATTTTGATTAGGGGTTTGACTAATTTTGATGCTCTTGAAAAGTTTTTGAAAGCGGTTGAATAGGTCAAAATAAATTGAAAATTATGCAAATTAGGGAGAAATGTTAGTAATTAATCAAATGAGGAATAACACAAGATAGAATAAATGTTAAAAAGGGGGAAAATATGCATGAACCATTTTTGAGTGTCTACAGTAAGGATTCTTTCTCCTTATAATCTTTTGAGGTGGTCATTTTTTGTCATTATCAATGTCAATTATTTCTTCCTATTTATTGATCTCTTTCAACTTCTTTGAATTCAAAGGACAACCAAAGAAAACCATTTCCAATTTTATTTTTTAGGAGGAACTATACCTAGAAGCACTCATAGTATCAAGAATTGAACTAGAACTACACATTCACAAGATTCATAAAGAAATTTTGACAAGCTCTATCTTTATATGTCAAGAAATTTAAGTACCGATAGACTTGTTTTCCAACAAGAACACACGAATTCCATTAAATATTTTATTATTATAGGATCAACAATATAATCAATTTACAATACTCTTTGATCTCCTATAACACTAGTTATGTCTTTAACCTCTTTGTTTTCTACTGCCTTCTTTACCAAAATAGGTCCACCAACACATAGACCTATAATGACCGATATAACTATTTTTGTAATCTAATAGGGTTTTTTCAACATCATGAAATTACCCTGGATATGACTCAACATGAATTTAATAGAATCTTCATTAGAAAACCACAGGATCTCACTCCAAATATCCAGACCAAAGTCCCCTAAATTTTTTATTCTTTGACATTATTCTGTTACGAAAACTATTGGGAATTTGGCTAAGGGGATATGATAGGGTTGTCATTAATGGAAACATATAGACATATTTTAGATAGATATAATCATCTATGAAGCAGGCATAGCTATAGTTGAATTTAGGATAAGGAATAGTTAGAAAATTGTCTAAGTATAAAGCATCTTATAGTGAGCATGTATAAAGATCTATTCAGTGAGGTTTATTGTTGATAGTTGGACTTTAGCGAGCTTCACTACACACACTATAGAAATAATTTATGATGTGTATGATCGTGCTAAATAAGATGATATGTTTTGGTTATGATTTCTAAGGTTTTGCTAAGACAACATATATATCGCAGAAACAAGGCAAGTTAGAGTATATCAGGTTTTCAAAAAACAAGTTATTTTTTTTGTAGTTGGGACAAAATCCTAGATTTCCATCCTAACACAATAGAATAAGATATTAATTTTTTTTTAATTTATAATTAAGTTAAAGGGTGAATAGATAAAGAGAAAGGTATAAGGGAAGGCACTTTGTTTAAGCAAGATCATCAATTATATTGTAATGATATGATTGGCATATGTGCACTTTGTATGTCATGTATTGATGCAAATTTAATGATCACAATAGAGAAGGATAGTTGTATGTTTAATTTTATGCAAGCACCTACAAGGACTAGCTAGATATTGAAGATATCATTAGCAGTCAAATTTTTGTATTTTGGGAAGTGGTATATATATTGTATGTGTAGTGAGCTCCTTGTATAAGCAGTGAGATCCAATTTTTTTATTTTATATTTGGATCCTCATAGGTTCAAATGATTTCAATAAGGCCCAATCCTCTCACAAGGATAGATATACTATATATATGTAATAGGCTCCTCATAGGATCAATATCTTTCACAAGATATATTTCATTAGTGGATGATTTTGTGGGTACCATCCCCACTTGGGTTTTCCATTGGCCATGGTTTCTCTAGTTAACAAAATATGGTGTTATGTGTTTCATTATGTTAAGCTTGATTTTACTTTTCACTACTTTACTGTATGTGCATGTATAAAATTAGTAAATCATATCCATAGTTGGGCAAAAAGTTGTTTAAGTTGTATAACTAATTGAACCCCCCCCGCCCCCCCTCTCAATTATATCAAGGGATCTTTACTTTCTAACAATTAGTATCAGAGCCTCAAGTTCTTGAGGGATAAGCCTAATAGCTTGAAGGAGATTACTATGGATTCATGTTATATTCAGAAAATATTAAGGAAACTCTTGAAGAATTAGATCAAGAAAATCAGGAAAGAGACATATTAAAGAATAAGTTTAGAGATGCACAAGAATAAATTTAGAAGTTAAAAGATCAAATTGAACACTCAAGACAAAAGAGGAAAGATTTATATGATAAAATTAAATTTTTTGAGTTAGCTAAGGAGGAGAACAAAGTCTTAATACATGAACTTGATATCATTACACACAAGACAAGAAAGGTACCTAAAGAGCTAAAAATGGATATGGAATTAAGACTTGAGAGTGCAGATTTGAAATTACAACATACAAAAGTGACATCTGAACTTGAAGATTCTACATTAAAGTTTTTAGAACTTGTGAAGTAAAATTGTATCATCAAAGGAGAACTTACACAATCGAAGCAATATATTGAGAAGTTAAATTCAAGTACAAAAAATCTTGATGAACAAATCATGACACAAAGACCTAAAGTAGATAAGACACAAATTGGTTACAATGAAGGATAATCATCAAACCAACCTAAAATGACTAAAGATATTGAAGAGAAGAAAAAACTAAATTTGATAAAGAATGAACCTATTCTGATTGAAGAACCTATTCAAACACTAGATCTAGTAAAACAAGCACAAGATCAAATTGAACCACCTAGAAGGAAATTCAATGTAAAGTGTTTTGTATGAAATGAAGTTGGACATATGAAGAAGGGCTGCATTGATAAGTATTCTAAACCCTTTTTTGGTTATTGTTATAATTGTTCAAATTTTGGACATAGAGCTAGATAATGTAGGAAACCTAGATATGATAATAGAATGCATGAAAGGACTAACATGATAGGAAGAAGACCAATGTAGGAAAGAAATATACCTATTATGTGTTACAATTGCAAAAACTTTGGACACATCTCTAGAGAATGCAGACTTGAGATAAACTAGTTTGGAGCTAGACAAGGAAAAAGAGTTTTGGCATGTTATGTTTGCAATAAGTTGGGACATACAAGAAGATTTTGTAGATTCAATACAAATAGAAGAGAACATGATAAAATATCACCAAATCCTAGAAGAAATAGGAACAAAAATGAAAGGAATGATGAGAATGTGAACAAGAATCAAGTGGATGACATTAAGAAGACCTTTATGAAAGAAAAGTTACCTACAAGTTCAAAGATTTAGGCTAAAAAGGAGAAGGATATATCAGAGGATAAGAAGATAGAAGATTCACCTGGAGAGAAGAAGAACTCATTAGACCCTAATGAGAAATGCACCTTGAACTAAATAGTATCACACCTTATAGGGGTAAGTATATCAGAATATCACTAAACCCCTGATTAGTTGAATGGAGTTCTGCATAGTTGAGTACACCTTGGAATAGACTAAAGGAAGCTATAGTTAACCATGTAGAAAATAATATTCACATATGTGACCGCACCGAATGATGGTAGGCTACTAGAAGGAAACAATTTTTTGTTTGTTTGAGCAATTAATGTAGATTCAATTTTTTTTCTAAATATAAGGATTTTGATCAATGGATTTACTCACCATTCATACTTAGAGATTTTGAGAGAAAAAAGAATTTGAATATTTCAAGTTTGGTTGAAGCAATATCGAGCGTGTTATCATGAAATCCTAGCATGAGCATAGAAAGGTATTTATTACTCTTGCAAGCTTAACCTAGTTACTAATCTTTGATATTAATTTTTTAAATGGAAAATCAAGTAGTTGGAGATATTAGGAATGAGACTAGACATAATTTCAATAAAAGAGCTATTACTTTATATTTGGTGATCCAACAGGAGCCTTTTTTGCAAATTCCTAGTGATATAATGTACGTAGAAAATACATGGACATACATACATTGCAAAATTGAAACAATAGGCTACAATGAGATATATGAGGATATGGGTAAAGGTTACAACATATATGATGGGACATACAAATAAGTCTTTGAACATTTAGGGAAGATTGACCTAATGAAGAAGAACTTCCATGTTGATTTTGACAATGAGGAATAGATAAGCATTATACTAAGTAGGTTTCATAATGATAAACTGTAGATTGGGGATCAATCTATAGAGATAAAAGATGAAATTATCCATAATATAACTAGCCTAAGAATGTCTGGAATCAATCTTGTAACATAAAAACAAGTTAATAAGCTTGTAGAAAAATATATAGAGGGAGAATATGATGGAAGAGGCATGAGAGTTCACATAATAAAGAAAACAGATGTGAGATTTTTGAGCAAGATCTTAGGTTATAATATTGTTTACACATCAAGATCCAATTATATTTCTATGGGCTTTGTTCATGCAGCCTATAAGATATTAATTGATAGAGAAGATGTAAATATTTGTGAGATATTTAGAAATCAACTAACTGATAATGTTAGGAGGATCGAACAAGATAAGTATACACCATTTAGACTTGGATTATATCTTGTGTATTTACATTTCCATCTTACCAAAACATTTCCTACAATGCCTACATTTGAATGGGATTCAAATAGATGCATAATGGAGAAAGTAAGAAACTATTATAGAAAGAAGCCTAAGGAAATAATTGAAAGTGACATTGCTAGAATGATGAAAGCATTTCAAAATCAGATGAAATAGAGATTTAGAGTTTAACTCTCTATATTTGACAAGTATAAGAATGAAATTTTCATCATGGCTGAGACTGATAACACATGTTTTGAGATAGTTGAACCTAGAATTCACTTTATCAAACCTTCAGAGTATGAATTTTTAGATGATTTTTTGGAATAATGCATTGATATTTTATTAAAATCAAAAAAAGATGAAGATAGCTCTAGATGGGGGACTTTTGAAGAAAGGTTTAATGAAATCAAATTCAAAAAGAATATTGTGCAATAAAGAAGAAGATGGATAAAATCATGGACAAGATAGCTAAAGAGGTAGGAATGTCTAATGAATAATATCATTACAAAAAGCATTCAACAAACTTAATAAGTGAAGGAGGATCAAATGTAATATTAGCTCAACCAAGTACAGTAGTAGGGCCTTCACAAATATTAGCACCAACAACACCATTACCAATAGAAAGAACATTAGATGTAGAAATAATTCAAGTGCAACCAAGCCCATCATCATCACCAGTCATAAAGAGATCAACAAGAACATCTCCTGCAACTAAAGGAGTGAAAGTGAAAAAAAACTAGTTGTTACCTCTCCCAACAGACCTAAAAGACAAAAGGCTATGGTACATAATCCTACAAAAAATAATCCTGAGGTAATTCAACTAAGGACCTAGATGAAGAAAAATTAGAATAAGAGGAAGAGAAAGATGAATAGAAGATTGAAAATGTTAAGGAATTTAAGAAGAAATAAAATGTCACTGAATAGAGAACACCTTCTACTGGCACAAGGAAAGGTTGGAAACTTGACCTTGGGAAACTAAACAATAGAATACTCAAAGAAGGTAATATTGATCAGTTAAAATTATTTGATAGATATGATCTTAATCAAAAGATGACTTTATAAATTACAGTATTGACTTATCTTTTAGAATACAAAAGAGCAATTATAGAAATTCAGGGCAGCATACCTAGAGAACTATATGACAGATTAGAAGTGAGGAAGGATAGATAAAAGGAAGATGATTTGAAGTTAAGAAAGGATGTAGTAAGGAAACCTGGTCCCAATATATCTAGAGAATAATTAAGGAAGGTACTTAGCATCATGGATAATTCCCTAAGGAGGAAGAAAAGAATAAATTTATTCATGTTGGGAAAATACATTAAAATTACTAAAGAGACTAAACAAATAGCTAAAGATGCACTGAAGAAGCTGGTTGAAGCTTCAATTCAAGTGCCTACAAAGGATGATTAGTCAAGTACAAGTATACAACCATATTTGATTATTGAAGGAGTTGGGATTACATTGGACCTCATCAATGATAAAGAGGACCCATTTAAATTTCAAACACAAGATGTTGGTAATTTGGCTGAGGATATGCAAATTAGTGAACTTGACCATAAGAAAGAGTAAAGTAAAGAGAAATAAAATACTTAGTGAGGTGAGCTACACTAGAAATCAGCTACACAGACCACTCAGGAACTTCAAGAACCATCTACCATAGCTCCCATGGTACAATAGGAGTCAGAGATACAAGAAAAGAGCGCAGAACAGAAGAAGGGAGAAATAGAGGAGACAAAACAAATTATTCCAACACAAAAAGAAAAAGGTAAAGAAAAAGTAGAAACATATTAATCACATCATGATCTTTCAAATTTACTCAAAGGAATTACAGATCCACTAAAGTACATGCAATTGTTAGCAATTTCATTTTCAAAAGATATTGAGGAAACAAAAAGAAAAAAAAAACTAGCAGACAAATGTGTAGATCTAGCACTTGACAGACTACAAAAACATTACCATATCAAATTAAATTTGTTGATCATGAGAAGGAGAAAGAATTAGAAAAAGTTATTGAAGAATTTGATGCACAATTTTCTTCATTAAAATAAGCAAAAAAGACTACAACTCAAATAGAGTATGAAGCATAGTTGTTCAAAAAATTAAATGAGAACATCCAGAAAGAATTGGAACACTGAGACAAATGCATAAAGGATATAAGATTCAGAATTTTAGAAGGGAAAATTATTTTTTCTCATTGTGCAAGGGCACACAAACACATTTTTAGTACAACAAATACCATAGAACCAAAGAAAAGGAGATAGATTATATAGCTAAGCATATAAAGAGAAATGAGGTAAGGAAAATTGATGAGGAAAATAAGATAAACCAAGCATATGAAGAGTTTCATACTATCCATCAAAACAAGGACATGCTATTAAAGAGATTCACCCTATTTAGAGGCCAATTATCCACCAAAATTAATATATTGCAAAAAGAATTTGATGAATTCATAGTACTAAGAAAAACTTTTGGGAAATTTTCATTTATAAATATGACAGGAATAGAAGTGACAACTTATGGATTGTGTGGGTCACTTGGCAAAGGGTTAACAATGAAGAACTCTTGGGACATTTAATTTACGAATTTGAAGACCATATTTTTGGATTGTATACAACTTATGGGACTCATTCAGCCACCACCACAAATCTTATAGCCATGAAGGATACAAATGAAGGTAAAAGAATTTTTTTTACATGTATATAGACCTTTTTACTCTATCTTTTTCATTGATGTCAAAGGGGGAGAAGTAGATAGAAAAATTGCATAAGAAAATGTATAGGAGTATATAGAAAGGTGGACTACAGTATGTATAAGATGGTAAACATATAGATGATCCAAAATGTTTTCACATAATGTTTTCACACGCCAATTATGAAGATTTTGTAACTATGCATAATTAGCCAATTTTTTCATATGTTTCCATCAATGCCAAAGGGGGAGATTGTTGGAAATTAGGCTAAGGGGATATGATAGGGTTGTCATTAATGGAAACATATAGAAATATTTTAGATAGATATAATCATCTATGAAGAGAGAATAGTTATAATTGAAGTTTGGATAAGGAATACTTAGAAAATTATCTAGGTATAAAGCAGTTAATAGTGAGAAGGTACATAGATCTATTCAATGAGGTTTACTCACTACAACATTTGGGGTCAAATTTTGATGCCAATTTGTGATGCCACTACCATTTATATTTTTTTTTTGCAAGTGCCCCCAAAGGTGTCATAATAGAGACACTGACATCGTAATTGCAACACCCACTTGGTTATGCACAAAAAAAAAAGAAAAAGAAAGTGTCATTTGTAGTTTTTATGAATTTGAAGAGCTGCCATGAAGATGACACTGCACTTTTGTGTGCTGTGAAGAGGGCATTCAAGTTTGGCATGCATGAAGAGGCCAACACCATGTGGGAAGAGGCCACTAGCACTTGAGGTAGGCATTCAAGCTTTGTCTTCTCATTAACTCAATTTCATTTTGATGACATTTGTTGATTTAATGGCACAATATGAATGTTAATAGTGGCATTGTTTACATCTTAGCATTTGGAATGCTCAATGAGCCGTGAGCTTTGAGAGCTAGGGCATCATTGCTATTACCTTCAAGGCATTGTGTGAAGTGTTTGATCTCTCTTTATTTGTTTTTCTATTGATATTCACTATGTGGTACTCCCCATTTATGATCATTTCATGAGGAAATGTCTTGATGGCTCACAAGCTACAAGATAGGGCATCATACATTGTTTATGAGCTCACTATTGAATATTGGCATTGTTTACATCTTTTTATTTGGAATGCTTGATGACCCGTGAGGTTTGAGAGCTAGGGCATCATTTCTATTACCTTCAAGGCATTGTGTGAAGTCTTTGATATCTCTTTATTTGTTTTGTTGTTGATATTCACTATGTGGTACTCCCCATTTGTAATCATTTCATGAGGAAATATCTTGATGGCTCACGGGCTGCAAGCTAAGGCATCATACATTGCTCATGAGCTCACTATTTAATACTAGCATTGTTTACATCTTTTCATTTGCAATGCTTGATGACCTACTAGCTTTGAGAGCTAGGGAATTGTTTCTATTACCTTCAAGGCATTGTGTGAAGTGTTTTTATCTCTCTTTATTTGTTTTTTTGTTGATATTCACTATGTGGTACTCCCGGTTTATGATCATTTCATGAGGAAATGCCTTGATGGGTTGCAGGCTGCAAGCTAGGTCATCATACATTGTTCATGAGCTCACTATTTAATACTAGCATTGTTTACATCTTTTCATTTTGAATGCTTGATGACCCGTGAGCTTTGAGAGCTAGTGCATCATTTATATTACCTTCAAGGCATTGTGTGAAGTGTTTGATCTCTCTTTATTTGTTTTGCTATTGATATTCATTAGCTATGTGGTACTCCCTGTTTATGATCATTTCATGAAGAAATGTCTTGATGGCTCATGAGCTACAAGCTAGGGCATCATGCATTGTTTATGAGCTCACTATTTGAGAACCTCATGTCCCTATTTGATTATGAGGGACATGAGGTGCTCAAAAAGTGAGCTCATAAATAATGCATGATGCCCTAGCTTGTAGCCCACAAGCCATCAAGACATTTCCTCATGAAATGATCATAAACAAGGAGTACCACATAGTGAATATCAACAACAAAATAAATAAAGAGAGATCAAACACTTCACACAATATATGTTGTTTTGTAATATTTTATTAAGACTAAATATATTGTTTTATTAAGATTTTATTAAGAAAAAGTATTTTGGGTTTGTTTTATGTTGTCTTATAAGATTTTATTAAGAATAAATATATGATGTAAAATGATCATAATTATACTTGATATATATAATAAAATGGTTTGTAGTAAAATCTATACATTTGTGAGATGTGATTAATTCTAGTTATATGATGTTTTGGGATTAAATTGGTGAGTTTGTATACTTTCTCCATTTTAAACTAACCTATGACTTCAAAGGAGGAATTATGAAATATAGTTGTAGGTAGTTTTATCTTCTATAATGATGGAGGAGTGAAAGGTAATGATCAATGAGGTTGCTGCTATTAGATCATATTAGTCCATTTTCCGGTTTATGCAAAATTCTTTGAAAATGGCTTGTTCCCTGCAAATGTTTTGTAATGCTGTCCTGCCATGCCTGCAATCACAGTTTTAACTTGCAAAGAAATCCATAATGTTTCATGGTGTGCACCCTTAGCCCTGTGTTCTTCGTGTTGTCACCTTACTCTAGTTCAGATCACATCTCTTAAATTGCAAAACCCAGGGAGTTATTTAATTTTTTATGGTCTGCTAGAAATAGTCTCAGAATATGCCAAAATGTTGAAAACCCATGATGTTTTTTGTTTGGTTTGCATGAATACCCTAGTTATTTTTGACCTTATGCCTTCCTATTTTTGCATGCTTGTCTTCTAGCATTGAAAACCCTCAATGTTTTCGCATCCCTTGTTTACCTTTGTGTCAATGTCAAAAACCCTGGATGTTTTCGATCCTTCACCTTTGTGAAAACCTTGGATGTTTTTGACCTCGCACTTCTGCCCTGTTTGCTAGCATTCCCTATCTGCGCAAGTCTGACTAGATGGTGGGCCTAAGTCTTCAAGAGCTTTAAAATGATTGGTTGTCGCATGATCGCTTATCAAAAATTTCTGACATGTGACCATGTGATTGGTTACTTCTTATGCTGGGGCCCATTGGTAGGTGGTGATTTGGCATCTTCCGGTTGGTTTGAGGTGGCAGGATGGTAGATGGGCCTAGTTCATTTGGAAAGATTCTTAATCCTGTGGTTTTTGTCTGATTGCATGGAATCTTTCTAGCCCATGCAATCATGCGACCGTCATTCGATCTTGAGCTTGTAGCGAGTGGGTCTTGTCTTAGTGGTGACTTCCTTTTCTGGGCCACTTTGATCTTTTATAATGCATGTGTGCATTTCCTTTCTGAAAAGTATGTGATTGGTCCATGAGGTCCTACGTTGGTAGTTGTTTGTGGGACCATTGCCAGTTGGGGCTGATGTGATGAATTTCTATTGGTTGATGAGCATTGAAGTGGATATGCATTGTGGGTCTGATACTTAAGGGTAGGTAGCGGTGAAGTGTTAATGGTTTGTCGCATGTTCGCATGAGCCAGTTTCATGCTATGCGATCATGTGACAAACCCTTTGTTTTAACCCTTAGTGGCGGTAGTTATGCGGAGGTAGAGGATTGTAGTGTGTCGCATGTTCGCATAGCCCGTCTCCTGGCTATGCGATCATGCGACAACTGTAGAAGTATGTCATTGTTGCAGAGTTACAGAGTTGTGAAGGTAATGTAACCGAGGACTTCTCAAAGGGGTTTGTGATCATAGTTGCGTGGCTAAGTGGTTGCGGTCACATGATCACAAAGGTTAAGTGTGGTGCCTTGCGATCATGCGACCAGGCACAAATATAATTGGGGTTCTTGTTGCGGTTAATTTTTAGAGCCTGAGAAGATGTGTGATCTGACAGCAAGGATAAAAAGTTGATTCCAGTTTTAATGTTGACCGCTGATTCTCTACTGGCACCATGAGCTAACCATTGTTTTCAGGATGTGAATATTTTAAAATTTTTCTGCAATAGGAAGGACTGGAATTCAATGCTTGCACGGCTAAATCTAGTAGGTGAGATTTTGCTAACTATTGCAGTGTGGTCCCAAGAAGCTATGTGATTGATTTGCAGAGGTTGAGTACTGTGAAGGGATGGGTTTTTTGGCTCGAGGCATGTTGCAGGTGACTGATTTGATCAATTTTCATGGTAGATTCATGATCTCTGGTACAATACTCTGAGATGTTTCATCAATAGAGATCATTCTTGGATCTACTTTCTCCTAGATCACCTGGTTTTCATCCTTGTAATAAATTTTTGACTATTTTCTAGTTGGTTAGGTGGGTGAAACCTTAACCCTTACCATGGTTACCCATAGCTTGTTGCATCCTAACTTGTTTGGGATTCCAAGGTAACCAGTGGTATAAATTGTCAAATTTTGACCTTTGTAAGGGTTCCTTCTTCTGCAAATTTTGGAGGAGAATTGGTTCCAAGTGAAGGGTCCTATTCTTGTAGATATTTCTCCTTCTTCTCTGCATACAAAGTGTTCTTCCTCCTTTACTAGTTTAGAGAATATGATACATTTTGTAACAGATGTCTTATGTATGAAATTTTAGCATATTCATACTTCTATCAGGTTGTCTCCATTTGAGTCCTGAACTTATTGATTATGGCATCAAGGGTGTTGTAGTCTTTCTATTTGCATTTCCAGTGAGTGTTTGCAATAGAGTTGTCTTTGTAGAGATAACTGAGTTTAAGATTGGTTTTCAGGTGTGTATAAGCTGAGGTATCAAGGGTGTCTCAGGCTTGTCTTCAAGTGGATGCTGACTATGTATTGCTTGTTTATAGGTCTCTTCTAAGGGGAGGGTTAAAATCCTTTTAATAGGTAATTACATATCTGGGTACATAGATGGATAGTTGAAGTATGGTCTGATTAGTGGTATATGCTTGGTGTAAGACACTAACATATTTGAATGTGTTGTCCTCTTGTTTCATAGCTCTATTATAGTGAGGTATTTGACTCTACTGCCCATTGGATAAGGTACTAGTCTATGAGAGACTTAGGGTATCTCAAGGGTCCTTTCAACCCAACATTAAATCAATTACCTTTCCCTTTCATGTTGGTAGTAGTAGTAGGAGTTTCTCTCTAGTCTTTAGACTCATTCTATGCAAGTAGGGCTGTTGCATAAGGATTGGCTTCATTGGGGTATGAGTTACCTAAAGGGGTTCGAAGACTATTCCACACTAATCTGTCTGCAAGCCTTTTATTCACCAAAAGGATGTCATGAGTGTGCAGATAAGGCAATACCCACCTGAGTGAATGTGGAGCTTAAAGAAGAAGGAGGATGTTCTCTATCCTCATCAATTGGACTATTTTCTTATGAAACTTGAGTACCTAACCTATGATTCAAGCCCACCTATTCTATTCAAGTTTGGTCTTGCAAGGAAAAGCTCCAACAAAATGGTGACTCTACTTGGGAACCATTGAAAAGAGTCAGATGAACAAAATACATTTGTAAAATTTTCTCACCTAGTTGTGAGTGGAGACTCTGAAGTCTCTGTTTGATCAGTATAGTTCTTGATAAACAACATGTATACCTTGTGGAGTTTTTTATTGGTTGGAAGAAGAAATAAAGACATACTTTCCTCTTCAAGGAGGTGGTGACTCTACATTGCAAAACCTGATGGAGCTGCAAGGTGAGCTCTAGATCTGCCCTACTTCTAGCCAAAGGTCTTCTGCTGCAAGATTCCTAGATATTTCTCAAGGATCTGAAATGTCTCCTTATTAAGTGATCAAGCACTAGGAAAAGGAGTAAAGTGTGAATAGAGGTTGAATACTTCAAGCTTTCAGTTGCATCTCTACAAAATTCTATGGAAGTATTGCATTAAGTGAAATGAATAATCAAGGGAAAAGTTAGTCTAGGCTACTTGGTTTCCTCAAGTTGGATAGACCTTTGAGTTATGTTCTTCCAAGGTCCCCTCACTCTTTTCCTAGTGAGCTTTTGGGTCTAATTCCTATTTTTGATTGTCAATTTGATTCAACAATGAAGCATGTCCTAGCATTCTATAGATTTATTATAGAATATTAGATTTTTGATGAGGATGTTAGCATGATATTTTTTTGGGAGATCCCTCAAAGGGGTTGCATCTAACTGGTATCTAAATCTGCCCCCAAAATGTATCTCTTCTTTGACTAAATTCAAGTGGTTGTTCTTAGAGGAGTTTGTTGATGATGATGAATGGAATGAGCTGCAAAAGGATCATCAACAAAAAGGGAATACAAGTTGTATTTCAGAGCAATCTATGTCTAATGCTGAGGGTACTTCTTTTGATGAAGTTTTGTCAAAGGAGTATTCAGATTGTGGCAGTGAGAAGGAATTAAAACCAAGGTGTGTAGGATCCTCCATTCATTCAGAGATGTCTGAATGTGATTTTAGTGGTTATTCAGGTGAGGCTGATGAAGGCAGTGATGTTGATGTATCCTCATATGAATCAGATGCATCATGGGAAGAAGAAGATAATGGTGAAAGTGAACACTCCTTCACTGAGGAGTATGAAGATAAGGAAGTGATAATTCAATGTGATGTCAATGAGTTTGAACATGAAGGTTTAAGTGATGGGTTATTAAATAATCCTAAAATGGGTAGTGAGTTTAAAGTGTTCACTAACACTTTATATGATGAAGACTATGATGATTATCAGCCTATTTTTTGTCATGATGTTCAACATGGTGCATTGCATGAAGTTATTAGTCCTTTGTTTGAAGAACATGTGGAGGTCTTAGATTCAGTTGAATCAGGATGCCCATTTTCCATCTATGGGTATCAGTCTGATTATTCATTTGAGGTCCAACCGGTTACACCTGTGGAAACACAAAGTCAAGGTATGAATGAGGCCTTTCTGTAGGAAAAATATGAGGCTTTTGTGTTTCCAATTGATAGCATACATGACTCAATAGAGAAGAACAGGTTCTTATCTAATGATATTGATCATTGGTATGCTGAATCTTTTCTTCACAGTGAGCAAAATGAAGGGAGTGCTAAAAAATTTTACATGCATTGTGAAGATAGCTACTTTGTTCTTCCTGATATGCTGGTTGAACATGTTGACAAACCTAGTGAAACAAATGAAAATAAAATATCTGGTGTGCCTCATGAAGAAAGAAATGAGAATCAAGTTTTTGATAGAGGCAAAGACTAATTCAAGTTTGATGTTGCAGGTTTCGTGTAAAAAATGTACACTTTGTATAGTTTTCCCTTTCCTATCTCCTTGGTGTGTTCCCTATGTTTTTTGAGTTCTTTGTATTTTTCCCAATAGGTGGTTTGCTTCTCCCAGAGATCTAGATTCTTGCCATTCCTGCAAGAGGCATGCATCCTTAGATAGAGCCACTATTAGTCCATTTTCCAGTTTATGCAAAATTCTTTGAAAATGGCCTGTTCCCTACAAATGTTTTGTAATGCTATCCTGCCATGCCTGCAATCATAGTTTTAACTTGCAAAGAAATCCATAATGTTTCATGGTGTGCACCCTTAGCCCTGTGTTCTTCGTGTTCTCACCTTGCTCCAATTCAATCACATCTCTTAAATCGCAAAACCTAGGGAGTTATTTAATTTTTTATGGTCTGTAGGAAATAGTCTCAGAATATTCCAAAATGTCAAAAACCCATGATGTTTTCTATTTGGTCTGCATGAATACCATGGTTTTTTTCAACCTTGTGCCTTCCTTCTTTTGTGTGCTTGTCTTCTGGCATCAAAAAACCTTTATGTTTTTTCATCCCTTGTTTACCTTTGTGTCAATGTCAAAAACCCTGGATGTTTTCGATCCTTCACCATTGTGAAAACCTTGGATGTTTTCGACCTCGCACTTTTGCCCTATTTGCTGGCATTCCCTAACTGCACAAGTCTAACTAGATGGTGGGCCCGGGTCTTCAAGGGCTTTAAAATGATTGGTTGTCACATGATCGCATGTCAAAAATTTCTGACATGCGACCATGCAACTCGTTACTTCTTGTGCTAGGGCTCGTTGGCAAGTTGTGATTTGGCATCGTTCGGTTGGTCTGAGGTGGTAGGATGGAAGATGGGCCTGATTTGTTTGGAAAGATTCTTGATCCTGTGGTTTTCATGTGATCGCATGGAATCTTTCCAGCCCATGTGATCATGTGAGTGTCGTTTGATCTTGAGCTTGTAGCGAGTGGGTCCTGTGTCAGTGGTGACATCCTTTTTTGGGCCACTTTGATCTTTTATAATGCATGTGCGCATTTCCTTCCTAAAAAGTCTATGATTGGTCCATGAGGTCCTATGTTGGCAATTGTTTGTGGGACCATTGCCAGTTGGGGCTGATGTGATGAATTTCTATTGGCCGATGAGCGTTGAAGTGGATATGCATTCTGGGTCTGATACTTAAGGGCAGGTAGCGGTGAAGTGTTAATAGTTTGTTGCATGTTTGCATGAGCTAGTTTCATGCTATGTGATCATGTGACAAACCCTTTGTTTTAACCCTCACTGGTGGTGGTTATGTGAAGGTAGAGGATTGTAGTGTGTCACATGTTCGCATAGCCCGTCTCTTGGCTATGCGATCATGTGACAACTGTAGAAGTATGTCATCATTACGGAGTTGTGGAGTTGTGAAGGTAATGTAACCAAGGACTTCTCAGAGGGGTTTGTGATTGCAGTTTCATGGCTAAGTGGTTTCCATCACATGATCACAAAGGTTAAGTGTGGTGCCTTGTGATCATGTGACCAGGCACAAATATAACTGGGGTTCTTATTGTGGTTAATTTTTAGAGCCTAAGAAGATGTGTGATCTGATAGTAGGGATAAAAAGTTGATTCCAATTTGAATGTTGGTCACTGATTCTCTGCTAGTGCCATGAGCTAACCGTTGTTTTTAGGATGTGAATATTTTAAAGGTTTTCTACAATAGGAAGGACTAGAATTCAATGCTTGTGCAGCTAAATCTAGTAGGTGAGATTTTGTTAACTATTGCAGTGTGGTCCCAAGAAGCTATGTGATTGATTTACAGAGGTTGAGTACTATGAAGGGATGGGTTTTCTTTCTCAAGGCATGTTGCAGGTGACTAATTTGATCAATTTTCATGGTAGAGTCATGATCTTTAGTATAGTACTCTAAGATGTTTCATCAATAGAGATCATTCTTGGATCTACTTTCTCCTAGATCACCTGGTTTTCATCCTTGTAATAAATTTTTGACTATTTTCTAGTTGGTTAGGTGGGTGAAACCCTAACCCTTACCATGGTTACCTGTAGCTTGTTGCATCCTAACTTGTTTGGGATTCCAAGGTAACCAGTGGTATAAATTGTCAAATTTTGACCTTTGTAAGGGTTCCTTCTTCTGCAAATTTTGGAGGAGAATCAGTTCCAAGTGAAGGGTCCTTTTCCTATAGATATTTCTCCTTCTTCTCTACATATAGGGTGTTCTTCCTCCATTGTTGGTTTAGAGAATATGATACATTTTGTAACAGATGTCTTATGTATGAGATTTCAGCATATTCATACTTCTATCAGGTTGTCTCCATTTGAGTCCTGAACTTATTGATTATGGCATCAAGGGTGTTGTAGTCTTTCTATTTGCATTTCCAGTGAGTGTCTGCAATAGAGTTTTCTTCATAGAGATAACTGAGTTTAAGATTGGTTTTTAGGTGTGTATAAGCTAAGGTATCAAGGGTGTCTTAGGCTTGTCTTCGAGTGGATGCTGGCTATGTATTTCTTGTTTATAGGTCTCTTCTAAGGGGAGGGTTAAAATCCTTTGAATAGGTAATTGCATATCTAGGTACACAAATGGATAGTTGAAGTATGGTTTGATTAGGGGTATATGCTTGGTGTAAGGCACTAACATATTTGAATGTGTTGTCCTCTTGTTTCATAGCTCTATTATAGTGAGGTATTTGACTCTACTGCCCATTGGATAAGGCACTGGTCTATGAGAGACTTAGGGTATCTTAGGAGTCCTTTCAACCCAACATTAAATCAATTACCTTTCCCTTTGATGTTGGTAGTAGTAGTAGGAGTTTCTCTCTAGTCTTTAGACTCATTCTATGCAAATAGGGTTGTTGCATAAGGATTGGCTTCATTGGGGTATGAGTTACCTAAAGGGGTTCGAAGACTATTCCACACTAATCTGTCTGCAGGCCTTTTATTCACCAAAAGGATGTCATGAGTGTGCAGATAAGGCAATACCCACCTAAGTGAATGTGGAGCTCAAAGAAGGAGGATGTTCTCTATCCTCATCAATTGGACTATTTTCTTGTCAAACTTGAGTACCTAACCCGTGATTCAAGCCCACCTATTTGATTCAAGTTTGGTCCTTCAAGGAAAAGCTCCAACAGATCATACATTAATACACTTACTATTTTGGATTTGAGCTCGGGCATCATCCAATGTTATTTTTGTCATTACATGCTTGCTGCTATTGTGCACCATATATTGTTTTATACACTATTTATTTCATTGAGATTGTGAGCTTGACATTTGTAATGTATTTGTTGTTATTGGATCAATGTTTCCATGATGTTGAGGTTGTAGATGTCCTTTTACTGATCTTGTATAAAAAACATATATACCATGTTGACTCACAAAGCATGAGGTGTTTCTTGATAACACATTTGACATCATACCTTTTGCTCCATTTTGGTCTTGATTTACTCACTGCATGCACATGTTTCCTGAGTGCACATGTTCTATAGCATAGTTTATTTTCGAAGTGTATGCCTTGACTATGCACATGCATAATTGTAGATGAGGATCATTAATAGGGTGATAGGCATTTCTTAGATCCTTTGGATCTAACCCCATCTTTTCCTCCCTTGCATTTTTTGGATCATACAAGAGCATATTGGATTGAACCCTAGGTCAACACTTCATTACTTCAAGAAATGTCTAGTACCTTCATTATTTATGTTCATCCACTTATGTATGTTTGCATTCATTCATATTCTTTTGAAAGTTGGCTATTAGTGACCATATATGACCATTCTTGATGTTTTTGGGTCATTTGATGAAAAGATGTAAAAGTTTCTTAAAATTTTATATTTTTTATTTCAATTTTTAAAATCATAAAATGAATAAAATTTAAAGATAACAAATTAAGATAATCTTTGTCTTCACTTAAAAAAAACAAACATAAAGCTCATAAAGCATGGTAAAAACATAAAGCTCATAAAGCATGGTAAAAGTGTTAGAATAACTAAGAGGGCGGTGAATCAGTTATCCATAGTCCCAAATACAAAATGTACCACTTAAAACAAAATTAGCTAAATTCTACAGCTCGGTAAATAATAGATACTAAACTATCTGTGATATTACCGATTACCAGTTAATTGCTCATATTGATTATTGACCAAATCAAATATGAAACATGAAACATATGATATCCAAACAATCACAACATAAACACATAACATAAGAGATTTAACATGGAAACCCTATAAAAGGAAAAACCACCTGAGACCGATAACCCAAAATATTTTCACTCTTCTAAAGTGAGCTCAATGAAGAGCCAATGTAATGCCCCACGAGGGAACCCAGGAGAACTTAACCTAACCATGCATCTAAGTTTGCAAAATAATTTTTTTTTAAAGTTAACATACAAGAACATCAAAGTTTTACGATGCAGAAGAAATACAATGAAATGAACAAATCACTTAGGTTACAACTCTCAAGGATTCCATGATGAAGATTACATGAATATAAAATTAATTAATTAGATTAGGTACAATTAGAAAATTCATATAACCAAAGAAAGATAAAAGAAACATCACATAAAGATAACATAAAAACAATTGGTACCATAAGGCATCCATAAATCTACATCCACTGCAAATGTCACAGGGTATGTAATACAATAACTGAAAAGAAGTACACATGATATCTATTAGAAACTGATACAAGATACAAGATCATAAAGAAGAAGAAGAAGAGTAGAGTACAACTCTATCAATGAGGAATAAGAAGGAACAACTGCAATAGGGATCATCCAGCACTGGTACATGAATTTCATAATCTCAAATGGTAAAAGAATCACTACCACCTGACCTCATGAACCTAAATGGTCCACTCCCACCATGCTAAGGAGATAACAATAGATCCCACTCAGATAAAAAACATAATAGAACAAGAAAAGGAAAGGATCCTGAAAGCTCTCTAACTCAAGGTGAGAAGTAATAATGCCATGAAAGACTCACTATTCCAGAGGCAACCGACACATGTAGGATAACTATACTATGCATAGGAAGGTGTCATCATGTACATCTAACCCTTGAGTTTTGTCCTGGTAATCTCTCTAGATCCTGCACCCAAGTGACCATACACGGTGTCAATGACCTCTCGTACAGACGAAGCCATCAACTATGCCAACTCATCCCTTTTAAAGGGGGCTAGTCATCTTCTCTATTCCCACCTTAGTTTGTACTAGCACTAAGCCAGGGTGAGGAAACTTATCTTGTTAGGTTCATTTTAAAATCTCTCAATGTTATATTAAGTTATCACTTGATTAAGATACTTAACAATAAGTGATCCTGGCAGCCACTTGTGGGCCCCGACACTTATTGCAAGCCACTCCCTACTACATATCTAGGTAAACTACCCTAGGCTCATAGATCTCACATAGATCACAAGATGATACTAATATCCCTCAGGACTGCTCCACAAAATAATAGGAACACACTGGTTCTCACATAACCATAATGTCACAAAACACTCTCAAAGTGTTCACAAAAGAATATATACACATGATCCCATGGATCGGACATAAAAGTCAATACCATATTCTCCTTTATAGAATATGAAGTAAAACTCAATACAACATGAGCCCAAATGGTCAAGACAGGGATGATAATCGAAATACACACACACATCAAATATAATACTGAAACCATGTCATAACCAACTCGTACCCAAGCCTTTGTTTTCCCCCTAGGTCTTCTAGTACCCGATAACCCATAACACAAATGAAGACACTACAAGAACAAGGAAAACAACACTCACGCCATAAAGATCTGAAACTGAACCATAATCATTTACACTTCATACTCATCAAAATTGAATCCAAAAATGGGAATACATTAATCGCTATAAGACACTCATCATAAACATTAAGATAATACAATAATTAAAAGAGCATTCCCTATTTACGTTCCATAAATTCAGTAGAGCAAAAACACCCAATTTCAACATAAAAAGGTGCATGATAGATATAAGATAAGTCAAACATTTCAAAATTAATTAAAAGACCAATTGCACATATTAATGCAGACACATCTTTGGTAAAAAAACTATACATCTTATACATCATACCTAGGCTAGATTAAATGATTATTTCAAAATCATTCAATTCGTCTAGACCTAATCTATTGTCCAAATAGATTTAATTAATTTATCAAATAAAGTTTACTCTAACATTTAGTAAACAAAATCCACTAAATTCATAAAAAGAACCAATAGATAAATTTTTATTCAAAGACCCCAATAAACCAACATCACTTTTTTTTAATCAAAATTGAATAAAAATCATTAACAACTATTACTAATAAAATTTACCAAATTTTGATTAAAAACTAACAATAACAATTATTATTATAAAATAATAATTACCAATATAATTTACTAATATTTAATAAAATCTATTAATAAATTATTATTATCATTAAATAACAATTATTAATAAAGATTATTAATTAAACTAGAAACCTATTAATAAATTACTATTATTAATAATAACTATTAATAAAAATATAAATTATGAATTTAGTAAATAAAATAAGTTTTATTATATAAAAATCACATTAAAAAAACTTATTTAAAAAAAAAAAAAACAATATAAATTTACGTGGGGCAGGGGTGCTTGTGGGGACCCGCGCCCACAGGCTACCCCACCGCATGGCACCATGATGTTGCCAGTAGGGCAGACCTTGCCGCACAGCACCCACGGGTGTCGTCGGCAGAGCCTGCTCTATCGATGGTACTGTGGGTACCGCCGGCCAGGCTGCCGTGCTCTGTCAAGGGGGGTATGGGGTTGGGACCTGTGCCCCCTTTCAAAAAAAATTTATAATTTTTTGTTTTTAAACCAACAACATGCCAAAAACAATAATATTAAATATATATTATTATTTTACATTGCTAATTTTAAACACAATAATATATATATATATATATATATATATATATATATATATATATATATATATATATATATATATATATATATATATATATATATATATATATATATATATATATATATATATAAACACTTTGACAAAAGCTTCACTTTTTTTTTTATAAATATCATATTTTCGAAAATGGAAATTAATGGCTCTGTGTATTTTTTCCAGAGAAGGAAAAAGGATAATTTTTGTTTTATACACAAGGTAATCTTTGTCTTTTACCTATTTTGTTTTCTTCTCTATTTGTTTGCAAATGTATTTCCATTTACTAATGTAATTTTCTATCATTTGAATGCAAATAAAATTCTACTGTGGTGATTATTTTCTAACTATCATTGTTTTGACAGAGATTGGGTTTTTTACCCAGAATACATTTTTTCCAAGCCAAATTGAATTTTCTCAATTGCCCACTAATTTATTTCCTCTATTCAATAGTTTACACTATAGCTAGTTTAATTTTTCATTTTCTAAGGGTTCTATAGTGAATTTCCTCACAAAATTTTGACAGCATAACCCTACTATGCCAATTCATAAAATAATCTAAAAGCCATGAATCTAAAGGTTTTCTAACACCTGAATTGAAAGCAAAACTGAAAATAGATCTATAACAATAAATCAAATCAAGCATATGAAAATACTGAAAAATCCTATAGATAAAATTACAGGAAGGTTTCTTCAAACCCTACCTTAATTTCAATGCTAGAAACTGTAATAGAATGCCTGTAAAATGAAGAAACTCCTAGATCTGTCAACAAAAGAGCACAACCCTGCAGATCTGAAAACATAATGTATGCAAAGCCCAATTCCAGATGCAAGCAATCTTCTCCAAAAAAACTCAAGCACACACACAAAGCTCAAGAATTATCAAAAATATCTAAAATTCTCCAAGAACTCTCTCCACAAATCTCCAACAACTTGATTCCCTCCAAATGAATGGAAATTCCCCCTATTAGCGATTCAACTCCCCCATTCATGCAAACCCTAGATGACTCATTAGACAACTGCTATTCAAACTCCCACTCTTAAGTTGAAAGAAATTACTAGTTATTAATTAAAAATATCTTTTAATTGTGCACAACTCAACTTAGACTCCTAAAGACAAGTTGTCACCTTTTTGAAACAAATCACATTCAAACTTAATAAAGCACATGTTATTATTATAATCTCTCATTAAATAATTTAATATTCAAAACTTTATTAAATCATGCAACTTAATTATTTAATAACTAATGGACATTATTAATCCTATATTCACATAATTAATTAATTAAATCCAAATAGCCTAATATTTGATATTTAATTAATTAATAAACACACAAAATATATGAATTAAATTTAATATTATTTTCCAACTATAATACTAATTTTCATGACTATAGAAAATCACATACTCAAAAAGAAATAAATCAAGATCATCATATAAAACAAACAAGCTCAAGGAAGGGATCCACGAACTTTGTCAACCTGACAAATTCGGATAGGGTAGTTAGACTGATACTTGTCCAATCCTAGGACAATTGGGCTTAGGTTAGGGTTTTGGATCTGTGTATTATCTCCCCTCTCTTACCATTTGAGATATTGCGATAGGGCACACTCATCTTGACAATTTAAGGAAGTCAATGCCTAGTACCTACAAACCTACATACAAAACTTGCATGTACATACATATATAAATATATAATAGACAATGGCAGGGATCGGCCAATTGTGTGCATCTCACAAACAAGTAACTACGACCCCATCCCTCAACCACATTAAGCACATCAAATTGAAGTATAAAAAAAACACATCAACCATACACATGCAAGTATGGGTTCAGTAAAATCATACGTATCAATAATTTCCTAACATATAATCTATCATCGTAAAGTAATCATAACATTTATAAAATTAGACAAGGGGCGGGGTACTATAGCCAACCCTATTAAAGGTTACAAAACACACTATAAGGTGTGACCTTGTTAGAAGATTTAACACTAACAGTTATCATCCAACCATCATTCACTATGGGGTTGATAGGATAACAATGTACATTCTATGAATGACATAAGACTTTAAAATCTACTCAGTTAAGAGATTTTATCTATTTACAATGGTTAAACTATAACAATAGGTGATCTGAATACAATAAAACTTGATTTGCAGATGTTCAGATCTATTCTTAAGTCCATACAAATCCTCTGATCAATATTTCTATTCATTTCATCAACATTCAATAACTTAATTTCCCTCGATAAAGCTCTTTGATGCTCAGTACTATTTTGCAGTTTGATTCTCCTTCAACTAGTATGATCAGGAAAGCATGAAGCAATGTTCACATGATATCTCTATAGTCTCCTTCCGGCATAAGTTTCACAATAAAACCCTAGTCTCTTAAATAGACAAGTAAATTATTTTCTTCTCATCCGTCATATTTTTCTTCTTAATATCCTTCGTTTATTTTTCTGCTTAAACCTTCCTCGGTAGTTATGTCAGTAACACATTTTGATTCCATCCATTAGATCTTCTCCGAATTTTATTAGTTGTTGATCTTGTAACAAACTTTATCTTCCACCCTAATTTCTAGGTACTTTCTAGCTCATCAATTTCTATCGACTAAACTAATCATTTAGTTCTTTTGTCCATTCTCGGTTAACAAAGAAATATGTTAGTGAACACAAGCTCGGTTGATACTGTTGCTCGGTATACACTACATTGGCTTGGTGTATACTAGAATACTTCATTAACTGACCACACTGCTTTGTAACAATTTTTTTCCAGCTTCATAATAGATTAATGCAACATAATCAAGTCAACAATATGAATTCATAGACTCATCAATAAGTTACCAAGAGTATTCCTTATCCTTATCTATCATATCCATCTTCCTCTATGTAGATATCTCTATTCTGCATCTTTTCTCTCCTCTTTACAGATGTGTAGACATTTGCAACTAACATGATAAGTACTATCAAAACTAGTTGACATCAATGACAACATAAAAATTGATTCAATTATCTTACATAACAATTCAGTGGTCGGTGATCTCTAATCACTTGAAGTTCATCAATCAGTTATAGTTCATCAATCTCTCCCTTTGGCATTGATGGTAACTTAAATAATATGAAATATACCATACACATACCAAACATGTATTCTACAACTATATGAACAAATTTTGTAGCTCTCCCTAGCTTGATAATATGTTCAATCACTATGTTACATGACAACATTACATGTGTAGACTTCCTTATATAGATTTGATCTTTTTAGCTCTTAGATTATCTCTCCCTTAGATAGATGTTCCAGTGATCTCCTTTCAGTTCTCCCTTTTGATATTCTAGATCTCTCTCCTATTTTCTTCTCTATTTCATATTGAGATCTCTCTCCCTTTGACAGCAATGCCAAAGAAAAATATACAGCTCTGTAATAGCCAAGTAACTCTCTGTTGTCCAGTGCATGCACTGTATCTCAGTATACAGATATGCCAATCTCTATTCTAGTTCCACAAATCTTTCACAACCTTAGATAGAATCCAAAGTGTGAGCTATGTTGCATCAACATGAGTGATCTTATAAGATTAGGCTGATGCAACCTCTAGATCACATTCATGATCGATAGACAGTGGACGGACCCCAAGTCTAGTCCTCAAGTATTCAAATATTTTCTTTGGTAGAGGCTTGGTAAATATGTTAGCAAGTTTCTCTTTAGATGTATCATATTCTAACTTAACTTTCTTCTCCTGTACTTGTTCTCTTAAGTAGTGATACTAAATAAAAATGTGCTTGGTCTTTGAGTGCATTACACAATTCTTAGAAATGTTTATTGCACTTGTGTTGTCACAATATATAATCACTGGCTCAGTGATTACCTCATTCATACCTTCCAACACTTTCTTGATGTAGGCAATGTTTGAGCAGTTTGTAGAAGCAACAACATACTCTGCTTTGGCAATAGACTAGGAAATACAAGGTTGTTTCTTACTTGTCCAAATAACAAGTCTTTCACCAAAGAAAAATTCTCCTTTTGTGGTACTCTTTCTATCATCTATATTTCCAACCCAATCAGCGTCAGTGTAGACTCTTAGTTCAAACTTCCCTTCCTTAGGATAAAATAATCCATAGTCCTTAGTTTTCTTCAGGTATCTTAAGATTCTTTTTGTAGAAACCATGTGTGACTCCCTAGGATTTGCATAAAATCTAACAACTATCCCCATAGCATGCGCAATGTCTAGTCTACTATGTACTACATACATCAACTTACCAATCATTGATCGGTACAGTGTCTAGTTCACCTATGTAGTTTCATATTCCTTAGTTAGTTTGTAGCCTATGACCATCAGTGTTCCAACTAGTTTAGCATCTTCCATGCCAAATGTTCTCAGTACTTCCTTAATATACTTGGATTGTGTGATGAAAATTCCATCATTCTGCTAAATAACCTACAAACCTAGAAAGAACTTAATCTCTCCAAACATAGATATTTCAAATTCTTTTATCATCTCATCAGCAAATGATTTATAGATATGATCTTGTCCTCCAAAAATAATATCATCCACAAATATTTCAACAATCAAAATAGTGTCATCAAACTCACCTTTCATATACAAATTATTGTTCGCACTAGTTCTAACAAAACCAATACTTAACAAATAAGTATGCAGCCTTTCATACCAAGCTCTTGGTGCTTGATTTAAACTATATAAAGCTTTATGTAGTCTACATACCATGTCTTTGTTGTCTAGATCAACAAACCCTTCTAGTTGTTCGATGTAGACCTCCTCTTCTAGTATCCCATTCAGAAATACAGACTTAACATCCATTTGTGCTACATAGGCCAGTAACATCCAGACTTCTTCTAGTCTAGCAACAAGTGCAAAGGTTTCATTATAATCTATTCCTTCCTCCTGTGCATACCCCTTGCAAACTAGTTTGGCTTTATTCCTTGTAACCTCTCCATTTTCATTCAGCTTGTTCTTGAAAATCCATTTAGTACCGATAACATTCTTATCCTTGGGTCTAGTTACTAAAGTCCATGTCTTGTTTTTCTCTATCCATTCTATCTCTTCATTCATTGCATTTACCCATTCTTCATTCTCTAATGCAACTTTAACATTTTTTGGTTCAAACTCACAAACTAAGCATGTACCTTGTCTTAACTTACTTCTTGTTAGCATGGAAACTTTCTTGTCTCCAATGATTTGGTTCTTGGGATGATGTCTTCTAACAAATCTTTCCAACACTTGATCTCTTCTTTGTTGTTCATCCTATTCAAGTTCATTTTCTTTCTTGGTAGCTCCTTCCTGATCATCGGTTTCTCTTTCCTATTCCTCGGTGTTATTTTCTTGATGCCTAGTTGAAACAGTCTATGACTTCATTTGGTACTCTAGATGTTCAATGTAAGTAAATCTACCATAGTCTTCCGGTTCCCTAGTGCTTTCTTCACCATTCTTAGTGTCAAATTCATCAACCCTAACATTAGTACTTTCAATCATTTTATTAGTAACCTTATTTAAACACTTATATGCTTTGCTTTTAGTGGAATATCCAAGAAATATCCCTTCATCCCCTTTAGAGTCAAACTTTCTATTTCTTTCATCTTTTAGAATAAAACATTTGCTACCAAAAATTCTGAAGTAGCTTATAGTAGGTTTGTGACCAAACCACAACTCATAGGGTGTTTTATTTGTGTCCTTCTCCAATTGTACTCGGTTTAGAACATAAACAGTTGTGCTAACTGCCTCTCTCTAGTATGTCTGAGCCACATTCTTTTCTATCATTAGCGTCCTTGCACAATCAACAATTGATCTATTCCTCCTTTCAGGAATCCCATTTTGCTAAGGTTTTCTCAGTGTTGAAACTTGTCTTTAATACCATGCTCATTACAATAGTTAGTAAATTCATCAAAAATAAATTCACCACCTCTGTTAGATCTCAAGCATTTTAGTTCCTTCCTAGTTTCTTTCTCTACTTTTTCTTTATACCATTTAAACATCTTAAATGCTTTTGATTTCTCCTTTAAGAACATTACAGTCATCAATCTAGTGTAATCATCAACAAACAAAATAAAATATCTATCTCCATAGTAGCTCTATGTTCTCATGGGACCACATAGGTCGGTGTGAACTAGCTCCAAAATTTTCTTTGTTGAATAATCTTTACTCTTAAAACTAGATTTTGTCATCTTACCTTTCTGACATTGATGACACATTACATGATCCGGCTTTGCTAGGCTAGGTAGACATCTAACATTTTTCTTCTTACTTATCTTGATCATGTTATCAAAGTTTACATGACATAACCTTTTATGCCATAACCATGCATCCTCATCTTTCATCATTAAATAGGCAGACTCAGCATTGTCAAGATAAAACATGTTACCTTTTGTTTGTGCTCTTGTTCCAACAAGTTTTCCACCATCATCAAATATCTTTACCTTCTTGCTCTCAAAAGCTACTTGGTGACCTGAGTTGTTAAGCTGTGCCACACTTAGCAAGTTAGAATTTAGTCCTTCTACCCAATAAGCATTATCACATCTTATTTTATCATTTATCAATAAAGATCCTTTTCCTCTAACCATACATGGTGTATCATTACCCATTTTTATAGATCCTCCATTATATTTCTCTAGATAATCAAATTTTTCTTCATCACCAGTCATGTGGTGTGTACAGCCACTGTCAATGATCCATGTATCATTTTTATTAACCTTAGAAATGAGTGTTGTCTCTACATACCTTTCTTCTTCCTCAGAGTCATCCTTCATCACAACAAATACTACTTCAACATCATCATCTGTATCAGAATTAGATTCATTCTCTTCAGCAATGTAACATACCTTTTTGCCCTTATCATTGTTGTCTTGGTTATCTCTATTGTGGTGTCCGTAGCTTCTATTGCCTTTTCTTCCATAGCTCTGTTCACCAGATCAGTCTTTGTTTTTGTCATCTTCTTTCCTATTTGGGCATCTTGCAGCAATATGACCAACTTCTTTGCAGTTAAAACATGCTAAAGGTAATTTGCCTCTATATCTACCTTTTCTTTTAGGTAATCTCTTGGCCATAAGAGCTTCAAGCTCATCAAGATCATCATCATTATTTCTGTCACTATCATCCTTATTATTATTTCTACTGGTAGACTTACCGATCTTTAGAGAAGACATAAAAGAAGATTCAACAAATGGTACAACACTATTATCAAAGTTGTTTAGTTCAAATTTTTTTAGCTTACCAATCAGATTATCAAGTGTGAGAGTACTATTAGGTGCTGACCTCATTTCATGTATTACAGAAATTCTGATTGCATAAATAGGTAATAAAGTCCTTAGAATTTTTCTTACCACTTTATCTTCATCAATGACACTATCAGATCCTCTGATAGCATTAACTACCTCCTTTATTCAGTTTGTATACTACACTATATTTTCTCCTTCTTTCATTTTCATATCATCAAATCTTCCTCTTAAACTTTCTGCTCTGGCTCTCTTGACATGTGCATCACCACTATAAACTTGAGCAAGTTTATCCCAGATATCCTTAGTAGTAAGGAAATCTTTGATATCTTCAAATTCAGCATCTGATAAAGTAGCAACAATCTCCATCATAGTAATATTATGCTCATGTCTATCTCTTAGTTGATCAAGATTCAAAGGTCTAGTAGATGGTGCAATGTAGCCATTCTCTAATAGAGTGAGGGTAGAATTCCCAATTCTAGATATATGCAGTTTCATTCGGCTTTGACATATTGTGAAGTTGTCCTTGTTCAGCTTTGGCACATCCCTCTTATACATTTTTTGATCTTTATGTTGAAGTCCTTAAAACTCTATTACAAGAAACCAATGAGCTCTAATACCAATTGTTAGAATAACTAAGAGGAGGGTGAATCAGTTATCCACAGTCCCAAATACAAAATGTACGACTTAAAACAAATTTAGCTAAATTCTACAGCTCGATAAACAATAAATAATAAATTGTCTATGATATTAGCACTTACCAAATAATTTCTCATATTGATCACCGACCAAATCAAATATTCAACATGCAAAGTATGATATCCAAACAATCACAACATAAACACATAACATAAGAGATTTAACGTGGAAACCCTGTAAAGGGAAAAACCACCTAGGACCAGTAACCCCAAATATTTTCACTCTTCTGAAGTGAGTTTGGTGAAGAGCCAATCCTGTTAAAGGTTACAAAACACACTATAAGGTGTGACCTTGTTAGAGGATTTAACACTAACAGTTATCATCCAACCAACATTCACTATGGGGTTGACATGATAACAATGTACATTCTATGAATGACATAAAAGACTTTCAAGTCTAGTCAGTTAAGAGATTTAAACTGTAATAGAAGGTGATCTTAATACAATACAACTTGATTTGTAGATGTTCAGATCTATTCTTAAGTCCATACAAATCCTCTGATCAATATTTCTATTCAGTTCATCAACATTCAATAACTTATTGTCCCTCAATAAAGCTCTCTGACACTCGGTATTGTTCTTTAGTTTAGTTCTCATTCAACCAATATGATTAGGCAAGCATGAAGTAATGTTCATGTGATATCTCTATAGTCTCCTTTCAGCATAAGTTTCACAATGAAACCCTAGTCTCTTAAATAGACAAGTAAACTATTTTATTCTCACCCATCAAATTTTGCCACTTAATCTCCTTCGTTGATTTTTTCGCTTAAACCTTCCTTGATAGTTGTGTCAGTAACACATTTTGATTTCATCCATTAGATCTTCTCTGAATATTGTTAGCCATTGATCTCATAACAAACTTTATCTTCCACCCTGATTTCTAGGTACTTTCCAGCACATAAATTTTTGTCAGCTAAACTGATCATTTAGTTCTTTTGTCCATTCTCGGTTAACATAGAAATGTGTCAGTGAACACAAGCTCAGTTGATATTGTTGCTCAATATACACTACACTAGCTTGATGTATACTAGAATGCTTCATTAACCGACCACACTACTTTGTAACAATTTGCTTCCAACTTCATAATAGATTAATGCAACATAATCAAGTCAACAATATGAAGTCATAGTCTCATCAATAAGTTACCAAGAGTATTCCTTATCCTCATCTATCATATCCATCTTCCTCTATGTAGATATCTCAGTTATTTATATTTTCTCTCCTCTTTACAGATGTGTAGACATTTGCAACTAACATGATAAGTACTGTCAAAACTAGTTGACATCAATGACAACATAAAAACCGATTCAATTATCTTACATAACAATTTAGTGTTTGGTGATCTCTAATCACTTGAAGTTCATCAATCAGTTATAGTTCATCAAAAAGAGGGCCCTAACTATGGTAAAATGGGAAAGTTGCCACCTTGCATTTCTCCTCATATCGAAGCTACTAAGGAACTATGTTATAAAATTTCAAGGCATGAAATAAAATATATTTTGAAATCATACCTTTTTTCTCCTTAGCATTGAGTTTACAATGTGGGGGATTTGAAGAAAATATATGTACACTTATGAAATTTCATGCTTTGAAATTTGGCATGAAATTTTATAACATAGTTCCTTAGCATTTGATCTTTATATGGTAGCCATGACTTGAGGTAGGAATTTGAGCTTTGTCTTCTCATTAATTCAATTTCATTTTGATGGCATTTGTTGATTTAATGGCACAATATGAATGTTAATACTAGCATTGTTTACATCTTTGCATTTGGAATGCTCAATGACCTGCAAGCTTTGAGAGCTAGGGAATCATTGCTATTACCTTTAAGGCATTGTGTGAAGTGTTTGATCTCTCTTTATTTGTTTTGCTATTGATATTCACTATGTGGTACTCCCGTTTATGATCATTTCATGAGGAAATGTCTTGATGGCTCACGGGCTGCAAGCTAGGGCATCATGCATTGTTTATGACCTCACAGTTTGAGCACCTAATGTCCCTAGTTGATTGACTGGTGCTATGTTTTTTATATTGATGCCATTAGATCAAATAGGGACATCAGTAATAAAATAGGAACATCAAATAGGGACATCAGTAATAAAATAATACACTTACTATTTTCAATTTGAGCTTAGGCATCATGCAATGTTATTGTTGTCATTGCATGCTTGCTGCTATTATGCACCATAATAGCAACAAGAATGCAATGTTATGAAATTTTGGGATTAAATTGGTGAGTTTGTATACTTTCTCCATTTTAAACTAACCTATGACTTAAAAGGAGGAATTATGAAATATAGTTGTAGGTAGTTATCTCTTCTATAATGATGGAGTTAAAGGTAATGATCAATGAGGTTGCTACTATTAGATCATACATTAATACACTTACTGTTTTGAATTTGAGCTCATGCATCATATATTGTTTTATACACTGTTTATTTCATTGAGACCGTGAGCTTAAAATTTGTAATGTATTTCCTATTATTGGATTAATATTGCCATGTTGTTGAGGTTGTAGATGTCCTTTTACTGATCTTGTATAAACAACATATATACCATGTTGTTGAGATTGTAGATGTCCTTTTACTATTTTGAATTTGAGCTTGAGCATCATGTAATGTTATTGTTGTCATTGCATGCTTCCTCCTATTGTGCAGCATATATTGTTTTATACACTGTTTATTTCATTGAGACCCTGAGCTTGGCATTTGTAATGTATTTTCTATTATTGGATTGATGTTTCCATGTTCTTGAGGCTGTAGATGCATTGAATCACCACTGCCATTCTATTTTGATAGCAGCAATATAAAAAATAGAGCACTATCCAATCAAATAGGGACATTAGTAAGATGTTTAATGAATTATTACTTCATCATGATGATAAAAATTTCATTGGCTCAGAGCACATAGAATGTGGGTAGCTTCATTACTTTGATTAGATCTGTACCTTTGTTAATTTCACTAGCATCATGTAGCTTTCTTACTTATCCTTTAAAATGCAGATTCAAATATACTCCATGCAATAGCATTAATGTATAGATGATGCAGATTTGTGTACCTCTTTGTTTTGATGTAGCTTACTCACTGCATGCAATGGGGCCTCCTTGGGGATGAAAACCATGTTGTGATGTTATGATCTTTACTTAAAATCCATGATGTACTCCCCCCTTAATATATAGATTTGATGCTTGTCTCCTCTGATTTGATGATGATGTATGCCCCTTCCATTGCTTACTCATGCTTTCTCATGACTTCCTTGTGCTGATGGACATGGTGTGTGACTGTTGTGGGTGCATCATTTGGAAATGATGTCATAACAACACCAGATGAAACAACAACATCTGGTGTTGTTGTTGCATTGTTTGAATGATGTAGTCATAATAGTGACTCACTAGGTGTTCATGCAGACATAAATGCAACCATTTACTTTTTGCAACATTCTTCTGAGTGCACATGTCTTGTAGCATGGTTTTTATTTAAGAAGTATATGGATTGACTATGCACATGCATAATTGTAGATGAGGATTAGTAATGAGATTCCATTCATTTCTTAGATATTTTTTTATCTAACCCCCATCTCTCTTTTCTTTGCAAGTTCTGGATCACATAGGGGCACATTATATTCATACCCGGGTAAAAAATTCATCACTTCAATCAATGTCTGGCACCCTTATTATTTACGTTCATCCTTTTATGTATGCCTGTACTCTTGCATTTTCTTCTGAAAGTTATTTTCCTTGTATAGTATATACAAGTTATTTTTCATATATATACATGTAATCTTTAGATGCAAAAAATTATTTTCCTTTACATGTATCTTTGCATGAAATGAACACAAATTAAACAAGATTATCTAATAATGAAAACTAGGGTACTATAGTCACTCATCTAGTAATTAGTTCCCCAAACCATTACTAAGGATTGAACCAAAGCCTTTCATAGACCAATAACAACCAAGGCATGTGGGTGCTCTTTTGTTGTATAGTTATACTCATAAAATATATGTACAGTTATAAAATTTCATACCTTGAAATTTTATAACGTAGTCCCTCTTCATCAAAATACAATGGAAGTGGTGATTCAATGCATCTACCCACATTCTATGTGCTTTGAGCCAATGAAATTTTTATCATCATGATGAAGTAATAATGCATTAAATTTCTTACTGATGTCCCTATTTGATTGGCCGATGCTTTGTTTGTTATATTGTTGCTATCAAAATAGAATGACAATGGTGATTCAATGCATCTATAGCCTCAACAACATGGTAGCATTGATCCAATAACAAAAAATACATTAAAAATGCCAATCTCACGGTCTCAATGAAATAAACAATGTATAAAACAATATATGGTGCACAACAGCAGCAAGCATGCAATAACAATAACATTGCATGATGCCCAAGATCAAATTCAAAATAGTAAGTGTATTAATGTATGAACTAATAGCAGCAACTTCATTGATCATTACTTTTCACTCCTCCATCATTATAGAAGAGATAACTACCTACAACTATATTTCATAATTCCTCCTTTGAAGTCATAGGTTAGTTTAAAATGGAGAAAGTATAAAAACTCACCAATTTAATCTTATAAAACAACATATATTGTGTGAAGTGTTTGATCTCTCTTTATTTGTTTTGTTGTTGATATTCACTATGTAGTACTCCCCATTTATGATCATTTCATGAGGAAATGTCTTGATGGCTCACGGGCTACAAGCTAGGGCATCATGCATTATCTATGAGCTCACTGTTTGATCACCTCATGTCCCTATTTGATTGGCCAATTCTCAAATAGTGAGCTCATAAATAATGCATGATGCCCTAGCTTTTAGCCCGCTAGCCATCAAGACATTTCCTCATGAAATGATCATAAACGGGGAGTACCACATAGTGAATATCAACAACAAAACAAATAGGGACATTAGTAATAAAATAGGGACATCAATAATAAAATAATACAATTACTGTTTTGAATTTGAGTTCATAAAGATTAAGATATCCTACCTTGAATGCCTACCTCAAGTCATGGTTTCACTATGTATGACATCTCTACCCACATTCTATGTGCTTTGAGCCAATGAAATTTTTATCATCATGATGAAGTAATAGTGCATTAAATGTCTTACTGATGTCCCTATTTGATTGGATGGTTCTTTGTTTGTTATATTGCTTCTATCAAAATAGAGTGACAGTGGTGATTCAATGCATCTACAGCCTCAAAAACATGGTAGCATTGATCCAATAACAAAAAATACATTACAAATGTCAATCTCATAGTCTCAATGAAATAAATAGTGTATAGAACTATATATGGTGCACAATAGCAGCAAGCATCCAATGATAGTACTAACATTGCATGATGCCCAAGCTTAGATTCAAAATAGTAAGTGTATTAATGTATGATCTAATAGTAGAAACCTCATTGATTATTACCTTTCACTCCTCCATCATTATAGAAGAGATAACTACCTACAACCATATTTCATAATGCCTCCTTTGAAGTCATAGGTTAGTGTAAAATGGAGAAAGTATACAAACTCACCAATTTAATCTTATAAAACAACATATATTGTGTGAAGTGTTTGATCTCTCTTTATTTGTTTTGTTGTTGATATTCACTATGTGGTACTCCCCGTTTATGATCATTTCATGAGGAAATCTCTCGATGGCTCACATCTGCAAGCTAGGGCATAATGCATTGTTTATGAGCTCACTATTTGAGCACCTCATGTCCCTATTTGATTGGTCAGTGCTCAAATAGTGAGCTCATAAATAATGCATGATGCCCTAGCTTGCAGTGTGCGAGCCATCAAGACATTTCCTCATGAAATGATAATAAACAGAGAGTACCACATAGTGAATATCAACAACAAAACAAATAAAGAGAGATTAAACACTTCACACAATGCCTTGAAGGTAATACCAATGATGCCCTAGATCTCAAAGCTCATGAGTCATCAAGCATTCCAAATGAAAAGATGTAAACAATGTCAGTATTAAATAGTGAGCTCATGAACAATGTATGATGCCCTAGCTTGTAGCCTATGAGGCATCAAGATATTTCCTCATGAAATGATCATAAACAGGGAGTACCACATAGTGAATATCAACACCAAAACAAATAAAGAGAGATCAAACACTTCACACAATATATATTGTTTTATAAGATTTTATTAAGACTAAATATATTGTTTTATGAGCTCACTGTTTGAGCACCTCATGTCCCTATTTGATTGGTTGGTGCTCTTTTTGTTATATTGATGCTATTAGATCAAATAGGGACATCAATAATAAAATAGGGACATCAGTAATAAAATAATACACTTACTATTTTAAATTTGAGCTCATAAAGATTAAGATTTCCTACCTCGAGTGCCTACCTCAAGTCATGGTTTCACTATGTATGAAATCTCTACCCACATTCTATGTGCTTTGAGCTAATGAAATTTTTATCATCATGATGAAGTAATAGTGCATTAAATGTCTTATTGATGTCCCTATTTGATTGTTTGGTGCTCTGTTTGTTATATTGCTACTATCAAAATAGAATGGTAGTGGTGATTCAATGAATCTATAGCCTCAACAACATGGTAGCATGGATCTAATAATAGAAAATACATTAGAAATTCCAAGATCATGGTATCAATAAAATAAACAATGTATAAAACTATATATGGTGCACAATAGCAGCAAGCATGCAATGACAACAATAACATTGCATGATGTCTGAGCTCACATTCAAAATAGTAAGTGTATTAATGTATGATCTAATAGTAGAAACCTCATTGATCATTACCTTTCACTCCTCCATCATTATAGAAGAGATAACTACCTACAACTATATTTCATAATTCCACCTTTGAAGTCATAGGTTAGTTTAAAATGGTGAAAGTATACAAACTTACCAATTTAATCTTATAAAACAATATATATTGTGTGAAGTGTTTGATCTCTCTTTATTTGTTTTGTTGTTGATATTCACTATGTGGTACTCCCCGTTTATGATCATTTCATGAGGAAATGTCTTGATGGCTCGTGGGTTGCAAGCTAGGGCATCATACATTGTTTATGAGCTCACTGTTTGAGAAAATCATGTCCCTATTTGATTGGTCGGTGCTCAAATAGTGAGCTCATAAATAATGCATGATGCCTTAGCTTGCAGCCCGCGAGCCATCAAGACATTTCCTCATGAAATGATCATAAACAGGGAGTACCACATAGTGAATATCAACAACAAAACAAATAAAGAGAGACCAAAATTAAAAGTTTGGTCGAACTAAGTGTATAAATGAAGGATGAAACACATAGGAAGCTATGAGAAGGTGAAATGAAGCTAATGAAAGGAGGTATCTCCAATTTGTTTTGCAGATAGACACATTAAGGCTCATGTCAGATAATACAAGGGAATTCGATCAAAATAGGGAGGCAATCACTAGATTGTTGTCTAACTTTCAAAGAGAAGGCAATGACAAATGTTATTATCCATGCAAGAGTTGTAATAGCTTAAAGACAAGAAGAATCAAAATCAAAACAACAAAGAGACATTGTAGGGAGAATGGTCACATTGAAGCAGGGTTTTATTATCATCCAGTGGTAAGTTGTTTGTTATATTTTTTTCACAATTAATATACATATGAACCATGGAAGGAGGTTTGATTATCACATTGAAGGGGGGTTTGATTATCATTATTTTTATATAGGTTGATCTCCCCAGTGTGAATATAGAGGAACATGGAGGTGTGAGTATTGAAGTTGAAGATCATGATCCCATGGAAGATGACGAGCATGCGCCAGAAAACACATTTAACGATGATGGTATGAATGCATTGATCATTGACATATTTGGTACTAGTGTTATTTGTGTTGGTGTTGCTGCTGATGATGATGATTATGATGAGGATGACATTGACATCATCCATGATATACCTCTACTTGAGAAGGCAGACATGACCCTTTACAAAGGCTCCCAATCTACTCTTCTCTTTATTGTATTGATGTTGGTGAATTTGAAGGTTATGAATGGTTTATCTAACATAGAAATGTCACGTATGCTAAGGTTTGTCATATATGTCATTATAGTCTATAAACAGTGAAACATGTACCATTAAAATTTTTATAGTAACAACTTATATTATTTGTTGCAGATTGATAGGTGACTTTCTGTTACCACCATAAAATGTTCTCCCTCACTCGTACCGATAATTATGTGCCACTATGAAACATATTGGAATGGATACCAACTTGATCCACAAATATATATATATATATATATAAAACAAATATTGATTTTCATCGCAACTATGACGACCAAACAAAAGCGATGGATATCTGTCAGAAACATTTGACAGCTAGCCATCACATGCACAACATCGCTATTGGAAAAAAACTAAAAATGATAGATATACATCATAAATTTCTGACGGGTATCCGTCCCATGCACAACATCGCTGTCATTAAAAAACTACAAATGACAGCTATCCGTCATAAAATTTTGACAGCTCAATGGCTAGCCATCACATGAACAACATGTTTGTCGGCAAACAATTACAAATGATGGGTACTCGTCGAAAGATTCAGATGGGTAGCCATCATTTGTATTTTGTTTACGATGATTGGGCGTCACAATTGTGACATCCAAAAATTGACCCGATGGTATGTTCACCATGTTGGCACCCCTTTTTTTTGATGGCCATAGTCATCATAATTACAATGCCAAATGTAGCCATCATTTTTTTTGACTGCAAAACTATGATGATGGGTGGTGTCTTTTAATCGATGGTATACTATCAGAATTCTAACGGTCTTCCATCAGAAAAAAGGTCTCAAATATACTAGTGACTATTTTTTATTAAGGATAAAAATAGTTTTTGAAGGGAACAATAACCCTTTACATTAGATAGAAATATAGGAAGACTTGACACAAATAGAAAAAAGACAGTTGGGGGACACATCATAGAACAATAGAAACCCCCCCAACACTAGAAACTAGAAAAACATGACTGACACACCAAAAAAGAAGGGTGAAGACCAACCAGCATAGCTAAGAAATTTTTTCCATAAACTTCAATGTGTCTTCCTTCAAAAAATCAAATTACTGGATGGACTCTCGAAGAGCCATGATTTCCTTAGAATTTTTTTCTTTCTTTTTCTTCGTATTCGCTCTAGTACGAGAGCTAGGGCGAACAGGGTTAGAGCCTTTAGTATCTTCATCTTCAACAACAATGGGACCGTTATGTTAATATGATTTAGAACAACAAAGAGGGGGGTGAATCAGTTGTTCTTAGGTCTAGATGTATAAAAAAAACTTTAAAAATCTTCAACAAATTAGATCTAATAACCAATAGCTACTTGATCATTACTGATTTCATAGCAGAAACATATAACAGTGCAGTCCACTTATCCAATACTCTCTAACTTGTAAAACACAAAAATGTTCAAACCAAAACATTCACACAAGTATCAACACCAAGATTTATAGTGGAAAACCAATTAGGGAAAAGCCACCTTGTAACATGTTACTATTATGTTCACTCTTATGAAGTGAGCTTGGTGAAAAGCCAACCCTATCAAAGGTTACAAACACACTGTCAGGTGTGACCCAGTTAAAGGATTTAAACCACTCTGTTAAAAGTGTGCCTTGTTATAGGACTTACATACACTCCATTAGAATGCAACCTTGTTCAAAAGATTCATACATATGACTATTAGGTCAACCTTTATTAAAAGGATTTTGACTGATACAATGGTTAGAAAGTAGTAGTAGTATTGATCTGAAAAACATACAACTCACTTGTAAATATCAGATCCAATTTCGTACACATATGTTGGCTTACTGACTATGAACCTTTACCATCACCATCACTGATCTACTCAGAACTCTCTTTAAGTAATCACAACACTTCTCCTTCAGTCTTCTTTGCTTGTACAGTTAATAACATCAACAACACTTCTAGCATCCTCTCTTCTGTTAACCTCATGCTTAGGTTTCCTTAATACTTCCTCAATTAGGTAAATACAACTTTTATCACTTAATCTCCTTCGTAGATCTTAGGGTTAGGTCAGATTCATCAAATCCTTCCTACTTTATGTTCTTCGGCTATCCTTCTATAAATATCTCAAATCTCTTAATAGATTTACAATAAAATATTTTACAGTGTATTAAATACTTTCATACAATCAATAAATAAAGTCAACATGTTTTACATAATCCAAGAATTCAATGATGTTAGATAGAAATCTAAATTTTCCCTCAAATGTAAAATACTGACGCTTGGTCAATACAATGTTCAACTCCTTGGTCTTCATTAGAAAGCTCGGTCACCTCAAAAACTATTTCCGCGGCAATTAACTCATGTTCGGTCAACACTAAATTTACTTGGCATATACTAGCTTGGTCGACACTAACATCACTCGGCTTAAACTAGATTTCTTCACTTTTCTCAGTCAAGCCTACCAATTTAGTCTTCAATCATACGTAGATAAACAATACATTATCTTAACATTGTGCCACATAATCAAGACTCATTAAAATAACGAGATAACTCAACCTTTCCTTAGGTGCTATTGTTACCAAACTTTCTTTTCCCTTTCACAACAATCAAATAGATATACTACTTTCCTAAGTAGCAACAGTCTTACCAATTAAGATTTGACATCAATGACAATACAACAATTGCTTCAATTGCAGTTTTCAACAATCTCCCTCTTTGGCATTGATGGCAACACCATATGAATATCACATGAATTACAAACCAATCCAAAACTTATCTATCCATTAGAAATATTTATAATATCCTTAGCTTCATTCTGATATAGAATCAATTAGCCATGCTTGTATGATGGTCCACTGAATCTCTCCCTCTTACTTGATCTTATGTATTCATCTATGATCTTCTCCCTCTTTGACAAAAATGCCAAAGAAGCAACTAAAACATACATCCTGTAGATGTAGATATCATCTTTTCAATTTAGTAACAGTATTTCTCCCTCTGTCATCTTTTCTTATGACTGATTTTTGCCTTTGCTATACTGTTCACAACTCTAGGCGCCTCCTAAAGTGTGACCTGTCTCTGCATCAACTTGTTAGATACTCTTTGTAGCACATTTGATGTAGTGCTCCTAGCTTGACTAGGAAGCCTCAGTTAGGGGAAGGACCCCTAATTGACCTCTTAGGTATTCATGAGCTTCTTTAGGTAAAGCTTTAGTGAATATGTCTACTAGTTGTTCCTTTGTATTCATATTTTCCATTCGGGCCTCTTTATCTTTTACCAATTCTCTGAAGTAATGATACTTGATTGCAATGTGTTTGGTCTTTGTGTGCATCATTGGATTCTTAGAGATGTTAATAGCACTTGTGTTGTCATAGAAAATGACAATTGGTTCAGTTATTTCTTCTTTCATGCCTACCAACAATTGCTTTATCCATACCAAGTTTGAACAGTTCACAACTGCATCCACATACTCGGCTTTAGCAGTAGATTGGGAAATGCAATTTTGTTTCTTGCTTATCTGGGAAACTAATCTCTATCCCAGAAAGAAACCTCCACCACTAGCAATCTTTCTATCATCCACATTTCCTACCTAATCAGCATCAGTATACACTATTAGTTCAAACTTTTCATGCTTCTTGTAGTACAATCCATAGTCAGCAGTCCCTTTCAAATATCTCATTATTCTTTTGACAGCCATCATGTGTGTTTCCTTAGGATTGGTAGAGAATCTTTCCACAATCCCAATAGCTAAAGCAATATCTAGTCTACTATGTACAACATACTATAGCTTTCCAATCATAGATCTATACAAAGTCTGGTTTACTTCTGCAACATCATCATTTTTAGACAACTTTTGTCTAGTAGCCATGGGAGTACTTACTGGCCTTGAATCTTCCATACCAAATTTTTTTAGTATCTCATGAACATATTTAGACTGGGTGATGAAAATTTCTTTCTCCATCTGATATACATGTAAACCAACAAAAAATTTGATCTCCCAAAACATACTTATTTCAAATTCAGTTTGCATTTCATTTGAAAATTTCTTACACAAGGCATCTTGTCCACCAAATATAATATCATTACATGGACAAGGATTTCAAGGGTACCTGCTTTGAAAGACTTCAAGACAAACAAGGATTAGATGTTAGTCTAAGCATGAAATCAATGCAAAACAAAGAAAACTCTAAGCTAGCCACCTTAGATTGAGCCTAAACAGGTGCACCCAAGCACTGTTTGATTTGCTCTTGCTTAAGGGGATGTGGGTGTGCTCTCTAAGTACTTGGAGCAGACTCTAATGCATTTTAGGATGGATTTAGATCCATGAAAATCTCATAAATGGCACAAAATAGGTATAAAACACCTGATTTGCCCCTAAGGCCTGAAGGATCCAAATGATGTTGAAATGAAGATTAAGCTATATGATGCTTATGCTAAGATTGATTTTAGACCAAATAGAGATGTGATATGATGATATATGCTATGCAAAACAATGAAGTAAACTAAGTTAATCCATTATTGCTAAGCTATGATGTGTAAGAAAGCTTGAAGAAAACAAATAAATCTAACAATTAGGAATGATTATGCTAGAGCTAGAAGTAAAAGAGCATGATAACAATGCATGAAGATGAAAGACTAAGCTAATGAATTTTCTCTTGAAAGGAGGAGCATTTATAGGATTTGGGAAGGAGGAATGAGTGGCCAGGATCAAAATCTTTAAGAGAGGCCAAGATTCATTCAAAGGGGAGCACATGGATTGTGCTAGTTCAGGGCCACCTCCTTGTGACAAGTGTCACAAGGGCATTGGGTTGAAAGATGGGAGGAATGTGCACAATTTGGGAAATGTGCCTAAGGTCAAAGGGTGTAAGAAAGGGGTGAGGGGCTTCTTAAATGCATGATAAATGCATGTAAGAGGGATAAGAAGGCCTTAAATGCACTTAATGCATGTAAGAGAAGTCTCTAGAAGTTTGTTGACTTTGGCTTAAGCTTAGGAGTTGGCTAACCTTAGTTTAGGGAATGTGACAAGATTAGGGGAGGGATTAGGATTAGGATTAGGGTTAGGACTTTCTAGAAGAGTCTAGAATTTCCTTAGGATAAACATTGATTTTAGGAAATAAATAAAGATTTATTTATTTCCATGGTTTAGGTTTTGAGAATATTTATTAAAAATGAATTTAACAAATATGAGGATTAAATATTTAATCTTAATTAAATATTTTGAGTTGGGATTAGGGTTAAGAAATGATGGGATTAGCCTTTAATCGAAATTAAAGAGGGATTAGAAGATTCTAGAAGAAGTTAGTGGTCTTTAGGAAATTGGCAAGGTTTTGGGCAAAAAATAAATAAATTATTTATTTTGAGATTTTTGGTCAATTTATTAATTAAATAATTAATAAATAGGGGAATAATGTTTAAATAAGATTTAAGCATTTTTGGGAGGGATTTCTTAATTAAATATTTTTAATTAAGATAAAGGGATTTAATGACATAAAAAATAAATTAATTAATTAAATAAATAATTAATTAATAAATGATGATGTCATCAGAGATTTTTTAGAAAATAAAAATACTTTATTTTCTAATAGATTTTTAGGTGTCTACATTTTTCCCCTCTTTGATGCGATGCCGCAAGTGGCATGGCGTCAAAGACAAGAAAATAAGATGCCCGAGTCTAGAATTTAGAGGAATGAGGGGTTGTGCCCCCTTGAGAAAATAACGCAAGGAGTAAACATTGTAGAATTTTCTCGAAAGGAAACAAAGAAGGAAGGGCCTGGGAAGAAGGGGAGATAAATAACCAAGCTTCCAAGAGCAAAGATGGGTGAATGCAAGATGAGATGAAATGCAAAATGTAGGATGCAGCTACATGAGAGATGCAAGATGCAAGATTAATCTATATGATGCAAGATGCAGGGGATTAGGGAAGCTCCAAGTGCAAATGTGGAGAGCACAACCTCGTTTAATGTAGCAATGCTAGAGACTTGCCAAGGATACTGGGATCACGAGGCCTTGTCACCAGCGTTACAGAGGACTGACATTAAAAAGACATGTAGGGTTGCCCCAGCATCACACATGAAACCTGAAGGAGGCATGGTGGAAACGATGCTAAAGAAACCACAAACACACAACTGACTCACAAGCAGAAGCAAAAGATCAAAAGACCCTACCCCAAATTATCCTCATTCGTAGCGCACCATGATATAAAGGATCGTGGCGACTTTGAGTAGAGAACAACGAGAAGCTTTAAAAGATTAACAAGACCCAAAGGACAAAATCCAAGGTCAAAATGATAACTCCAAAAGACAACCTTTTCCAAGGAGAGAGATTTGATTCAATTGATGGTGGGAAGATTGGTCTAAATGTGTGGAAGGATACATCGACACGGACCTGGTGTGCTTGGTGGAAGATTGGGTCAGACAGGAAGGATACAACTAAGGGGACCCGTGATTAGGCTTAGGTCAGAAAAAATAGAAGCATACATCTGTGTGGACCTGATGCTGATGGGGAGAATGCTGTGTTGCTAATTGGAAAATGATGCAGTTCAAAGATGGTCATGATGATCAAGGATAGTCGACAATTGATGTTGCTAAAGTGTGAGGTGGGGTAGGACAAGATGTTTTATCAGATACTGCTACAGGACTAACAAGGATATGTACAACAAGACAATGACAAGGGATGATAGACACAAAGGATGGGACCTAAAGACACATATGTACAAATGAGCTTAGGTGGAGACATGACTGACGCTATGGTAAAAGACTCAGGATTAGGATGCACAAAGAACCTGGGGATGAAGCGAAAAACTCCAAAGATATGCAAGATGATGCCCCAGTTGGGCTGGAAAGACAAGATGGACTGATGGAAGATGTGTCCTGAAATGACACAGATTTGGGAAGGACATATCCCAATGATGATGATTGGATTGAGATTAGGGCCTGCTACAAGACTAAGGATGTGATTGGATTGGTCAGCTTGATCTTGGATGTTGGATAGCTAGAGGATGTGGATAGGATTGGAAGATGGCTAGAAGATTGCTAGGAATGTTTGGATAGGGATGAATGGCTTTAGATTACAATGAGGTTAGCCTATAGCTAGATACCAATGATAAGGGAAGATACTAGGTGATGGAAAGATGGAGGAAATGCTTAGGATGAGGATGATGGAACTGCTAGGAGATTTGGATGGAGGAAGATTTGGATTTGGATGGAAGAAACTACTGGGAGATCAGATGGTGGATTTGCTTGAGGATTGGAAGATGGAATGTTGGAGGAATTGCTAAGGGATCTGGATAGAGGAATGCTTGGGGAGATTGGATGGTGGATTTGGTTGAGGATTTGGGAGATGGAAGATTTTGGATGAAAGATAGTCTCCAAGGAATATGTTACCAAGGAATAAGATGCCCCCTGCTTAGGATAGTTCATGTATTTTAGAGACATGGGGTATGCTTGGATGGAAGATATGCTAACAAGAGGATAAGGAAGGTATATGGAAGCTAGGATGAATGGATTAGATAGAGGATATGTAGCCAAAAGGTGTGATGGATGCCAAGAAGGTGCCCAAAAGCATGTATACCTGGTAGTCTTTATTTTTTCATCAAGATCCAAAGGAGGATGAAGGAGGTGAGAGACAAATGGGATGGAGGAGATGTTGGATAAGATGGTGATAGAAGGGAATGGCCCCCAACTGCAGAAAGGAATTGGGGGGAGCCTATGCATGATGCCTGTTTGCCAGGTTTTCACCATGGTACTTGTCCAAGGTGCTTGAATTGCCAAGTTTTCACCATTGAACAAATGTTTTTCTCTTTTTCTTTTTATTTTCTTTTTTTTGATATTTTTCTCTGATTTTTCCAATTTTTATTGATTTTTCTGATTTTTTGCTGACTAGATGCCGACCTTCTGATATTCTGATGTGTTGATGCCTTTCCAATTTTGTTGACTTGCTGATTTCTCTGATCTTTCTGATGTGCTCGGATGTTGGTACAGCTTCACTAGGATGGATGGATTTATGTAAAAGCACAAATTGGATGGGGTAGATGGGATATATGGTGGTAGAAAGTGTTTGGATGGAAAGATGGAAAGTGATCATGATAGGGGGATGTTGTTAGGATCAACATTGGCACATGTTGTGAGGAAGATGAATGAAGTGGATGGGTTTTGGAAGATATAGGTAGATATGATGGAGGATTTATGCTAGGAGATTTTGGATCTTTGGGATCCAAAATAGATTGAGGAGATGGAGGAGAAGACTGAGTAGCTAGGGGTTTAGCAACTTTGGATGCCAATGTGGATACTTCTGTTAGATGCATTACATCATTTTTCTTTGGGATCCACATCATCTTTGTTTTAGCTTTGGCGGGCCTTTGTGGCCATTGGTATGCATAGGATTTTTCTTTTTCATTACTGGGCCTTTGTGGCCATGTAGCGGATTTTTCTTGTGCTTTGCTAGGCCTTTGTGGCCATTGGGATACATTGGATTGCTTGATTCGATTTTTCTTTGGTTGACCATGTCGTTTAGACTAGACATGGAAATCTTTGGATTTTTGTGGATATTTTCCTTTATGCATATTTGATATGGCATCCAAATTGCAAGGAGCATTGGAATGAATATGAGGAGATGTTTGGGATGGCGAAAATGTGGATGGGGAGATGAATGGAGATTGGTAGATAGGAGATATGGGCATGTGCCTTTGTTGATCTTGACTAGGGATGTTTGGATTTTGGATGAGGGATTGAGTAGGATAAGATGGTGGATGATATTTTGGGATATAAGGTCCCAAAATGGATTGGGTATGTAGAGGATATGTGCTAGAAGATTTTGGGACATAGGGACCCAAAATGGATTTGGAGGATGAAGGAGGAATGTGATAAGTTGTCCTGGGTTGTAATGATGGGGGAGGAGGAATAGCATTGTATGTTTTGGGAGATGTGATGGTGGGTTTGGAAGGCTGCTTGAATTTGGCTTTAGCTATACCAACATTTCTAGAGGAAGTGCCTTCTTCTGATGTGTGACCAATGCCACATGATTTTGGATGTTTCTTGTCTTGAATGGGCTCTAGATTTCCTTGTTCATGGATGCCTAGGCCTTTGCCTTGATAATTCCATTTCTTGAGCATTTTATCCAAACAAGGATATTTCTGACTTGGGGAATATGATAAACATCCAGTTTTTGGTTCCCTGATGGAAGATATGAAACTAATTTCTTCTACTTCAAGTGGACTACCTTTGACAAATGTAAGTGATCCAAGAGGATAGAGTGATGGTTGTGGGATAGTTTGGATTGGAAGATCCTCAAGAGGAGAGGATGGGATGATGGGATCTTGACTGGGATTGGGAGATAGTAACAGATCTTGAGATGGATGAATAGGGATTGTAGGATCTTGGATTGGAAGAATTGGGATTGTAGGATTTTGGATTGGGGGTGATGGAAGCAATAGAACATGTGATGGGAGAAGTGAAGGGATTGGATCTTGATTTTCTTCTATGAGTATTTCATCATGCTTTTGGGAAAGATCTTGAGATGAAAGGATTTGTGTGTGGATAGAGTGTTGGGGGATGCATGGATGGACTCTTCAGATGGGGTGGATGGAAGGATGGGAGATTCTATAGCTGTGATGGTAGGAAGAAGGGTGAACTCATGGGGCTCACTAGATGTGCTTTGGATAATGCTAGGAGGAGGTGATGTTGGTAGGCATTGGATGGAGACTTTAGATGGAAGGGACTCAATGATGCTAGGAGATGGAAGAGGATCAATGTATGAAAGATAGATGACAGATGGGAGTGATGGATGGGCCTCATCAATGATGGCTTCACATGAAGGTTTGAGATGGCTTGGATCTTCAACTTTAGGAGTGGGATTTGTTATTGGCTTCCTTTTGAAACTCCTTGGAGACTTCCGGTTTGGAGGAGGTGAGGGATTAGAATGTGTAGAAGATGGGGAGCTTGGATGGTCCTCAAATGAAGGTGGGGTGGAAGATTTTGAACTTGCTTGAGGGGATGATGGTGTTGAAGAGGTAGAGGTGATGGATCGAGGTATGGGATATGAAGCGGTTTGAAGGATGTACTTTGCTTGTGGGAGGGGATTTTTGGAAATGTGGTTTGGAATAGAAGATGGTGGATTGAGATAGGATGGAGGATTGGGGAAAAGGATTGGGAGACTTGGTGTTTGGTTTTGAAAGGGTTTTGGAGGATAAGTGGATGGAGGTTTTAGATAAGGGAAATAGCGTGAAGTGTTTCGAGGGGATGGTGGTGATTGGGATATGACCATAGAAGGAGATGGAGGTATGAAGGATGCATATGGAGGATGTGTAGGTTTAAGATAGGGATAAGGTGTGGATGGATAAGATAATAGATTTGCCTTGCCAAGGACATGAAAGGGAGTGCTAGTGGATAAGCGTGAAGGCATGATAGGATACTTTGGAGGAATGATTGGATACTGGGGGATGTTTGGAGAAAACTTGCTAAGATTTTCAAAATATGCATCATGATCTACAAGGCTTTCATCATCTTTGGGATAGGATGGATTGAGGTGAGAGACATAATAACCAAACTCATCATAATAGTTTTGAGACATGCTGACTTGTGGATGAGTCGGATAGGAATGAAGGATGAAGATGGATTGGAAGACTAAGACTCAGATTGGGATGACTGACAGGATCATACTAGGATTGGATTTGGCTTAAGATTGGAAGAAGACTGACTCTAGAGGAAGACAGACAAGGGGATGGGGGATGACCAAGATGACTTTGCTAACCTAGGATAGGAGGAAAGGATGACAAGACTAGACTGAATATGACTGGAAGACCATGATTTGAGATTCTGAAAGAATTGGACATTTTCTGGATTTTGGTAGGATTTGGACTGACATGGGTTTCCTGAGTATCTTTGAACCAAGTTGTAGATCAGTTTGATGTTTTTCCAATGGCAAAGGATAGATTTCAACAAAGATTTTTGAAAAAGCAATCTCTACAAGGGACAAAGCAACCTTGCGGGATACAAGCAGGATGACTGACTCTGATAAAGCTTTGAAAGTGTATGTCTCAACAATGTTTTCATGGAGTTTTGACTATCAAGCACTTCAAACAGATCTACCTAATGAAGGTGAGTATCAAAATTGCTTGCCCACATCTTGGTATCCCCTAGAAGGGAATACAAATGGTGAGTAATCTTGAGGTGACCCGGTAAACCCCTTGGAATCGGTCCTTAAACAAGGATTTTGATACTTTCAGATGTAGATAGGGTAGCCTCTATTTTATCAAGTTTTAAATAGTTCCATGGAGTCTCCATACCCAATTATGCTGACCGCCTGTGACTCACTTAAGAGCCTAGCCAACAATGCTGGGGGAGGAATATTTACTTGTCCCCAGACATTTGCATTTGGCACAAAATGCTCGTGGATTAGGAGATATAAGTGAGTAATTTTTTCCTTCACTTTATTTATATACCGATCGGGGGGGATACCAGTTTGAGGTTGTTCTCCGAGGAGGAAGTGCTTTTCCCTGGACAAGCCTCGCTAAAAGTAGAACAAGTGAACTTTTCCAAGTTCAAATGTTCTACGTTGCTTATTTTAACAAGGATTTTGCAAGAAGATAAAGCTCCTAGATGCACATCAAGCAAGTTTGTTCATTTTCCCAAATTGATTAAGTGATGTTTGAACTTTGAAATTTTGAAGACACAAGTGCTTAGATTTTGATTTGTTCTTTCTCCAAAAAGTAAATGATTTGAGCAGTTGTAAGTTCTTTCCTTTTGGGCATTCAAGATTGATATTTGCGAGTTGATTTAAGAACTTTGAAGATGTGCTTTTTTTTGTCTTTAAGGCATTCAAGATTGAATTTACATTTTGCTTGAATTGAAAAGGAGGGAATAGAGATGCTTGTTCTTTCCAATTTAGATCATTCAAGATTGTGTTTGATTTTCAAAATGATAATGACTCTTAGGACCTAAGTTCTTTTCCTTAGTTTCATTCAAGATTTGTTTGACCTTTTTTTTTTTATGAATCTGAGAAAATTTAAGGCAAAAACACAGTCAACAGCAACACTGTCCAGCTAATACGCGACACCAAAAAACTCTCAGGCGATAGCAGAATGTTTATAGGCGACAGAGAAAATAGCGCAGGCGATAGAGAAATGATTCCAGGCGACAACTAAATATTCCCAGGTGACAACAAAAGCTCTCATAGGTGATAGCAAGATATGCATAGGCGATACTCAAACATACCTAGGCGACACTAAATCAGGCTTAGGTGACACTTAAATAGGTAGAGGTGAAACTTAATCATGCATAGGTGACAATGAAAAGTTTCTAAGCGAGACTTAAAAATGCAAAGGCGACAGTAAAATGTGCATGGGCAGCAAACAAATTATTACACGTGGTAGTGAAATGATTACAGGAGATAAATGAAGTATGCTACGTGATAACGGAATGATTGTTGGTGAGAATTTTGTATGTGGAGGCCTAAATGTTTATCTTATAAGCGTGACTATTTCTATTGCAGGCGACAGAAAAGAAGTTAAGACAGAATAGAAGTTATCGAGCACAGAATTCTTCAGGAAGTAGGCGTCAATACAGAGCTCATAGGCATGATCAAAGTCTTTGTAGGCGTGACTTAACTATGCTTCGGCGTGACTAAACTATGTGTAGGTGACATTTCATCTATTTCCTACAAATTATTCATGAAAAATGGTAAATATGAGAGTACAAAGTATGATTTAATCAAGCTGATTTGTGGGTTTGGGTCCCACCAGGCATGCCAGAATGTGGACAAGGCTTTCGAGGGTACCTGCTTTGAAAGACTTCAAGACAAACAAGGATTAGATGTTAGTCTAAGCATGAAATCAATGCAAAACAAAGAAAACTCTAAGCTAGCCACCTCAGATTGAGCCTAAACAGGTGCACCCAAGCACTGTTTGATTTGCTCTTGCTTAAGGGGATGTGGGTGTGCTCTCTAAGCACTTGGAGCATACTCTAATGCATTTTAGGATGGATTTAGATCCATGAAAACCTCATAAATGGCACAAAATAGGTATAGAACACCTGATTTTCCCCTAAGGCCTCAAGGATCCAAATGATGCTGAAATGAAGATTAAGCTATATGATGCTTATGCTAAGATTGATTTTAGACCAAATAAAGATGTGATATGATGCTATATGCTATGCAAAATAATAAAGTAAACTAAGTTAATCCATTATTGCTAAGCTATGATGTGTAAGAAAGCTTGAAGAAAACAAATAAATCTAACAATTAGGAATGATTATGCTAGAGCTAGAAGTAAAAGAGCATGATAACAATGCATGAAGATGAAAGACTAAGCTAATGAATTTTCTCTTGAAAGGAGGAGCATTTATAGAATTTGGGAAGGAGGAATGAGTGGCCAGGATCAAAATCTTTAAGAGAGGCCAAGATTCATTCAAAGGGGAGCACATGGATTGTGCTAGTTCAGGGCCACCTCCTTGTGACAAGTGTCACAAGGGCATTGGGTTGAAAGATGCGAGGAATGTGCACAATTTGGGAAATGTGCCTAAGGTCAAAGGGTGTAAGAAAGGGGTGAGGGGCTTCTTAAATGCATGATAAATGCATGTAAGAGGGATAAGGAGGCCTTAAATGCACTTAATGCATGTAAGAGAAGTCTCTAGAAGTTTGTTGACTTTGGCTTAAGCTTAGGAGTTGGCTAACCTTAGTTTAGGGAATGTGACAGGATTAGGGGAGGGATTAGGATTAGGATTAGGGTTAGGACTTTCTAGAAGAGTCTAGAATTTTCTTAGGATAAACATGGATTTTAGGAAATAAATAAAGATTTATTTATTTCCATGGTTTAGGTTTTGAGAATATTTATTAAAAATGAATTTAACAAATATGAGGATTAAATATTTAATCTTAATTAAATATTTTGAGTTGGGATTAGGGTTAAGAAATGATGGGATTAGCCTTTAATCGAAATTAAAGAGGGATTAGAAGATTCTAGAAGAGGTTAGTGGTCTTTAGGAAATTGGCAAGGTTCTGGGCAAAAAATAAATAAATTATTTATTTTGGGATTTTTGGTCAATTTATTAATTAAATAATTAATAAATAGGGGAATAATGTTTAAATAAGATTTAAACATTTTTGGGAGGGATTTCTTAATTAAATATTTTTAATTAAGATAAAGGGATTTAATGACAAAAAATAAATAAATAAATTAAATAAATAATTAATTAATAAATGATGATGTCATCAGGGATTTTTCAGAAAATAAAAATACTTTATTTTCTAAAGGATTTTTAGGTGTCTACAATCATCTACAAAGATCTTAGCTAACAAGATTCCTTTACCTTCTTCATCTTTCATGTATAGATTGCTTGTGTCATTTGTCCTTGAGAATCCAATCTATATTAGGTAGTTGTGTAGTCTCTCATACCATGCTCTGGGAGCTTTCTTTAGTCCATATAGTGTTGTATTTAGTTTGCAAACCATGTGTCTTTTGTTTGGATCAACAAATCCTTCTGGCTGTTCAATATACACTTCTTCTAATATACCAATTAAAAATGTAGACTTAACATCCATTTGGTATACCTTGAAATCTTTATAGGCAGCATATGCAAGTAAGGTTCTTACTCCTTCCAATCTAGCTACAAGGGAAAATGTCTCCCCATAATCTATTCCTTCTTCTTATGCATAGCCTTTGCATACCAGCTTAGTCTTGTTTCTTGTGATTTGACCATGCTCATTCAGCTTATTTTGGAATACCCACTTTGTCCCAATGACATTTTTATTTTCTAGTCTTGGCACCAAAGTCCAGGTATCATTCTTCTCTATCTGGTCTATCTCTTCATTCATTGCTTGTCTCAATCTTCATTTTCTAATGCCTCCTTTGTTGTCTTAGGCTCGAATTCACATAGTAAACATGTTGGATCTCTTGTCTTGCTTTTGGTCAGAACTCTAGTATCTTTGTCTCCAATAATCTGTTCAGGCTTGTGATGTCTCCTTACATATTGTGCTAGAACAGGTTCTGCTCTCCTTTCATTTTGCTCTTCAGGTTCACCAACAAGATTGTCAGATTCAGCTTCTGAATGCTCGACAACCTCTCCCTGATACTCAGTAGCTTCTTCTTGTCACTTGACACATTCTTCTTCTCTCTGAGCATTGTTTTCCTGATGCTCGACATTTCTTACCCGAGGATCAGCATCAGGTGCAAGTCTATCACTTGCCTCTCCTTCCTCTATATACACAAAAGATATGTAATCTTCTAGTTCTCTTTTACTGTCGACTTCATTTCTCTTTGCATACTCATCAACTTTGACATTCACACTTTCCATAATTTTGTTAGTGTTAGAGTTCAAACACTTATAAGCTTTACTTTTTGTGGAATAGCCTAGGAATTTACCTTCATCTCTTTTAGCATCAAATTTTCCATTCCTATTGTCCTTTAGTATGTAACATTTACTTCCAAAAATTCTAAAATACTTTACATTAGGTGCATACCCATGCGATAACTCATAAGGTGTTAGATTTGTACCTTTTTTAATTTGTACTGGGTTAAGAGTATAAATAGCTATACTTACAGCTTCTTTCGAGTACTTTTGTGCAACATTATTTTCAATCATTAATGTCCTGGCACAATCCAAGATAGATCTATTCCTTCTCTTTGCTATACCATTCTATGGAGGAGTTCTAGGTGCAGACATCTATCTTTTGATCCCTCAATCATTGCAAAATAGATTAAATTCACTAGATATAAATTCTCCACCTCAGTCAGATCTCAGACACTTTAGGTTTCTACCTGTCTCCTTTTCAACCTTAGCCAAATACCACTTAAAGAAATGAAAAGCATCAAATTTTTCTTTTAAGAACATTACATGCATCATTCTAGTATAATCATCAACAAATAGGATAAAATATCTAGCACCACAATAGCTTTGTACACCCATTGGTCCACAAAGGTCAGTATGAACCAAATCTAAGGTATACTCAGAAGTAAAAGTTTTTCTCTTGAAACTAGACTTTGTCATCTTACCCAATTGACATTCTTTTCACATTACATTCTCAGGTTTCTTGAATCTAGGTATACCTCTCACTTTCATTTTCTTACTAATTTCTACTAGATTATCAAAGTTAACATGACATAGCTACGTGTGCCATAACCAAATATCATCAAGTTGTGCAATCATACATGTTTCTTTAGATAGGTCTAGATAGAACAAATTACCTCTTGTCTATTCTCCACTTCCAATCAGTTCACCAGTGGCATCAACTATTTTGGCCTTCCTATGATGAAATTCTACTCAATAGCCAGTGCTATTAAGCTATGCAACACTCAGCAGATTATAGTTAAGACCCTCAACCCAATAAGCATTTTCACAAGTGATCTTATCAGTCATCTTAATCAATCCTTTTCCTCTAACAGGACATGGTGCATCATTACCAAATTTTAGACTCCTACCTTTATAATGATCTAAGGTGTCAAACTTACTCTTGTCACCAGTCATGTGATGTGAACAACCGTTGTCAATAATCCATTTATCATTTTTGTTCACATAAGATATCAATGCATTTTTCTTATCCTCGTCAGATTCATCTTTCATTGCAACATAGCCAACCTCAATTTCAAAATCATCACTATTAGTGTCAGTCTCTTCTTCGACAATATAGCAGGATTTCTTACCTTTTCCTTTGTAGTCCTTGTATCTTTGGTAACCTCTATCTTCTCTTTTGTCTTTATGCTTGTTGTCTCTTTCTTTATCCTTATCATCCTTTTCAGGACATCTAGCAGCTATATGACCAACTTTATTACATGCAAAACATATAATATGGAGTTTACCTTTGTACTTTCCTTTTCCCCTTTTCAGTCTTCTAGCCATAAGAGCTTCTAAATCCTCAAGTTCTTGATCAAATGTGTCACTATCACTTTCACTTTCACTTTCACTGATGCATCTTTCTTTTTCCTTCTTTGACTTACTCAGAACCATTTGTGACTTAAAAGCATATTCAACATTACCAATAGTGAAGTTATCATAGTTAGAAAGTTCAAAAGTAGTAAGCTTATGAACCAAACTTTCCAAAGTAAGAGTATTGTTAGGGTTACATCTAGATTCCTAAATTGCTGAAATTTTGATGGCATAGATAGGATGCAGAGTTCTCAATAATTTTCCAATTACAGTTTCATCATCAATAGTTCCATTTTCTCCTCTAATAGTATTTACAACTTCTTTTATTCTACCACAATATTGTGCAATATTCTCACCTTCTTGCATTCTCATTTCATCAAATTTACCTCTTAGGATCTCGACTTTTTCTCTTAATACATTTATGTCACCACCATAGATGTTTGCAAGGGTGTCCCACATTTTCTTTGCATTACTGTAGTCTTTGATGTCTTCAAATTATGGATAACTTAGGGCAGATGCAACTTCCAACATTGCTTGGTTATGCTCTTGTTTAGCTTTCATTTCCTTGGCAGTTAGAGGTGCAACAGGTATGATAGTCATGTTCAATGCAATATTTTGTAGAATCACCAATACTAGCCAGATGTAGCTTCATCAAGCTTTTCCATGTAGGGAAGTTCTCCTTATTCAGCTTTGGTACCTCCTTCTTATACATCCTAATCATTTGCTTCAAGTACCTTCAAACTTGTTCTTTGTAATCACCAATAGCTCTGATACCAATTGTTAATATGATTTAGAACAATAGAGAGGGGGGGTGAATCAGTTGTTCTCAGGTCTGGATGTATAAAACAAACTTTAAAACTCTTCAACAAATTAGATCTAATAACCAACAGCTACTCAGTCATTACTGATTTCATAACATAATCATATAATAGTGCAGTCCACTTATCCAATAGTCTCTAACTTGTAAAACATAGAAATGTTCAAACCAAAACATTCACACAAGTATCAACACCAAGATTTATGGTGGAAACCCAATTAGGGAAAAACCACTTTGTAACATGTTACTATTATTTTCACTCTTCTGAAGTGAGCTTGGTGAAAAGCCAACCCTATCAAAGGTTATAAACACACTGTCAGGTGTAACCTGGTTAAAGGATTTAAACCAATCTGTTAAAAGTGTACCTTGTTATAGGACTTAAATACACTTCATTAGAATGTAACCTTGTTCAAAGGATTTATACATATGACTGTTAGGTCAATCTCTGTTAAAAACATTTTGACTGATACAATGGTTAGAAAGTAGTAGTAGTATTGATTTGAAAAACATACAACTCACTTTGTAAATATCAGATCCAATTCCATACACATATGCTGGCTTACTCACTATGAACCTTTACCATCACCATAACTAATCTTCTCAGAACTCTCTTCAAGCAATCACAACACTTCTCCTTCAACCTTCTCTGCTTGTAGAGCCAATAACATCGACAACACTTCCAACATCCTCTCTTCTATTAACCTCATGCTTAGGTTTCCTTAATACTTCCTTAATTAAGTTAATACATCTTTTTTCACTTAATCTCCTTCGTAGATCTTAGGGTTAGGTTAGATTCATCGAATCCTTCTTACTTTATGTTCTTCAGCTATCCTTCTAGAAATATCTCAAATATCTTAATATATTTACATTAAAATGTTTTACAATGCATTAAATGCTTTCATACAATCAATAAATAAAGTCAACATGTTTTACATAATCCAAGAATTTAAGTCAGCTGGAAATCTGAATTCTCCCTCAAATGTAAAATATTGACACTCAGTCAATACAATGTTCAACTCCGTGGTCTTCATTAGAAAGCTTGGTCACCTCAAAAACTATTTCCTCAGCTATTATTGTCTTCCTCGGCAATTAACTGATGTTCGGTCAACACTAAATTTACTCAACATAGACTAGCTCGGTTGACACTAACATCACTTAGCTTAAACTAGATTTCTTCACTTTTTCTCGGTTAAGCCTACTAGTTTAGTCTTCAATTATACTTAGATAAACAATACATTATCTTATCATTGTGACACATAATCAAGTACTCATTGCAATACCAAGATAACTCAACCTTTCCTTAGGTGCTATTGTTACCAACCTTTCTTTTCCCTTTCACATAAATCAAATAGATATAGTACTTTCTTAAGTAGAAATAGTCTTACAAGTTATGGTTTGACATCAATGAAAATACAAAAATTGCTTCAATTGTAGTTTCCAACACATTATTCCCTTCTAGAACAAAGAGAAGGGCCCTCAGGTTATCAGTGGTCACCTTCATGCCCTCAAAGTTCTACTTCATTATTCTCTTGAGGGTTTCTTCAATGCTCAGGATATAGCTAGAGGTAGTCTACATGCAAAAGTTGACAATAGCATTTTTTTTTTTCTAGATTCTCCATTAGACCTTGGCCATCAAAACCAAAAAATTTCTTAGCATCAGTATAGGTAGTGTTCATAGGCTTGGCAAGAAGCAAGGCAATTTTGTTCACTTTGTCCTCCAGCTCAGAGTACCTGATACTGACATCTTGGATTTTGTCATACAACTAGGAGTTTATTTGCATATCCATACCAGACCACTCGTCAAGAACCTACATGAACCCAAAATTACCTTTACCCTTCTTAGTATTATCCTCCTAGATTCTCCCAATTTTCTTCTCTCGGTCCTTCTTGTCGGTGCCTACTTTTTTATCTTTGACCTTCTCAGAGATAGCCCTAGAAATTGTTTCCTCATTAGAGGACAAGTCTTCATAATCCATAAGAATAGGGGAAGTGTGGATAATTAGAGGGTTGGAACACTCTTCAATGTGAGCCATGGAGAAAGAAATAGGAGGATCAGAGCTAGACACAACCTGGGGGCTAGCACTCATATCAATTTTCTCCATGTTAGTAGTTTCCTCAGGAACATAGTTGTCATCTGGGCCTTTAGTCTTAAAATCCCTAGTTTTGGCACTACTGGCTTTATCGCTCTTAGTATCCAAGGAAGGCTTAGAAGCAATATCTTGAGGGTCTTGGTCCTACTCATCATGGTAGTTGCTGAGGTTTTGATCCTCTTCTTGCACCTTCGTATCTTTGTCAGTTTCCATACCCACCTCCTCAAAGAGGAATTTAGTAGCTTCAGATATGTCATTGTTTTTATTTCTCTCACACACTCTAGTGTCATCATTAGTGTCCATGCCAGCCTCTTCCATGAGGAATTTGGCCACTTTCACCATCTCTCAAGTAGGGTTATCTTTATTTTTCTTATTGGGAGTATTACTGTCAGTCAGGAGGGATCTTTTACCCTTCTCCTTATTCTTCCCAAGGGTCAGGGTAGAATCCTAGAAGTTAGACTTGGCATACTCATAAATGAGAAAAATAAGCCCATCATGAAGAATAGGCTTCTTAGGGTTCTTCCTATTCTCCAAAATTTTAGTACCAAGAGATTACAATAGAAGGTAAGGAAAAGAGATTTTCCTCTTGTAATGAAAATTATTCACCAGCATGAAATGAAAATTGTAGACTCTAGTGTATGAACCCTCAAGAGTAAAGTACTATATAATGGCTTTGACAAGTTTAGCCCAAAGCAGTTTCATGTGGCTATGAAGAACACAATCCCCATACTGTTTCACAAGGAGGGATTTCTCACCTTGAGACTTGGGGTACATTCTAGCCACATTATGGGCCATGATCCTACCTCTATAATACTTCAAACTAGACATTTGTAAACCCATAATCTCATAAATAAGATTTTCAGTAATATTAAAGGTTTTACCACAAAGGGTAACTTTATCGTTATTCCAATTGTTAGCAAACTCCTTGGAAATGTCTTTGTCCTAGCCATGTAATTTCTCCATATAAGGTGTGACTCCACCTTCCTTGATCTTTTCCCAGACTTTTTCCTCCTTCCATTTGTAGACAATCAGTTCCTCGCATTTCAACTTACCCCCCATATTACTAGAAACCCAACAACTAGTCTTAGGCACAAGGAAATTGCCAAAATTGTTAACAAAAATGTAGAGCAAAAGAGTACTACTAAGGGCTGCCACTTTAATAGGATTAAAGAAGGCAATGAGGATTCTAAAAACACACTTGTTTTTATTTTTTCTCTATCCTTTAAGTGTGTGAGGTGCTATTGTGAGGCTTTTACGCCATTTATCCTTTCTAATCATCATAATTAATAATTAATCTAGGATTTTGATGGATTTGGTCATACCTTATGAGGCTAAGGACTTCTTTACTTAAGCCTTGATTACCTTGCTAGTAGTTGACATCATCATTGTGAGCTCCCACATTCTCCAAGCTATCAACCATAGTGTTAGCTTCTCTAGACACATGAGAGTCATGTGTATCTTAAAAATCATTAAGGTGCCTTTTAATCTGGCTGATGATGTACTTCATATTTCATGATAGTTTATGATTACCTTTAATACAGTTGATGATATTCATGGAGTCCCCTTCTAGCTAGAGTTTGGTGTAGTTATGATCCTTGGTGAGCTTACAACAATAAAGGGATGCCATGGCCTCAACCACGTGGCTAGACTAGATTCCAATAGGTAAAGTAGTAGTAGCAACACAACAACCTTGGTGGTTTCTAATAATGCTCCCACATCCAAAAATGCCAAGATTACCCTTCACAAAGCCATCAAAATTGACTTTGTACCATCAAGGAGGGGGAGAGTTCCAGACAACACCTTCATGACTGGTGAGAGAAGTCTTAGGTATGGAAGAGAAATTCCAGTTAGTAAGGACATCCTTATCAATAATGCCTTCCAGTAATTTAGGTCTTTGTTCACAAGCCAAGTGGACACTTTCAGTAATACTTCTAATAGCTTTGGAGCCAACCAACAAGGGAGTAGAAAGGTTGTTTCTAAATATCAATTTCTTTCTTTCTTTCCAAATCCTCCAAATAACATGGGGAGTAGTGTAATTCCAAATCAATTTACCCAATTTGTGAGAAAAAGGAGAGAGCCATTGGGAAATGAATTCTTTGATGGTGCTAGGGAACACCCATATGATATTCCAGTCCTACATCACAATCGACCAAACCTCCCTAGAAAAAATGCAGTGTAAAAGAAGGTGGAGGGAACTTTATGCATCTTGCATGCAGAGGTAGCATCTATTAGGAAGCATCCAACCTTTCTTAGCTAGTTTCTTTGTAGTAAGCACTTTATCCTCAACAATCAACCAATAAAAAATGTTAATTTTAGGGATAAGGGAAGGAGTCCAAACCTTAGCCCAAAAGGGCTCAGAGCCCAAAGTGGAAGATAGAGAGTACGTTGAAGCCACCAAGAATTTTACACTGGGATTGGGAGACTAGATGATTTGATCATTAACATTCTCATGAATAAACCAAGGGGTTAAGTCAAGATTGACATTTTTCAACTGGGGGTCTATGTCACAAAGCCTGATCCACTTATTATTTCTCTAGTAATCAAAGATTTTTCTCCCAATTATGCTAGTACATAAGTTAGCCAGATGGGCCATATCATTGAAATGGATGAGGGGTTTGTCCTTGATCCAAGGATCTTCCTAGAAGTTGATTACCCTGCCATTTCTAATACTCCACCTAACACCTTTGGCAGCAAGAGATTTAGCTTTTAGGATACTATTCCAAATGAAGGACCCATGGAAATTGAGAGAGGAGGTGAGGAAAGCATCGATGGAAGGGGTGGATAAAAGGTACGTAGATTTGAGAATTTTATTCCACTCTTTTTCCTCTTTGAAAGTTCTCCAAATTTTCTTAGCCAATAGAGCTAGATTGAAGTCTTTAATTTTCTTGATACCAAGACTGCCATGCTTAATAGGTTTGCAGATATTATCCCAAACCAGAATATGGATCCTAATTTTCTCCTTCATGCCAGACCAAAAAAATCTTTTCTGCAAATGCTCAATAGTGTCAGCAAACTTAGAAGGGATTCTGAAGAGGCTCAAAGCATAAATAGGAAGATTCTGAAGGGAGGCTTTGAGAAAGATGATCTTTCTAGCTTTGCTAAGGAGAGCCCCTTTCCAACCAACCATCTTATGGTTGAATTTATCATCAATGTTGTTCCAAAAGGAGTCTGGGGGTTTTAGACCCAAAGGAAGACCCAGGTAGCTAGAAGGGAAAGAGGAGACCTTACATCCAAGAATAGTCACCATTTTTTGTTTTCTATGCAGGGGAGTATTAATAAAGAAAAGAGAGCTTTTATTCCAGTTGATAAGTTGGCTCATAGTTGAGGAGTAGATTTTCAAAGCTTGCTTGATATTTATAGCTTCCTTAATCAAGGAAGATCCCATTAAGACTGTGCCATCAACAAATTGTTCATGAGAACAAGGTTGGTAGGAAGAGGAGGGAATCAGACCCTAGATAAGACCATCATGAACTAATTTAGAGAATAATCTTCCAATGCATTCTTCCAAAATGGAAAAGAGGATTGGGGAAATAGGATCCCCTTGTTGGAGACCTCTAGAAGGGAAGAAGAGGTTGGAAGCCAAACCATTTGCTAGCACTGAAATAGAAGGTGTGTAGATCAGTTGCTGGATGAGGTTCACTACATGACTTGAAAAGCCAAAGGCTAGAAGAAATCTGTAGAGGAAGTCCCAATCCACTCTGTCATAGGATTTTGAAAGGTTGACCTTCATGAGGAAACCTTGTTTCTACGAAACCTAAAATGAATGGATATTCTCATGAACAGTAATAATAGAGTCTAAGATCTATCACGTCAACACAAAACCATTCTACTAGGGGGAAATAATCATAGGGAGGAAAGCAAGATCTCTCACTATGAGGACTTAAAAGATGATCTTGTAGAAGGTATTACACGGGGTGATAGGTTTGAAGCTCTCCATAGAATTGACACTAGGTTTCTTGGGGATAAGAAAAAAGAATGTCTAATTAGCTTCCTTAAGCATAGAAATAGCCCCAAAGAATTCTTTAACTGTAGCCGAGATATATTTTTTCACAATTTGCCAAAAAGATTGGAAAAAGAAAGGGGGGAAGCCATTCAGACTGGGAGATTTTTCCCCCTCAAAGGAAAAGGTAGCAACTTTAATCTCTTTAGAGAAAGGGATTTTATACATAAAATCATTGGCTTCCTAGTCAAGGATACAAGGGATGGAATCCAACAACATATTCTAATTATCCAAGGAGAGGGAGGGGTCCCTGGAGAGCAGAGAGGAAAAATAAGAAAAGACTTCTTTTTTTATGTCCTCCTCCTTATCTAGTTTACAAAGTGGGCTATTGAGACAGTCTATCATTTTGTCTACCTTATGTTTCTAAGATTTTATATGGAAGAAATGAGTGTTCTTATCCCCAGCTTTAAGCCAAAGATCCCTAGATCTTTGTCTCCAGAAGCATTCTTCCTTCGAGATGATGTTATGATAGTCAGCCTGAATTTTATTTTCCTTTAGTTTTTTCTCCTCGGTAAAGCCCTCCTTTTGATTACTATCTTGTAATTCCTAAAGGTCAGACTAAGTAGTGATTTTAGCTTTGAAGACGTCTCCAAAAATTTCCTTATTACACACTTTGATTTTGTTTTTGATTCTCTTAAGTTTTTGGACAACTTTATACATAGGTGTTTGCTCTACTTGGACATTCCACTAGTTAGCAATGTTACTTTCTAAGTCTGGGTGCTGCATGCACATTTTCTCAAATCTAAATGGAGGGTTTCTTTTACCTAACAGGGGGTTAGCTTGAAGGGAAATGGGAGAATGATCAGAGCCTATGTGGTGTAGAGTAGACAGTGAGTAGGTGTAGGAAAGGATTCATTTCATAGATATCAGAGCCCTATCTAGGTGGACTTGAATCAAGTCATCACCAGTTCTATGATTGGACCAGGTATAGGTCCCTCCTTTGAGATTGAGGTCCAAGAGGGAATGATAATTAATGAAATCCATGAGATCCACACTACTGTCACTCTGGGAAGAGACTCCCCTAGATTTCTTAGAGTCTCTTAGAGGACTATTAAAGTCTTCAACAACCATCCAGTAGTCATTCTTGAAATTTCTTCTCTCCTCTTCCAGTTTTCTACAAAATTTATCTTTACCACTTTTAGAATTGGGTGCATAGATATTAGAGAGAACCCAGAATAAGCTATCTCTAATATGGTTGAACCTGATAGAATAAATGATTCCTTCTATATTAATAATTTCCCCTTGGATAGTATTAAGGTTCTAGAAGGTAGCGGTCCCCCTAGAGGCCCCTTTCAAGCTACAGACCACAACCCCACAATTCTTAAACACTTTAATCTTTTCAAGTTTATCTCTAGCCATTTTAGTTTCCTAGATAAGAATTATATCAAGCTTTTGATCCCTAACAAAATTTCTTAAAATATCATGTTTATGGTGGCTATTAAGTCCGCTCATATTCCAACATATGATCTTCATTTCTTACCTTGAGAGCATTCCAGGATAGTGTGTTGATGCCCATCCACAATACTTTGTCTAATTTCCTATTCTCTCATGAGTTTATCACCTCTTCTACCTCTAGTAGGTTTAGGCATTCCCACATCCACTCTCATAGCTCTAGTAGTAACTCCACCTAGAGGCATTCCTAGGGGAGGCTCAACCTGTTTCTTTTTACTATGCCCTACCTCCTTCCAGGGAGCCTCCTCATTTTCTAAAAGAGGGTTGGATTCATCATACAAATCCACCCACAATTTCTTATTCCGTGGTGTTTCTAGAATTAAAATAAAATCATGGATGTAGGTACAATCTTCTTTATCTACTAAGGGACTCTTGGGAACCCCACAAGAGAGGTCTTCCTTAGAGGCTGGAGTAGCTCTAATTTATCCTTCTTCAAGGGTGCCTTTAGGAACCAAGGGAACCATCTTTTCTAGCTTTGATTTATTCTCAGGGTCAGTATTTTTTTGAGGGGGATCATTCTCTCTTGAATCTTTACCATCTCCTGAAGTCACAATCGGGGCCTTTGAACTAGTAGCACTAGGGTTTTTTGATACTTTTTCCTTCCACACCTTGTTAGAGGGGGGTTCCTTAGGTTTTAGGGTTTTGAGGGGACATTCCTTTGCCCTATGGCTAGATTTATGATAGATAAAATAGGAAAAGGGAAGAGATTCAAATTCAATCAGTTGATTCCACACACCAAGTTTAGAGTTGATAGCAATGCTATGAGGCAGGTCATCCATCTGAAGGATACTCACACATATCCTAGCGTAAACTCTTCTAGATCTAGAAGAAGACATAGGATCAATAGAGAGGAGTTATCCAAAAGGGCTAGCGAGTCCATCCAGAATGTCCTCATGCCAATATTTAAGAGGGAGGCTAGGGAACCCGACCTAGACTAGAGCCGAGACAAGGAAACTAGAATCATTGAGTTCCAAGTTGGGAGCCCATTTGCAAAGAGACAGAGAGTAGTGACCAACCATTGAAGAGCCTCCACAAATAATGTTAGATATATCCTCCATACTTGAGAATTCAAAGGAGAAGAAGCCTTTGGACATGGCAGCAATGTCAACTTGTCCATTGAGAAACCATTTTTTCTTAGCAAACTTCCTAACAACCTCAATATTAGGTCTACCCCCCAAAAAATTTCCAATCAAGGTCAAATCCATAGAGGATATAGAGAAGTCAATCAGAGGATCAAGGATAAAAATAGAGAACTCACCTTTACAAGGATCAGAGACCACATTCACTATAGGGAAGGAGGATTTACCCATGGGTTTAATACCAAAAAGGGTAGATCACTTGCCTCTGCTTTCACTCTTTTGACTAGCACTAGGAATAGGGCCCTCCTTTGGGGATTCTTCTAGAAGAGGTCCACCATTCTTAGAGGGGCCTTTGTTGACCTTTCTCTCAGAATCAAAAACCTTTGTTGACTTCTAACTGTTCTGATTGAGATCAGCCTCTTACCCATGTAGTAGAATTTGTCCTCCAGCAATACTGACCACAGGAGAAAGATTCTCTCCCAAAACCATGCTAGCAACCTCTTCTATAACCACACTAGCAATAGAAGGGACACCATTACTAGGCCACTCATTCAAAATGTTCCCACTCATGCACTCAGGAACCTTTCTCCCACCTGAAGTTTTTGCCATTTTTAATTCCCTAGCGAGGTTTAGTGTTGATAGTTGGACTTTAGAGAGCTTCATTAAAAATAGTATGAACATAATTTATGATGTGTATGATCACACTAAAGAAGATACTATGTTTTCATTATGATTTTTTAAATTTTCCCAAGACAACATATATATATATATATATATATATATATATATATATATATATATATATATATATATATATATATATATATATATATATATATATATATATATATATATATATATATATATATATATATATATATATATATATATATATATATATATATATATATATACATATATCGCAAAAATAGGGCAAGTCAGAGTATATCAAGTTTTTGGATAACAAGTTATTTTTTATTGTAAAATTAAATTTACAGATTAGATGGGATGACATCCTAGATGTCCATCTTAACACAAAAAAATAAGATATTAAATTTTTGGTAGTGTATAATTAGTTTAAAGGCCGATTGGATAAAGAGAAAGGTATAAAGGAAGGCACTTTGATTAAGCGAGATCACATATTATATTGTAATAATATGCTTGACATATGCACACTTTGTATGTTATGTATAGATGTGAATTTAATGATCAATGCAAAGAAGGACAATTGTATTTTTTATTTTATGCGAGCACTACAAGGATTGATTAGATATTGAAGATATCAGCAATAGTCAATTTTTTGTATTTTGCAAAGTTGTATATGTACTGTGTGTGCAATGAACACCTTGTATAAGCAATGAGATCCAATTTTGTATTGTATATTTGACTCCTAATAGGGTCAAAGTATTTTAACAGGGCCTAGGCCTCTCACAAGGATATATACACTATACAAATGTAATAGAAGCCTCACAAGGTCAATATCTTTCACAAGGTACTATTGATTAGTGGATCATTTTGTGGGTACCATCCCCACTACGGTTTTCCCTTGGCCAGGGTTTCCCTAGTTACCAAAATATGGTGTTATGTGTTTCATTATTTTAAGATTGATTTTACTTTTTAGTACTTTATTATATGCATGTATACAAGTAGTAAATGATATCCATAGTTGGATAGAAAGTTGTTTAAGCTGTATAACTGATTCACCCCCCTGTCAGTTATACCTGTAACAAGTAGTAGTTATCATTGCACCAAAATATTAACCTATTAATGTTCGATACAACCACTAGACTTATAGAAAACACATGAGGTGGTTAAGCCATGTCACGAATCCCAAGGGGAGTGTTGATCATTTTTTCAACAATCTCCTCCTTAGCGTTACCCAAGGGGATTCAAACTTGTGACCAAGATCTGATACCACTTGTTATAAGTAGTAGTTGTCATTACACCAAAAGATCGATGTGTTAAATCCTAATACAACCACTAGACTTATAGAAGACATAGGAGTGGTTAAGCCATGTTGCAAATCCCAAGGGGAGTGCTGACCATTTTTTCAACAATACCAAGGGATATTTACTTTCTAAAAATTGGTATTAGAGCCTCAGGTTGTTGAGGGATAAACCTAATAGCTTGAAGGAGATCATTATGGGTTTAGGGTATATTTAGAATTTTTTTGAGGAAACTCTTGAAGAATTAGATCAAGCGAATCAAGAAAGAGATAGATAAAATAACATGTTGAGAGATGCAAAAGATTACATTTAGAATTTAAAAGATCATCTTTAAAACTCAAGACAGAAGAGGAAAGAGTTACATGATCAAATCAAAGTTTATGAGTCAGCTAAGGAGGAGAACAAAGTCTTAAGACATGAAATTGATATCATTACAAAAAAGACAACAAAGACATCTGGAGAGATAAAAATGAATATGGAATTAAGATCTAAGAGTGTAGATCTAAAATTAGCACTTACAAAAGTGACATTTGAACTTGAAGTTTCTATATTAAAATTTTAATAACTTGGGAAATGCAATTATATCATCAAAGGAAAACTTACACTAGAAAATCAACATGTTGAGAAGTTACATTCAAGTACAAAAAAGATTCATGAATAGATCATGGCACAAAGACCTAAAGTAGATAAGATAGGAATAAATTACAATGAAGGAGAATCATAAAATTAATCTAAAATGACTAAAGATCTTGAAGCAAAGGAAAAACTAGATCAGATAAAGAATGAACGTATTCTGGGTGAAGAACCTATTCAAACACTAGACCTAGTAAAATAAGCATAGGATCAAATTGAACCACCTAGAAGGCAATTCAATGGAAGGTGTTTTGTATGTAATGAAGTTTGACATATGAAGAAGAACTTCACAGGTAAGTATTATAAACCCTTTTTTGGTTATTGTTATAATTGTTCTAATTTTGGACATAGAGCTAGAGAATGTAGCAAACCTAGATATGATAGTAGAATGCATGAAAAGAATAACATGATAGGAAGAAGACTAATGGAGGAAACTAATAGACCTATTGTGTGTTACAAATGCAACAATTTTGGACACATTGCTAGACAATGTAGACTTGAGAATGGAGGGAGACATGGATGTTTTACATGAAAGTCAATGTCTTGATAGGATATGGGTGCCATCCATGTGATTATTTTGGAGTGAGACATTGCTAGACATGGGTGAATTATTTTATTCATTATCTTTATACACATGATCCAATCTTGTTGGAAATTTTAGATTTAAATTTCCACTACTTGGGCAATCTTGTTTGTGAGACCATGTCAATGTTTTCTTGTTGTGAAGTATCTTTTGATTTATCATGTTCCATAATAGGTTTCTCATTAATTATACTTGATTGATTTCTAAAATATGACATATTTGAAGTTTTATTTGTTTGAGAAAACCTTGGCTGATTTGAGGACATAAGATGATGTTCGTGTAATTTACTTGAAGAAAAATTTATTTGTGACCTTGGTATTGATTGACTTGTTTTCATGATTGGAACAAGGGGTTTTATGATTGTCTGAGTGACACTTCATGGCATTGGAATGAAAATTAGTTAATAACTAGATGGTGGCCCCAATTGAATTATTCCATACTCTAGTTGAAAGATTTGATTTGGAACTTTTTTGAATGATTTCTTTGGGACTTAGTTGCATGGAGATTGATTTGAGATTTGATTTGGAATTCAGTTGAATTGAGCCTGATTGGGGATTTGGTTAAAAAAAATTCTCTTGAATTGAATTGAGATGCTCTTGCTTGAAGTTTGTGTTTGCTTCATCTAGTTTTGAAAGAAGTTTTGGTATTTTTTATTTTGAAATCAGAGATTTAAGGTCGAATTCACCAAACCTTTCTTTTGGGTAGTTACATATCTTGGCCATATCTATTTTATTATTTTCAAATTTTTCCTCTTTTTCTTCCACAATCTTCATTTCTTTAGCTAATTTTTCTATCAACCTTTTGGGTCAAGTGTGTGTGGGATTGATGTGGTTGATTGTTTGATTGTGCTAATTCCATTTTTCTTGGTTCAAAATGTGTTTGGGTTTCCTCTCTTGAAGGATACATCATATTTCGGTTAAAACTTGTGTTTGCAAATGTATATGGGTTGATAAGGTGAACCTTGCAATTGGAATCTTGTTAAAATTCACATGATGACTAAATGCACCTATGTATAAGGGTTATATTGAAAATGCATTGTGTTTTTTTGGATTTTTGAAAGTGTTTGAATTGATATGCAACTTAGGTTATGAAAATGAAAAGGTTTTTAATGCCACTTGGGAATATATGCAAGAGGATGGATATGTTTTTAGAAGGAAATGATTATGCAAAGTGCAATTTTTTGGGGGGGATTTCAAGGTTTTGAAACGACTATGAAAACTAAGGATATACAATAATGGAATGTATGAAAACTATGTTTTTGGGATGCAAAATGAAACTTGATCTTTGAATTATGAATGCAAATTGGGATTTTGTACTTTGGGAGGCTTTAAAATGATTATGGAATTTAGGTTTGGAATTTTTATGGTTTTTGCAAAATGCAATTAGGATTTGGATTTTGATTGATTTTTAAACTTGGGTTTGGACTTTGGATTTTGAAAATTTAACTTAGGGTATGATAATGGAAGCATGTAACTTAGGTTAAACTAATTTATTGGAATTTTGAATTTTTGAAAATGAAAGTTGTGGTATATCATTATGAAAAATTAAAGGATCTGGTCCACGATCTAGTTTTGGTAGGGTTTTTTCGTTGCAAGATAGGAATGATTATTTTCCTCTGCCATCTTATGTTTCTTAGCCTAATAATATATGGGTGGAAAACTCTAAGTTTCTTTCTGTGCTAAATAGGGTTCCTATTTCTAACTCATTATTGCAAGATGCCTTCAATCCAAATTTCCTCTATCAAGATCATCATTGGGCTTCTAAAGATTTTTCCTCTCCTTTGCATACTTATGAAGCGAAGGTCTTACATAAATCTGGTAATGTTCGAGGTTCATCTGAGGTTAAGGTAATTTTTTTAGATCATATGATTCAACCTACTATTGATTTTTTGCAATCATTGGCCTTAATTGGTAAACTTCAATCCTTTGTTTCTTTTCTAGTTTTATTATCCTAGCCAATCAATATTGGGGAAGGATTTATTTCTTTATGAAAAGGATTCACTATTTTTTATTGTCATTTTTTAATCTTGACAGTATAAGGATGTTGTGCATAATTTTAAAGAATGGTTCTACAAAGGGGTGGGTATTTTTACCCTTGCTTGGGTGCCTCATTTTGATCTTAATTCGACTCCTACGCATTTTATTGCCTATTGGGTTTCTTTGCCAAGGTTACCTCTAGAGTACAAGGATCCTCATTTTGTTGAAATTTTGGCCAATAAGATTGGCATTTTTATCAAGCATGATCTTATTTCCTTTGAGAAGGCATATTTATATGTTAGGGTTTGTCTTCTTCTTATTCATTCTAAGCCTATTCCATCATCAATTTCTATTTTCTCTAAATATGGGGTTTGGGTTTAGTCAGTTTACATTCAAGATTTGGCCACAATGGATTTGTATTCTACTTCTTTAGGGCATTTTAATTTTTAGTGTCAGGGATATAATGTTGTGATTAGTAGAGATTGTTCTAATTTTTTTTTGGATTTTCATTCTTGTCCTTTTTTCCAGTCTCGGTTGACGCCTTTCTATTCACAAACTTCAAAATGTAATTTAGACTCTTGATTTACAATTGTTTCACTCAAGACTAATCCTCCATATTATCATAATTGATTGTTCAACAATAATCAGTTGATAGATGCCTTAGGTCCTTTGCATCCTTCTAATTTTAAGCAATTCGATTTATGTTCAGCTTCTATTTTAAAGGATTTTTTTTTTTAAGATGAATCATTCTTCATCTGGGTGGCATAATATTATGCTAAATTTTGATAAGACCAGTGTTTCTATTCAAGTGAGTGACCCTCAAATTAGGGATATGATTATTTTTTTTTTTCTCCACCTTTTCTTTATGTTATTGATTGTTTTTATCATATTAGTCATCCCTTACTTTCTTTTCATTCCTCTTTTTCTAGTCCTCAAATTGTGGACGGTGATCTTTTTCATAATCTAATATTCAACAGTCAGGCTTTTATTCCAATGAATAGATCTATTTCCTCCTCTTCTATCACTGAGGAGTATATTCAATTAATGGGTAATGATATTCTAATTTCTATTGCTTCTCAACTAATAGATGAAATTTCTTGTGAGGAATTCTCTGGTTAGTTTCCTCTGTAGTCCTCATTTTCTTGTAATCCAACATTGGATCTGTAGTCCTCTGGGTTCTGATCCCTTTCTATTAATGGGAAGGATTTTCATTTTTCTCAAAAATTAGCATTGGCTCAGTCTCCTTCGCAGGTTGATGTTGATATAAAAAACTCCCAAAAGTAGAGGTAGGAAACCTTTGTCTATTAAAATTAAGGAGAAAATAGAAGAAAGTATTCAATCAACTATTGTGGATAAATTTTCTTCTCAAATAAGAACAAGGAGAGCGTGTTTCTCTCATATATTGTCATGAAAATCATATCTTGGAATGTTAGGTTGGGGTTATATACCTCTGACAAGAGGAGAACAATAAATAATTTCTTTGATTCTTCATAGGCAGATATAATTTTACTACAAAAATCAAAATTATTACAAGAATATTTTGATATAAATTTTCAAAAATGGTCTGGATGGGAAACTATCCTTGTTCCCTCCTCTAGTGCTTCTATTGGTCTTATTTCTCTTTGGAATCCTAAAACTGTTATGGCCAACTTGTTCTTTCAAATTCTAATTGGCAATTATTGAAATTTGGTTGGTTTGATCTATCCTTCTTTCTTTTTAATGTATATGGTCCTACTTCTCATGAATTTTTTTTTCTCTAGAATTATTTAACTAATCTTATTCAACAATATGAGGATCATCACATTATATTAGGTGGTGATTTCAATGCCATTACTTCCCCAGATGAGAAATGTGGGGATAATCCTACATCTCAATGGGTTATTGGTGATTTTTCCTTTCTAATAATTATTTTTGATGAAACCTTTTTCTATTGAGGAGCTTCGCATAGTTGTTTTTTCTATGGCTCCAAACAAATCCCTAGCTCTAGATGGTTTTACTATATTATTTTTTCATAAATGTTGGGATGTTATCAGTTTTGATCTTTTAATGGATTTGAAGAATCTTGTAGGGAAGGTTATGTTTTGAAAAATTTCAACACTAATTATCTTGCATTGATTCCTAAATCTAAGGATCCTAAAACCTTTGTGGATTTTATGCCTATTTCACTTTGTATTTCTATTTATAAAATCATTAGGAAAGCTATGTATTTAAGATTGAAGCCACTAATTTCAAGAATCATTTCTCCTCAATAGGGTTGTTTTGTCCCTAGTAGGGACAACTTGATTTGAAATATTTGGATCGATTTTAACCCCTAATTAAGATAGGTATGAATTTGAATTGATTTGAAAGAAACTTGATTTATCAAACTTGAATTGAACCCTAAACTATGTTAGTGTCCATTTTAAGATCCCAAATCAGATATGAGGCTCTTTTTAAATTCCTAACTCAAAATGCGAGGTTTATTTTTAAGCCCATTTTCTAGATTAAGGCTTATTTTAAGATTTTAAAATAGTTGTATTCAAAATAAAAAAGATGCATATTGAAAAATAAGCCCTAAACCCTAACACTACAAGAAACACCCCAACTGTGTAGTTCTAATAACCATTATACATTAGGATTAACCAAATGCACAATGTTGGTCCCCAAGTGTATATGTCAAATGCCCAACTATGTAGATTGTGCTACCAATTGTGCAGGACATACCAATTGCATAACTTTTCACCATGACCTAGAAAACACATAAAAAACACACAAAATTAGTGAGATAACATGTTTCACATCAGGCTTACCAAATGTAGGAGAGGAAAATCATAAATCATTGCATGCTAGAGAATCACTAACTCTAAAAGCATAAAAAAATCAATCCTAACTTAACCATTAAAGAAATTGAAATAAAGTGCTCAAAACATGAAAATCATAGAATCAAAAGAACTCCCTCAATTGGACTTCAATGTGCTCTCTTTCTTCTCAAAATGTTGATATGTTTCTCCCATTATGACAATATGCACCTATTTCATGAAAGAAAAATGACAACAAGAAGACTCGAAATTGTGGTTAGCAATTGAAGGTAAAATGCTCTCAATTTATAGGGATTGAAGGCCAAAATGCAAAATTGGCAATTTGGTGCACAAATGGAAGAATGTCATAATTAAAGAGTTGAAATTGGAAAAGTGTCATATTATGCAAAATTATGACAATGGAAGAGATGCATTTTGGAATTAAAAAATTAATCGCATTTTTTGAAGGGAAAGGTGGAGGCTAAATTAGAAGGTAAAATGGGAAGGGAAGGTGTAAGAAATCATGAAGCTATTTTTTAGTGAATGGAGGCACAATTAGGGGGAAATGGAAGACTAGAATTTTTTAATTTAAAAAATCATTTATTCCTACCAAATTAGAAACTAGGGAATTATGAATTATAAAATTCCCAAAATCAAAATGTTAGACAATTAGTTAATTGTGGGAGTTACGACAAAAGATATATATAAAGTTAATTTATTTTTCAAGAGTTAGAAATTATAGATAAATTAAGGGTTATTTACCCCTAAAGAGGTAAAATTAAGTACTTTTAATCGAATTGATGACATTGATGTGAAATTGAACTGATTCTGATGATTTTGATTAGGGGTTGGAGTAATTTTAATGCTCTTGAAAAGTTTTTGAAAATGGTTGAATAGGTTAAAATAAATAGAAAAATATGAAAATTAGGGAGAAATATTAGTAACTAATCAAATGAGGAATAACACAAGATAGAATAAATGTTAAAAAGGGGGCATGTAGGAATGAACCATTTTTTAGTGTCTACAAAAAGGGTTCTTTCTCCTTATAATCTTTTGAGGTGGTCTTTTTTTTTATCATCATTAGTCAATTATGGATCATCAACGTCAATCATTTATTCTTATTTATTTATCTCTTGTAGCTTCTTTGAATTTGAAGGAGAACCAAAGACAGCTGTTTCCAATTTTATTTTTTAGGAGGAGGAAGTATCCCTAGAATCACTCATACTACCAGGAATTGAACTAGAACTACACACATTAACAAGATTCATAAGGAAACATTGACAAGCTCTATCTTTATCTGTCAAGAAATTTAAGTACCGATAGATTTGTTTTCCAATTGGAACTTCTGACTTCCATTCAATATTTTTTAATTCTAGAATCAACAATAGAATCAATTTATAATACTTTCTGATCTCCTATAACACTAGTTATGGCTTTAACCTCTTTGTTTTCTACTACCTTCTTTACCAAAATAGGCCCACCAACACATAGACCTTTAATGACCGATATAACTATTTTTGTAATATAATAGGGTTTTGTCAACATCATGAAATTATCCTAGATATGGGGTAAGTGTACAAAGATGGGGGACCAAAAAGGGGGTATAAGATGCCACTTTTTTTTCCTGAAATCAGAAAACTCTGAACTTCAACAAGAAATTGAATATAGTTAGACACAAAATTTTAAGATGTGAAAAGAACAAGAGTTGTAACAATTTGAATCTAGTTTCTAAAATACTAATTTATTTTGAAAATGGTATAGATTAAGGCCCTCAAAAAGGGGGAGAACAAAAAGTGGTCCTATTTTTTGCGAAAAAACATAACATAGCGTCTGATGTGCTCCCCCTAAAATGTTAACTTTTTTTTGGAATTTTTTTAATCGCTCCAGTGAGAAGTATAAATTTTTAGATAAATGTATAAATTTTTATGAATTTATGAAGTGGACACATCCTAAAAATGTGAAATGTTTGTGTGCTCCCCCTCAAAATCATTGAAAACTAATCGAAAATCAAGGTTTCTTTTTTTTTAAAGTGTTTATAATGGAGTCTAGTTTCTAAAAAAAGTTGTAGATCCCTACAATTTTGTTGTCTATTAGTGTCTTACACTTAGTCATTATCTAGGCAATCTTGGTTGGTCATCACTACGATCGAGTCATCATGTATAGGTCGAGTCATATAAATGTACATTTACTGAGAAGTAGTCACTACCGAGTAAACAAATGGTCATCGAGTACTTTTGTATTAGCTAAGTCAGTTCTTGATGATTTATGTAAAGAAGACAATGTCGAGTGCCAAAGTATAAAGAATAGTGAATGTCGAGTGCCAGAGATATCGAGTGCCGAGAAAGCTAGAATCAACATATGTGTTTGTTATGGCACAAACACCTAGGTAAAATGTTTTGGCCGGCATTCATATTTTGTTTACTATTTGTTGAGGAAATCACAAAGGTGATTACGCTTCTATTTTTTAATGATTGATCCCTATGAAACACTTGGAACCAATCAGAATTAGGGAAAGGTTAAGTGGTAAAATGAGTTAATCTGGATCGTAGATCTCAAAACTTGGAGGAATTTAGTTGTCTATATAAGATGAGATCTGAACCCTAAAATGATGTAAGAGCATGAGAAGAGAGAATATCTTCAGATCAGTGAAGTATTCTGATAGAGTTCAGTGACCGAGTGAAACAGAGTAAAGAAGTGAAGGACAAAATAGAGATAAACTTGATAGATAAGATCAAATCAATACTGGAAGGAGAAGATATATAATCAACATATAGTGTAGACTAAAGGATCAGGTATTGAAACATTCTAACAAGTGTGTCAAGGTAAATCTCTTATCAGAGTGGTTTTAATAGACCTTATTTAATCTCTTAACCAAGTGCTTACTTAGTTTTAAGTCTAAAATAATTTTGCAAGGTAGATTGTATAAGTCTTTAAACTCTTAATAGGGAAGACCCCACATAGGGTAGATCATATTTTGTGATAGAATTTGTAGCCTTAATAGGCAAAATTTATACTACCGTAGTGAAGATTTTTGGGTGTCATCCCCACCCTAGTTTTACCTTTCAAGGGTTTCTAGGTAACCAAATTATTGTGTTATGAGTACTTTCATGAATAATGTTTAGTTTATTAGTTTCATTACATTAATGAAATTTGCGGTAATCGTATGGAAGTTTTCAGTAATGTTAAAATGGATTAATAGGTGATATTTTATTCACCCCCCCCCCCCCTCTCAGCATCACATTTCCCAATAGATTTCCAACAATTGGTATCAGAGCTCTAGGGTTTCTTATAGAAAGTCTAACCACTTAAAGACAAAGATCTTGAGATGGAGGTTTATAAGTTGGGAAAAATTATAGAGAATCAAAATATTGATGTTCAGCTTACATTACAACAACTTGAAGTGGCTAGAGGAGAACTGAAGAAATCCTTAAGTAGAAGAAGAGAAATTGCTATTCAACAAAATGAATCAAAATATCAAGAAGAAGATTTTACTGGACTATTTGATAATGGGAACTCTACAGAAAGTGACCAAGCCATAAAAGAGCTACTAGAGAAAAATAACATACTAAATGAGGACATCAGAAATCTGAAGAGAGAACAAGAAATTCAATTTGTTAGACTATGTGAAGTAGTTGAATAGAAAAACAAAGTTGAACAAGACAAGACAATGGCCAAAGAAGACAAAAGATAAATATTAATGAGACTTGATGAAAGGACAAGTGACATGCAAATGTTGACTAACAATCAACTAGACATGGTAAATCAACTACTACTGGTTAATCAAGAATTGGGAAAGAAAGATGTAGAAATCACCAATCTGCAATCACAAAATAATCAACTAAGTAATGAGCTGAGATCTGAAAAGGAAACAAATGAAAGGATGAAAAAACCTAATGAAGCTGCAAGATACTTTGAAGAACTATTAAGGTCACCTAGAAGATCTAGTGATAGATCTAGACTTGGACTAAATGAGAAATCATCATCCACTAAGGAAGGAGAATCATCAAAAAGTAGAGAGTAAAGGAATGCTAAATCAAAGAACAACAAGCCTACATGCCATCACTGTGGAAATCTAGGACATATAGCAAAAGTTTGCAGAAGCAAACATGGTAAGTCTAATCCTAAACCTAAATTTAATGGACATTGTTTTAATTGTAAGAAACTTGGAAATCAGGCACAAGAATGCAGGTCTAAGGTCAGCAATCCACCTACCTCACCAAAATTTCAAGGACACTGTTTCAACTATCAGAAGTATGGACATAGAGCATTTGAATGTAGATCTAAACCTAAATGGTCAATCAAATGAATAGACTAAGTCACCTAACAAGGGTAACACATATAATTAGGATTATAACACTTGGTATAGTTGTCATTACTATGGAAAATATGGGCACATTGGAGAAAACTATCTAAAGAATCATTTCAAAGGGAAATCCAAAAGTAGGATGAATGGAAGTATGGTATGCTACAAATGTAACAAGATAGGTCATCTAAAGAAAGACTGTAGATCACCCATACCGAGAAACGATCAAAGCAAGAATGAAGATATCATTGAGAAATTGAGAAATCATATGAACAAAACATAGAAGAAGAAAGAAGAAGGAAGCACTAGTGAAGCCAGTGCATTTGAGGTCAACCAATCCCATGGATCAGGTGATCACACTACTTTGAACTAAGCAAAGTAGGTATGTATGGAATTGAGTCTTAAAATGTTTTATCTTATATCAATTCCTAACATATGTTGAGAAAAATTCCATATCTGCATAGATAGAGATGCATTAAGACATATTTGAGAAAAGTGGAACAATTCATTTTTGATGTTGAGTGTTAGTGTTTGAGTCTAAAATGACCGAGTTATCAATGTATGTCAGGCTTGTGTTAGCCGAGCTTAACATAAGATTGTCGAGATAGCTATATCCCACCTAGAATGTGTATGGAACATTTATGAAGCCCTAATATGACTGTTTGAAGTTTATAAAGTGGGATGTTACTGTTCATTTCATTTCACCAGTGAATTGAAAATTTCTTTGAGTGATCCAAAGAGCATGTAACCTATCTATCTTAGATCTTAAGGGCGATTTCAAAATCTTCACAATGTGCCATTGGAAAATCATTTGTAGAACACTTGCACAAAGGTAACCAACTGAGTAAAATCTTTTTTCAAGAATTTTTATTTGAGATAAATGGCATCATCTTCATCTGCTGCAATGAAGAAACAAGGAAATGAGGTTTTTAATGTTACTAAGTAAAGTAGGTATGTATGGAATTGAGTCTTAAAATGTTTTATCTTATATCAATTCCTAACATATGTTGAGAAAAATTCCATATCTGCATAGATAGAGATGCATTAGGACATATTTGAGAAAAGTGGAACAATTCATTTTTGATGTTGAGTGTCAGTGTTTGAGTCTAAAATGACTGAGTTATCAATGTATGTCGGGCTTGTGTTAGCCGAGCTTAACATAAGATTGTCGATACAATTGTATCCCACCTAGAATGTGTACGAAACATTTATGAAGCCCTAATATGACTGTTTGAAGTTTATAAAGTGGGATGTTACTATTTACTTCATTTCACTAGCAAATTGAAAATTTCTTTGAGTGATCCAAAGAGTGTGTAACTTGTTTGTCTTAGATCTTAAGGGCAATTTCAAAATCTTCACAGCATGTCGTCAGTAAATCATCTGTAGAACACTTGCGCAAAGGTAACCTACCGAGTAAAATATTTTTTCAAGAATTTTTAGTTGAGATAAATGGCATCATCTTCATCTGCTACAATGAAGAAACAAGGAAATGAGGTTTTTAATGTTACTAAGCAAAGTAGGTATGTATGGAATTGAGTCTTAAAATGTTTTATCTTATATCAATTCCTAACATATGTTGAGAAAAATTCCATATCTGCATAGATAGAGATGCATTAGGACATATTTTAGAAAAGTGGAACAATTCTTTTTTGATGTTGAGTTTCAGTGTTTGAGTCTAAAATGATCGAGTTATCAATGTATGTCAGGCTTGTGTTAGTTGAGCTTAACATAAGATTGTCGAAATAGTTGTATCCCACCTAGAATGTGTCTGGAACATTTATGAAGCCCTAATATGACTGTTTGAATTTTATAAAGTGGGATGTTATTGTTCATTTCATTTCACCAGTGAATTGAAAATTTCTTTGAGCGATCCAAAGAGTGTATAACCTATCTATCTTAGATCTTAAGGGTGATTTCAAAATCTTCACAGCGTGCCATCAGCAAATCATCTGGAGAACACTTATGCAAAAGTAACCTACTGAGTAAAATCTTTTTTCAAGAATTTTTAGTTGAGATAAATGGCATCATCTTCATCTTCTACAATGAAGAAACAAGGAAATGAGGTTTTTAATGTTACTAAGCAAAGCAGGTATGTATGGAATTGAGTCTTAAAATGTTTTATCTTATATCAATTCCTAACATATGTTGAGAAAAATTCCATATCTGCATAGATAGAGATGCATTAGGACATATTTTAGAAAAGTGGAACAATTCATTTTTGATGTTGAGTGTCAGTGTTTGAGTCTAAAATGACTGAGTTATCAATGTATGTTGGGCTTGTGTTAGTCGAGCTTAACATAAGATTGTCAAGATAGTTGTATCCCACCTAGAATGTGTATGGAACATTTATGAAGCCCTAATATGAACATTTGAAGTTTATAAAGTGGGATGTTACCATTCATTTCATTTCACCAGTGAATTGAAAATTTATTTGAGCAATCCAAAGAGCGTGTAACCTATTTGTCTTAGATCTTAAGGGCGATTTCAAAATCTTCACAGCGTGCTATCAACAAATCATCTGTAGAACACTTGCGCAAAGGTAACCTACTGAGTAAAATCTTTTTTCAAGAATTTTTAGTTGAGATAAATGGCATCATCTTCATCTGCTGCAATGAAGAAATAAGGAAATGAGGTTTTTAATGTTACTAAGAAAAGTAGGTATGCATGGAATTGAGTCTTAAAATGTTTTATCTTATATCAATTCCTAACATATGTTGAGAAAAATTCCATATCTGCATAGATAGAGATGCATTAGGACATATTTTAGAAAAGTGGAACAATTCATTTTTGATGTTGAGTGTTAGTGTTTGAGTCTAAAATGATTGAGTTATCAATGTATGTCAAGCTTGTGTTAGCTGAGCTTAACATAAGATTGTCGAGATAGCTGTATCCCACCTAGAATGTGTATGGAACATTTATGAAGCCCTAATATGACCGTTTGAAGTTTATAAAGTGAGATGTTACTATTCATTTCATTTCACCAGCAAATTGAAAATTTCTTTGAGCGATCCAAAGAGTGTGTAACCTATTTGTCTTAGATCTTAAGGGCGATTTCAAAATCTTCATAGCATGCCATCGGCAAATCATTTGTAGAACACTTGCACAAAGGTAACCTACTGAGTAAAATCTTTTTTCAAGAATTTTTAGTTGAGATAAATGGCATCATCTTCATCTACTGCAATGAAGAAATAAGGAAATAAGGTGTATAAGCCACTGAAGTTTTAGGCCATCCTAGAGAGTGTGATCAAAGGAGATCTTAATGGAGCTCTATCTTCAGTTTTGAAAAATGTTTTAAGGGTAAATGACATTAGGTCATGCTGCATGTGCAAAATTGGAGAGATTGGCATCTATGAAATCAGGGAAGCATATGAAAAATTATGCAATAATGGGCTGTTGAAGCTAGAACACCAAAAGGTTGCCAAGCAAGGGTTAGTTCATGCCCTTGATTTTCCACAAAATTTCAAAGTGGATTGGATTAAAATTGTACTAAGTAGAGTACACAACATGAAAATTTGGCTAGACGATGGACCAGTTCAGATAAAAAATGACATGATTCACTAGGTAACTGGATACCCTAAGCTCCCTAGTAAGAAAACAATGAGATGTCTAAGCAAGGAAGAAATTCAGGAAAACACTCAAGCAGTATGGAATAAGCATGGCATGACAATCTCCACAATCACTGATCTGGAGATTGAGTTTGCAGTGAGAGTAATTGTACACAAATTCTATCGGTCTAGTCGGTTGGATAGCACCCCATGTATGGTAGTGGACCAAGCTTGGAAAATCATCAAGAAGGGCCATAACTATGACCTTGCTAAGCTCCAACTAACTCAGCTTGCTAAGAACCTTACTTCTATCTATAAAGTGAAGAATTCTATGTGTAAGTTCAGTTCCCTACTCATTTGTCTATTCTTTTACATTCAAAAGTGTTTTCCTACTGTTGGTGGAGTAATTTGGGATAAGAATAGGCCAATCACAATTCAAATTAATGAGTTTATTAGTCAAATAGGATAGAATTTTGAGGGTGTAATGGAAAACTACTTTGTAGAATTCAAGAAGAAAATGAGGAAGAGAAGTAGGATTCCTATATCTCTTGTTGAGAAGTACAATCAGGACATTTGTTTCTTAGTAGATACTGACTTCACATATGCACAAGCTGCTTTACCGAGGGTATCTTGGCTAATGCCATTACCTTATAAGGTTAATATTGATGAGACCACAACAACAATCATAGCTCTGTTAGTCAAAGAAGTTGATAACAAGGCTCCCTACTTTGGAACATATGAGGAGGCTAATTCCAAGATATCCATGGGATTGAAGTCTGCTATCATGTAGAGAAAGAGGAAAAAAATAGTAAAGAACCTAGTGAAAATGATAGGAGAGAGAGAGGTAGATGCACCTCTTGAACCAACACAAGGACTAGGAGAAGACAAATCAAGTGAATCAAGTGAAAGTGAAGAAGAGGAGAAAGTAGTGGAGAAGAAAGGCAAGAAGGCAATAATTGTCAAGCCTATGAGAAAGAAAATTCAAAAAACTAAGGCTATTTAATCACCTGTTCTTAGGCCATAAACAAGGGTAGCCTCTATAGCTGTAGCTATCGAGACACAAAAGAAAACTCTTGTATCAGGAAAAAGGAAAATTGTTCAGCCTAGGGTAGTGTTGAGCTAGACAAGGAAGAAGCCTACAAGGAAACTTATTTTGGAGAAAGATGATGAGGAAACAGAGAGTCACGAGGAGGTTAAGAAGTTATCAATGCAGAGAAAAAAATGAATGTGGATGAAATATGCCACACCATCAAGAGCTCTATTGAACTCACAGGTTTGAAACAAATAAGATTTGAGAGCATGAGCATAGGAGATAAGGAGAAAATTGAAGAAGCTATACTTGAGATGCTCTACACTTTCAAGATGCTACCAATACAAATGGGGAAATTGATCCCTAATGAGTTATACAAGAGAGTTTCACAGACATGGGAATTTTCCCTAATGACCGAGAAGCAGATGAGGGAAAGCACATTAGTTCAAGTTGCACTAGATCTATCCCCTGCTAGTATTCAGGAAGTTGTGGAACAATACAGGAATAGATTTGTTCCTAAGCTTAGAGATTACTCTATCCTTCAACACAAGTTTGAGGATGTTTTTCAGAAAAGTCTTAGGACTTGGAAGATTGTTTTTCATCTATTAATTGACAAAAGTGCACATCAAGAAGCTAGCACATCTAAGGGTGCTGAGCTAGAAGATAAAGAAGATGTGAATGATCCATATTCAGGAGAAAGAAGTTCCCAAGGAAGAGAAATGTCAGAAGTTACCTGAAATAACTATTGTTGACATCACTGAGGATACCATAGTGAAGAATCACGTATTGACCGAGGAAGACATACAAGCCGAGGAAGCACACACTACATCTTTACCGAGAAATAACACTATGCTATTACAAGTCATGGATTATCTAAAAATTGATGACACATCAACTATCAACACAACCCCTATCAATCCTCAATTTTTTATAGTTGACATGCTATCCAGTATTAGCACTACCGAGGAACAGGATGAGTCAGCAATTGCACTTTAGTCTACATCTGCCAAGGAGTCACAAAAAGAAAAAGTAGATCAGTCTACACTAGTGATTGTAAACCCTCATGTGGATGATAAGGGAAAATAAGAGAAGGTAATAGATATTGACATCTAAGAGCCTAAGGAGAAAGAGGTAATAAAATCTCTTATACAAATGCCAAGTGGGAATACACCGAAGAAGAAGGCACAGAAAAAGAAGGTGAAATACTCCTAAGGTGACACTCAAAGAAATTATTGTGATTCCAAAATGGGATACAGATAACTTATCATATGAATAGATGCAAACATTGAAAGACTTACTAAAGAAGAAAAGAAGGCAGGAAGAATGGAAAAGGGAACATTAGTAAAAGGTATATTCATTGATGCTTTTGACATGACTGATGTTAATGACTCTAACCCCATACTGGAACAACTTCCACATAGTCAAGAAAGTATCAGATGATGAAAGAAAAGAAAATGATAAGTTTTTGCAGTGGTCAAAAAGGAAATTTGAGACAAAGGTACTGGATAAGGTCTCTGTCGAGATAGCAATGAAGCATGTAGAACTTTCTACCCAAATATCAGATTCATAAGGTGTTGTACTAAATGCACAATCTTTGTACAAGAAACTATGCAATGTAGAGAAATTTACTAAGGATAACTAGGAGCTGGTAGATAGACTACAACTAGATATAAAGTTTACTGGTCACTCACTGAGTTTGGATGCAAGTTCTAGCTCCAAACACTACGCCAAGCTTCTACATTCTCAAGGAAGGATAGTCAGATTGGTGGCTAATGATGGTAAGATAAGGGATCATCTACTCTCTATTTAAAAAATGTTGACACCTCACCTAGAGGTCATCCAGAGAGAGTTACCGAAGGCTAAGGAACTAATACAGAAAGATCCTCATCTTTCTACTACCGAGAGCCTAGTCAACTTAGCTGTAGAGCTAGAAGTGCAATCAAAGGTTCTAAAAGTTGCAATATCTAGTTTGGACTCTGCATTGCATATGGTTATGATGCTTCACAAAACATTTATGGAGAAACATTTCAAGCTTCCTAGTAATGAGGAAATCATAAGTTCCAAAAATAAGGGGGAAATAGTAAAATGACATATCAAGCCACATAGGGAGGTAACGGAATCAAAGAGCTAAAGTAGAATAGAATCATATGATATACTTAGTTTTGTATATGTATATATATTTTAGTGGGACTATTCTATTAGTACTGAGTACTCTTGTAAATGTATTTTAAATGTCATGACAAAGTGTTTTTTCCACTAATGTCAAAGGGGGAGATTATAGATCCCTACAGTTTTGTTGTCTATTAGTGTCTTACACTTAGTCATTATCTAGGCAATGTTGGTTGGTCATCACTACGACCGAGTCATAATGTATAGGCCAAGTCGTATAAATGTAAATTTACCAAGCAGTAATCACTACCGAGTAAACCAATGGTCATCGAGTACTTTTGTATTAGGGTATGTTCAAGATCATGAGGGGCCAAAAAGTGGCGATGTTAGTTCAAAACTTTGACAATGTAGCAGACGACTTTTTTTTCACCCGAATTTGATCAAATGAAAAGGGTATCTTAAGGAGATTATCAACTTTCTATTGATATAATTGCTGTCAAATTTTGAATTCGGTAAGTAATTATTAGTTATTTTCTAATTGAGCTACCTCTAAAGTGTTGATTTATATACTGATTGAAAAATGACTATAACTTTCAAATGGTATAACATTTTTGAAATTCAAAAAATGCGTCACATTCTATGCTTCACCTCCTATAAGGAAAAAAAAATAAAAATTGAATTTTGTAAATTTTTGAATGAGTTAAGGTGGTCAGACACGAGAGTTTGTTTATTCTGAAACTGTTGTAAAAAATTCATAATTAATTATTTTTTTAGAATAAAATTACAAAAAAATATGCGTCACATCCAGGCATGAGTCTACTACTTATATATAAAATCTTATAATAAAAGATGATCATTTGATTATGATTAAGGTGGTCAGACATACACCTACTTCTTATTTTTTTCTTGAAATTTTTGTACTACTACATTGAAATCTATACATTTCGCCAATCATACTAACTTTTTCTCAAAAAAGGCCTAGTAGTTTATAAACTAAATTCAATTTTCTATAGATTCTATTGTTACAACTTTTTGATATTAGGCTCATAACTAGTTGAAATTTTCATGTCAAGTTGACTAACCCTGATTTACTGATTTTTCATTGCCACTTAAGGGTATAGTTTGGCCCCTCATGATCTTGCACATACCCATTAGCTGAGTTAGTTCTTACCGAGTTATGTAAAGAAGACAATGTCGAGTGCCAGAGTATAAAGAATAGTGAATGCTGAGTGCCGAGCAAGCTAGAATCAACATGTGTTTGTTATGGAACAAACACCTAGGTAAAATGTTTTGGATGACATTCATATTTTGTTCACTGTTTGTTGAGGAAATCACGAAGGTGATTACGCTTCTATTTTGTAATCGTTGATCCCTAAGCAACACTAGGAGCCAATCAAAATTAGGGAAAGGTTAAGCAACAAAATGAGTTAATCTGGATCATAGATCTCAAAACTTGGAGGAATTTAGTTGTCTATATAAGATGAGATCTGAACCCTAAAATGATGTAAGAGCTTGAGAAGAGAGAATATCTTCAAATCAGTGAAGTATTCTGATAGAGTTTAGTGACCGAGTGAAACAAAGTAAAGTAGTGAAGAACAAAACAAAGATAAACTTGATAGATAAGATCAAATCAATACTAGAAGGAAAAGATTTGTAATCAACATACAGTGCAGATCGAAGGATCAAGTACTAAAAAATTCTAACAAGTGTATCAGGGTAAATCTCTTAATAGAGTGGTTTTAACAGACCCTATTTAGTCTCTTAACCGAGTGCTTACTTAGTTTTAAGTCTTAAATCCTTTTGCAAGGTAGATTGCATAAGTCTTTAAGCTCTTAATAGGGTAGATCATATTTTATGATAAAATTTGTAGCCCTAACATAAAAAATTTATACTACAGTAGTGATGATTTGTGGGTGTCATCCCCACCCTAGTTTTACCTTTCAAGGGTTTATGGGTAACCAAATTACGGTGTTATGAGTACTTTCATGAATGATGTTTAGTGTATTAGTTTCATTACATTGATGAAGTTTGTGGTAATGCTATGCAAGTTTTCAGTAATGTTAAAATGGATTAATAGGTGATATCTAATTCACCCCCCCCCTCTCAGCATCACATTTCCCAATAGATTTCCAACAAAAGTAACTTTTTTCAAAATTTGAAGAACGATCCAAAGTCTTTGCACAAAATACTACACATTGGTTTTGACAAAAAATGGACATACATACAAAAGAAATTAGAGATGAAAAGCTTAACATAATTAGAATTCAAAATAAATTATATGGTTAGATAGCTAACGGATAGATCTACAATATCACATCATCTAATTTTAATGTTATTGAACCATGAGTAAACCTGATGAGGAGCACACAAAAAAAGATGTGATTTTTTTGTATGTTTGCTAGAAAAGACATCTCCGACCTATTTGAATTATCCAAGCCTTTTGGTTAGATATCAAAGGAAAATCCAAGCCTTAGGCTTGGTGGATTTCAATGTATTACAAAGTGCATACGTGCTATTCAAATTTATGGCTTGAATAGTGCGTATGCACTATGTAACATCCAGAAAAGGAAGAAACTATAATTCAAAGAACTGTGGAGAGGGAGAGGGAAGGAGGTAGAGAAAGAGTGAGAGGGGGTTTTTTGAATTTGAGCTCAGGTGGGAAGCTGGAGGAAACTGGATCAGGAGTAGAATCTACGTCAAGGGATGTGGGAAATGTTGTTAGATTATCATCTAATGAGGAGGAAAATTCTAGTGGGCCAAGTTTGGCCTAGCCCAGTAAGGACAATAGTCCTGTCTTGGGACCAGAGGTGGAAAAGGTTAAAGATTCCAAGATAGAAGGAGAGTTAATGAAACCTCAAGGAGATTCTTCACATGGCACCCCTTTGACTCGAGGTAAGAGGAAATGGTCAGGTCTTTTTGGAATTAAACCTTTTGGAAAATCTTCTTTCCCTAAGGTGAACATTATATCTGATCTACTAAAGGGTTACTTTGGTATACACATCCCTGACCCACTTATGGATCATATTATTTCCATCATGGCTTCTACTCTGATTGGAAAGTTTATGGGTCCATGACTGAACATAGACCTTGTGAGATCTTTTGCTCACTAGAAATGGAAACTTAAAGGACAGGTTGAGATAGTGGCAATGCTAAAAGGATTTTTTTCCTTTGAGTTCTCCAATGGGGAAGATTTATCAAAAGTTATGTGTGGGGGTCCTTGGATGATGGGAAAATCATCTTTATCCCTGTAGAAATGGTAGACTAACCTAGACTATAATGGTATCTTTTCTCAACTGCGTCAATGTGGGTTCATCTTCTTGGCCTTCCTATGGAATACTAGCATGAGGAAATTCTGGTGGCTATCACAGGTTACTTTGGGGAGCTGCTCATGATAGATCCAATGATAGTAGCCCAAGCTAGACAAGTGTTTTCTAGGATATGTGTTAACATCTAGCAAAACTTTGAACTCCCTCAATTTATCACACTCAACTCAAAGGTGGGTAAATGGATTCAAGAAGTTGAATTTGAATCACTTCCCTTTGCTTGTTTCACTTGTAAGAAACCTGGTCACTAGGCGAAACAATGTCCTCTAAAACCTCAAAAGGATAAAAAGAATGAATAGGAGCTAAAAAGAGATAAGAAAATAGAGTCGAGGAAAAAACCTGAGGAAGATCCCCTTCCTCAAAAGTCCCAAGAGGATCAGAATCTTCTAAGAAACACTAAAGATAATTTAGCCTCTTCTAACCCTGAAGGGAACCTTGTTTCCCATCAAGGGAATAGCATAGATGAAACTCAAATGAATGTAGATCAAAAGCTTGAAAATCAAGTTGTAGTAGATAGTGCTGATGATCTGAAAAGTTTGAATAAAAAATCTGAAGAGGCTCTGGAATCATATACCGAAAAAGAAACACAAATGATCTTAAGGGTGGAAGATAGTGTGGGATCTTACCTAGGTGAAGAACCCTGGAAAGGAGTGGACATATAAAATCCTCAATAGGGGATGGATTATAAAAGAAGTAGTTCTCCATCTGGTAACAAAAAGGATTCCTCCTCTACTCCAGTTGGCCTCTAGGGAATGAACAAAGCTAATGAAGACCTAGCAGCTGAGGAGAAGGAAAATCCTTGGATTGAAGTATGGGAGTCAAAGAAGAATCATTACAAAAATGGCTCTAGATCTCCCCAACATAATAGTTTTGTTAGAGTAGTCTTATGTTAGCTAATAATTAAATCATTTAATTATTAGTTTATCATACTCTAGGCTTAAGTTTCACTTAGGCACTTTATAATTCTTTAGGGTTTTAGCCTTTAGGGTTTCATGTTTCCTTTTATAAGGATTCACTTCTTTCATTTCAATAAGGAGATTGTATTATTTTCATCTTTGTTAATAGAAGATTATTTTCTTGCAACATGGTTTTGCAGTCTCTGGCCTATTAGCCGCCATAGCTTTCTGTCTTTTTGCTTCTTCTTTGTGACAGTCTTGCATGCAGGTGTTCTTGGGATGATTTGCATTTGTCAAATCTAACATGGTATCAGAGCTCTCCTGTTGTTCGCTGTTCGAGTTTCGTTGAAGCGTGCCAGAAGCAGAAGGTTTTCAAGGGTTTCAGAAGTTTTTTTTGTGGATCTGGGGGGGAGCCAAAATTTGGCTCACCTTGGGCAAAAACGGACACCACCATTATGTCCGGAAGGCCCAAGAACCCCTAAATCCATATAAAACTTGTCCATTTTGGACACAGTGGCATCTGAGGCAAAAAATTTTTGCATACCAGGGCCGTACGGCCCTGGCACGCACTCCGAGGCAGGTACACGGCGATTTTTAAAAAAAATATATATTTTTTGGGGGCGCCACCCAGCGGCCACCCCCGCGCCGCCCAGCAGCAACCGCAGCCGCGGCCACCGCCCGAGCGGCCACCGCAGCTGCGGCCCCCGCCACTGCAGAAGCCCCGGCCCCCGCCACCGCGCCACCCGCGGCCCGCCCAGCTGCCGCCCACCCCGGCTCCGCCACAGCTCCGCCAACTTCTGGCTCCGCCGCCCTCTGCGGCCCCGCTCCGCTGGCTCCTCCGCCCGGTCGCCCCTGCGGCCGCTCCGCCCCCCGGCCCCCAGCCGCCACCTCCTGCGCCGCTCCGGTGCTCCGCTCCGCCGGTGGCGGGGTGTTTTAAACCCCTGCGGGCCTCAGCGGCCGGTCCTATGACCGACCAGGAGCTCCAGCTCCAGCCCCCTGCGTGCGCCATGCGCCCAGGGGCTTTGTAATTCCAGCCCCCGAGGCTTAAAAAATATTTTTTTTTTTTGTCCTTTAGAGCTTTTTTCTAGGGGTAGCTGGGTTTTTTGGCCGTATCTTGTGCATACGGTATCGGTTTTCTGACTTCTTTATATTGTCGGAAAGCTCTTTCCGAGCCCTTTCCGATGATGGAGGTTAGGATTTTGGGTTCTGTCGTTTCAATAGTATTTTTTTCTATTGAAGTCTGATGTCTTTTTTTGCCTTCCGGGAGTCATATCTGGCTCATCCGGACTCCTTTTTCGGCAAACGAGATATCGTCAGAAAGCTGGTTCTGTGTACTATTCAGTGGCAGAGGTATTTCTTCCAGATTCTGCTCTAGGTTTTCACTCCTCCGAGTTATGCAGTTTATGCCCTCTGGTGGTGTGCTTGGTTCTACAGGTCCGGGGATCTCTTCTTCTGGTTTCTTAGTGCACTCTTCTTTCTGACTTCTGAGCTTGCATGCTCTTTCTGATGTATCTTTGTTCTGTAAACGCACTGAGATAAAGTGCCCTCTTCTGCATTTCTGGGATCTTTTTCACCTGGTTCAGTTTTAGTATTCGCACTCAGTTATAAAGTGTCATGGGGGGATTCTGATGCATTTGCCACTATAGGCGCATCCACTCTTGTCAAGTGAGCATACCTTCCACGACATTAGCCCATGTAGACTGTGTCTATGACACCGCCCTTTATCTTGTGTGTGTGCTTCTGTTGCACTGTTGGTGTTTCTGGTTCTTCTTCTGCAGCTGTTTCTGGTACTGCATTTCAGTGTTCCTGTCACCTCTCCCAGTTCATCATTATGGGGGGGTTCACCTGTTGGTTCTATTGCTTCCTGGTTCGATTGATCAGCTCTTCAGACACTTGTCTTCTCTACCTGGTCATGCACTTCAGTGGGGGTTCCAGCAGTATCTTCTGACAGAGTTTTCAGACATGCTTCAGAGGAGTTTCTTGCTCTCTTCTTGTTCCTTTCTCTGGGACATCTTTTGCTTTATGTTTGGGTACCTGATCAGGCCTAGTTGCCGGGACCCATCTTTCCTGCTTTCTGCAGTAGTTTAGCTTTTTTTGCTTCTCCCTAAGTTACACTTAAGGGGGGGTGTTAGAGTAGTCTTATGTTAGCTAATAATTAAATCATTTAATTATTAGTTTATCATACTCTAGGCTTAAGTTTCACTTAGGCGCTTTATAATTCTTTAGGGTTTTAGCCTTTAGGGTTTCGTGTTTCCTTTTATAAGGATTCACTTCTTTCATTTCAATAAGGAGATTGTATTATTTTCATCTTTGTTAATAGAAGATTATTTTCTTGCAACATGGTTTTGCAGTCTCTGGCCTATTGGCCGCCATAGCTTTCTGTCTTTTTGCTTCTTCTTTGTGACAGTCTTGCATGCAGGTGTTCTTGGGATGATTTGCGTTTGTCAAATCTAACAAGTTTTCCTAATGAGTAGAAACCTAATTTAGGAAAAAAAATGTAAATGCCCCTCCTAGAGGTTCTTCTCTTAGATCTAGTAAGAAGATTGGATTTTAGAAACAAGATGGTGTCCAAACAAGAGGTTAGCAGAAAGTTGACATGAGAACACCAAAAAGAGAAACAGGTAGAATGTCTAACAAAGATCAAAGGGAGCTTGAGGCTAAGAATAAAATTGTTGATGGTAGACAACTCACCATTCACCAGGTTTGTTCCCCAATCCCTAAATGAAGATCTTATCATGGAATATTAGAGGACTTAACAGTCTCCATAAGAAATATGTAGTTAGAATTTAGTTAGAGATTCTAAGCCTGACATTCTTTTGATTCAAGAAACTAAGATACTAAAAGAGAAGGTTGTTAAAACTAATTTGATCAAAAAAGGGGGAAGTCTTGGTAGTATTTATTAAGGGGCTTTAGGTGGGATGGTTATCTTTTGGAACATCCAAAGCTTCAACTACCAACTCTTGAGAGAAGAAATTTTTTTTCTAGTTGTTAAAGTTAGAAGTCTTAAGAATAACTTTTACTAGATCCTCATTAATGTTTATGCTCCAAACACAAAGCCTGGCTGACTTAAACTCTATATGCAACTACATGACTTCGTGAGGACTACCTCTGAGAACTTCTGGATGATAATGGGATACTTCAACACCCCATAGAAGGAGAAGGATAAAATTGGTGGGAATATAACTCAAATGGAGAGTAGGGTTGACCTGATGGAGTTTATCAGTAATGAGAGTCTGCTAGATGTTGACCTAGAAGGTATCAATTATACTTGGTCTAATAGAAGAGTTGGGGCTGATCTAATTCAGGTTAAGCTTGACAGGGTGCTCATTTCCCCAGACTAGTATATGAAGTTCTCTTATTCTCTTTCTTTCCTTAACAGAATTGGATCATACCATTATCCAATTTCTTTTTTTGCAAGTTCTTTTAATAGTAAAAGAAATGCCCCTTTTAGATTTGAAAAGATGTGGCTTGCCCACCCTGACCTTGAGAAAAAAATTAGGGAATGGTGGAACATAAAGGTGGATGGAAAATGCATGTTCAAAGTGGCTAAAAAAATGGCTAATGTTAAATCCAAAGTCAGACAATGGAACAAGGATGTCTATGGGGACATTTTTCAATCCAAAAGCAAGATTCAACTAGAGTTGAAAGATACTCAGGATAAAATCCAAAGACGTGGCTTGAATGAAGACCTTAAAATAGAGGGAAAAAAAATTCTTGCAGATTACCACAACATTATCTCTAAAGAAGAGACCTTTTGAAGATAGAGATCTAGATCTCTATGGCTAGAATCAAGACATAGAAACACAAGATTCCTTCATCTTACAGCCCTAAAACATAATGCCATTAATAAAATCCATTCCTTATCTTCCCTCCAGGGAACCATCATTAAAGAAGAGGACATAAGGGAAGAAATGATGGGTCACTTTTCCACTCTTCTTTCTAGGGATCCTAATCTTAATATGGAAAATCAGAAAATTTTGCTGGATTCTATTCCTAGAATTATGGATTCTAAGGACAATGTCTTCCTAAAAGCCATTCCTAAGGATGAGGAAATTAAAAAGGCAGTGTTCTCTTTTGAAGGATAAAAGTCCCCAGGACCGGATGGGTTTTAGATGTTCTTATTTCAAGATTTCTAGAGTATTACTAGGAATGATGTGTGCTTTGCGGTCAAGGAGTTTTATAGATCCAAGACAATTCTTAAAGAACTCAACTCCACTTTTATAGCTCTCATTCCGAAGAATCCTGGGGAAAATACTACTGATGGTTTTAGGCCCATAAGCCTTTGTAATTTGTTATACAAGATCATGTCTAAGGTTCTTACTTCTAGGTTGTTGAATCTTCTTCCTTCTCTCATACCCCCTCAACAGAATGGATTTGTCCCAGTGAGATAGATTCTAGACTCTATTATTGTTGTGCATGAGAATATTCACTCCTTGGAAAATTCCAAAAAATAAGGTTTCCTGATGAAGCTGGATTTTTCAAAAGCCTATGACAAAGTCAATTGGGCATTCCTATCTAAAATCCTTTAGGTCTTTGGATGTGACTTGGGGGTGATCAAATTAATCATGAAATTGATTACTATGGTCTCTTCCTTAGTCATTGTTAATGGGGACTCTTCTAATTTTTTCGGCCTTCAAAAGGATTGAGGCAAGGAGACCCTATCTCTCCTATCCTCTTTTCTATTATGGTTGAAAACCTTAGGAGATATATTAATAGTTTCATGTTGATAGGGAAGATTGTTGGTCTCTAACCTTCCTCTTCTTGTCAAAAGTGCTCACATGAACAATTCATTGATGATACAATTATGATGGGGGAATCCTCTATTAAAGAAGCAAGGAATATGAAAAAGGTGTTGAAAATCTACTCTAATGCTAGAGGCCAACTAATAAATTGGGAGAAAAGATTTCTTTACTTCAGCAATACTCTGTAAGATAGAAGGAAAAAGATCTCTTCTATTTTAGGTTGCAAGGTTGGGATGCTCCCCGCATCCTATCCGGGGTTTCTGCTTTGTCTAAAACCTGAAGCCTCCTCCTAGAATGACATAATTGATAGTTTTCATTACAAACTGGCTGGTTGGAAAGGGGCTACATTAAGATAAGCTGGTAAAGTTTAGTTGTTGAAGGAAACACTCCAAAACCTTCCAGTTTATGCTCTAAGTTTGTTCAAAATCCCTCAAAAGTATGCTAAAATGATTGAAAAAATGAAAAAAATATTTCTTTGGACTGGGGTAGAGGAAAAAAAAAGACTCAGCCTTGTCGCTTGGGAGAAGGTTTGCAAACCCAAGAAATTTGGGGGGCTGGGCATTAGAAGCATAATTAATACCAATAAGCCTTTGCTGGAAAAATAGTACTGGAGGATCTTTGAAGAAGAAAAAGAATGAAACTCTATAATAAAAAGTAAATACTATCTTACCTCTTTAGATAACACTTTAAACTCTTAGCTAGATATTCAGGGATCCTTTATATGGAATAGTATCAATAAGGCCCCGTTTGGTTAGTGGAATTGAGGCAGAATTGGGTGTGGGACTTCTGATTTTTTACCAAATTCATTGTTTGGGACGCTATAATGCAATTCAGGGTTAGGGCTTCAAAATACAGTTTAGGCCCTAAAATGGGTAGCACCATCTTCCCACCCAATAGGTGGAATTTGAAATCAAATGTAGGTTTTGGAAAATTGTGAACCCCATTTAATTTGGTCGTCGGGTTTGTGATCTTCTTGCATTGCATTTTGGGGTTTTGAAATAGGGTTTGCAAAGGAGTACTTCTTTGCAAAAAAATTGAGTGTCCACCTCATTTTTTTTAGGGTTTCATCACCATTCCATACCTCGCATTCTCCTGCAATAAACAAGGTTCAAATCTTGGCCACAAGTGAGTATAATCAGGCAATTTCTACAACACACATTCATTTTTATTATTACACTACATATATTTTTAACCCTATGAAAATACACAATCGACCAATCCAAGGTTTTGCATTTTATAGTGGTGGAAAGATTATCTATGTATTTTCTGCAACACGCATTCATTTTTATTCTCACACTAAAAATATTTTAAAAAATATTAGGGTTAAAAATATTTTTCAGAAAATACATGTTAAAATGCAAATACACTATCGACCAGTCCAAGGTTTTTCATTTTAATGTGTAAAGCTTTCCACCTGTTAGTGTGGAATGGAAATTTGATATTTTATGAGTTGTTCTGGCATATGTCTTTACACTTTTCCAGCGCCGTGTCTATAATTGTAAGTGATCTTGAAAGTGATGTCACTCATGTTCTAGTTTTGTAAAATATTAGTTACCTATTCTCAGAGACCTCTATTTTCTCTTTGATGGCTATTACTGTTATCCTTTAGCCCATTCTTTTTCCCTTTGACTGGTAATAAATCCATAGCATTTCTATTTGTGGTAGCATATGGCTGTTCTTTTCCTTATTAACATTGATTAACAATTTTAACATCGATTATGGTGTTAACATTGATTATAATCAGTGTTAATAGTTAGGGTGTTTATGGTGCTAACACTAATTTTAATCAGTGTTAATAGTTAGGGTGTTAACACTAAAGCAGTGTTAACACTGATTATCGGTGTTAACACCATAAAAGTGAACACTGACTAGTAAGCAGTGTTAAAACGTAATCTAAAAAGTGTTACACATAATCAGTGTTAACACATGTTAACATGAGTAATCAATGTCAAGGATATGTCACTCATGTTCTAGTTTTGGAAAATATCAGTTAGATTTTCCTTCTCTAAAGTTGGAAAAGGTCATACATGATGAAACCTTTGATATCTCCCTCTATAAGTGTATCATATTTCTCTTTGAATTGGAGAAAAAATGTACACAAGTGATTGATGGAATTGATAAATACCAAAGGAAAGTCAAGACTATCTTTGACAAGAAGGAAAGACAAAGAGAAATCAAAGTTGGAGACCTCATTTTTATTTGGGATTAGAGACAAGAACCCAAAGGTATGGATGAGAATTTTGACTCTTTGTGGTATGGAATGTTTGAAATTCACCAAGTCTTTGGTGAAAATAGTTATCTTCTAATGTACCAAGATGAGACTCTCATTTTAGTGCCTCACAATTGAAAACATTTGAAACTTTTCACACAATTAAGTTACATATAAAGATTGTAAATACATGCACAATTTATGTGATTTTGTCTTTTTGAGTTTTTGTCCTTCTTATTAGTCTTTTTTCATAATTGTTGCTAGACTCTATTCACCAAATGGATAAATGAAGACACATAGAGGTTTGGATTCTACTCCCTTCAATCATTTTAAAGGACAATTTAAGATTGTTCTACATTTAGAGCCCATTGTTATCCTCCTTTTGAACATCACTAGTGAAAAAATTTGATATCCCCTACAAAATAAATCAATTTCATAGCCTACACACTCTAAGGCATGATTTATGAGGCACTAGTCAAATGCCCTTGATCATTTAAGTCATTTTATGATCACAATGATATTTTAATTCTTCATTTTGACAATTTTTTTTCATTCAAGAGTTGGAAAATTTCACAACTTATGCTAATTTGGGCTTAAGACCCAACATTACATATAATTTGTGTTTGCACATGCAATTTGGGTTCCAAAACCCAAATTACATGTCATTGTTCATCCCTATATGTTTTTAGGTCTTAAATCCATAAATGCATAAAAAAATGTATTTATTGCAAATTGGCACAATTGTAGTAGGAGATGAGCTCATTTTAGGGTTTATAAACATGTTTTTTTTAGTTTCTTTTTAAACATAGTTTTCCTCTATCTTTGTGTTCCACCTTTGTAATCTTTTTTATAGCACTTGGAGTCTTGGTTTAGCAAATTTGAGGCATCCTTCAACATATTTTTTGTGTCTTTATAAGGTATGAACCATTTCAATACTATGTCATTCTTTCCTCCTTTCTATGTTCTTGAAGATAGGGTTTCAATTTTTGGTTTTCTCTATTTGATTAAAGTTTTGTTTGTCATTTTACATTATTTATTTGTTTTAAATCTTACCCTAGTTTTGTAAAAGGTTTTTCTCTTTTATTTGAGTAAACTGATGTATGAAGATACTTTGATATACATGATGGTTTCCTTTTTCTTCTATTTGTATCTAGAAGAATTGGACTTTTATGGGTGAATGTGTTTTATTTGAGTAAACTGATATATGAAGATACTTTGATATACATAATGGTTTCCTTTTTCTTTTGTTTGTATCTATAAGTATTGGACTTTTATGGGTCAATGTGTTTTATATGAGTAAACCAATCTATGAAGAAACTTTGATATACATGATGGTTTCCTTTTTCTTCTGTTTGTATTTGGAAGTATTGGACTTTTATGGGTCAATGTGTTTTATTTGAGTAAACCGATGAATGAAGATAATTTGATATACATGATGGTTTCCTTTTTCTTCTGTTTGTATCTAGTAGTATTGGAATTTTATGGGTTAATGTATTTTATTTGAGGAAACTGATGTATGAAGATACTTTGATATACATGATGGTTTCCTTTTTCTTTTGTTTGTATATGGAAGTATTGGAATTTTATGGGTCAGTGTGTTTTATTTGAGTAAACTGATGTATGAAGATACTTTGATATACATGATGGTTTCCTTTTTCTTCTGTTCGTATCTGGAAGTATTGGACATGATGGTTTTTTATTTTCTATATTATACCAATGTATATAGATACAATGATGCAATTATATGTCTATAAATATATTCCATGTCATATATTTATACCATTAACAACAATATGTTTATACCATTAACAAAAATATGTACATTTTGATCAGTTGATTTAGACCATGGCATATACAAAACTAATGATGAGCATGGAAGAAACCAGTAACATGAGCCAAATATCTTCTTCCTCAAAGAAGATAATGTGGACTAAAGAGATGGAACACAAGTTTCTAGACTTTCTCCTTGAGCAAGTGCAACTTGGAAGAAAAGGTGATGGGGGCTTCAAAAAAGAAGCATGGACCACCATTGAGAGGAGGTTCAACATGGATATGCACCTCAATCTAAAAAAGGATGATTTCAAAAACAAGATGAAAACATGGAAGCTTGCATATAGAGTGATGAAAGAGCTGAGAAATACAAGTGTTTTTGCTTGGAATGAGGAAACTCAATGCATGGATGCTGAGGATAGCATGTGGGATGAGCTTCTGAAAGTAGGGTGGTGTCTCTACTCTTTTGATTGAAATAATATTTCATTCTTACAAAGTTAATATTGAAAGACAAAGAACCTAATCCATTTATTTATGCCAAAATGCACAAAAGAGAATTCAAAAATGCCAAAGTGTATAAGAGGTAGTCCTTCCAATACTTCAATGAATTGGGTGCAATTGTGGGTAATGACATTACTGAAGGTAATGCAGCTACGATGACCCATGAGACTAAAGATGGGAACCCTATGAAAGAGGCATTCAATGTGCATGAGGAAGAGGATATTGGTTTCAGTATACATCTTGACAGTGCTGTTGATTTTGATGAAGACCCTTATCCTTCCAATTAGTCCACTACAACTACAAGTGGTAGAGGAACTCCTACATCATCATCATCAAGGATGGGAAAGAGGAGGAAGGAAATTATGGCCACTTCCTTGGATGTCATCTGTGAAACAATGAAGAAAATAAAAGATGGCCTCGACAATGTTCACCTTCACAAAATTGATAAATTTGATGATGACAATATTTTGATGGGTGCACATACCTCTCTCAAATCCATCCCTGAATTGAGTCAAGGTGTTTTCCCGAGGGTATATGAAACCTTCATGGTTCAACATGAAAGATCCAAAGGGTTCTTTCTGATGAGTGAGGAGGAGAGAGTGGACTAGATTGTAGCCACATTTGGTGGCTTGTAGTTATTTTCTATCACTTTGAAGACTTGAAACTTTATCATAGTTCGTTAACATATGCTAATACTTAGTTTTTGTTACTGTCTAGGGAGATCTTTATTTATTTAACTTTAATTATTAAATTAACATTAAGTATGAACTGATAAAGAGTGTAGATATGGTTAGATTAGTCTTTGATTCTTGGCTATTCTCTATCATTCTATGTTGTCATATGATAAATTATTTCCAAATGTGGGAGATGTGCATGGTATTTATTGCATTGGGGTCTTCATGGATGCCTACTCTATGAATGTTTGAAGTTCCTTTTCATAGTGATTTAAATGTCTGCTTGTAATGTAGTATGATGTTCAATAAAGGAAGAACATCAGTTGATGCTTGTAATGCAATATGTGTGTTTAGTCTGTACCCAATTGAACTGGCTTCACTTGGGCTAATATACGATGGCCTGCACTTATTTCCTTCATCAAATTCACCCAGCTTTAGTTGAAGTACACAATGCTCAAGTTCAGATGTTCAATAACTCATTTTATAGGATTTAAATCCAAGCCCTTGTTATGGATGTCCTCTTGATAGTAACAGAGCTCATTCTAAATTCCAATCAAAGTGTCCCTTACAAGAGTCTATTAATCTGCAACTAGCAGGAAACATGGGTTTGATCAAGGTAAGAGGGGTTTATTAGGTAACTTTTGCACCAATAACTTTTTGAGTCTAGAAGATGTATTTAGGTGTAGGTCCTTTGGTTGAAATGTTATCATCCTTTGTCTCTCTGAAATTAGAAGAATTGTAATTGCATAGAAATCAATTATATACATGTTAAAATAGAACTTACAAGGAACTAGAAGAATTGTGATTACATAGGAATCAGGGTTCAATCTATAACTGGCAAGAAACATGCATACAAGATTGTATCTATCTCAAAAAGTGCCATTAGTTCTCCATTTAAACCATAAGTATATTAGTATCTTGTCACTTTTTATGAATGAAAAGTATGCACAGTGATTGACCGTGCAAACCACCTTTTATTTTTTCTTTTAAATTAATTGAAAAACTTTGAGATTATAAGGAAGATTTGTTTAATTTGAAAATTTTAATTTAGGGATTACTGTGATGCGTGAAAAATTGAGGTGGTGGGGCCATAACACTATCCTTCTACTAAGCTATTGTGATCTGGTGTTCAAGTGGAAGCTTGATGTTGAAATGTGAATGTGGGGAGAGGATTTGTGAAAAGGGTAATGACAGGGTATGAGGATGGACACACAAATTATTTTTCACATTACAATGCACACACATACATGCAATATCACTTCCTATATTGAATGTTTGACAGGTTATTAGTGGGGCCTCTGGTCATTGCCTGAGGGTGTCTTTGTAAGGGGTTGAAAGGGGTAGCTGTAATCACTGTATAATATTCATAGGAAATCAGTAGTATTAGTCAACTATTGATTATTTTTCTATTTTCTCATAGCTTGAAATTCTTTCAACTTTAGTATGTTAGAAAGAGAAGGTACCAATCAGCAATTTTTCATTCTTTTAATTTGTCTACTATATATGGTTGTTAGTGGGTGTCAGAGCTTGTAGTTTTGAAAAAGTTAGTTTTGTACTTACTATGTTTATGTTGATATCTACCATTACTTTGTAATGAGTTTGAGTTTTGTTTTATGACTTTTCACTCATTCTTTTCATCTTTCAACATAATTTTTAATACTAGCTTCTTGCATAATAACTGTAGATTTGGGGTATGTAAACTAGAACAAGTTTTGTGGCAGTTTTTTGAAATGGAGATTCAACTGCTTGCTTAAAATTATATCTATGGGAACATTATTAATAGTTTTGTTTTACAAGAGCCTGGTCCTTTTTACTATGATTTTTTTCTTCTATTTCAGGTGACAGTGATTGTTAGATAATTCTATAATGATATGAATCTAGAGTTAGTTCTTTTTGCTATTGAGTATTAATTGTTTTCTTTGAGCATCATGATTTTATACATTGTCTTTAAATTTGACATGGATTGATTGGTAGATGTTCTGCTATAGAGACTTAGATGAGGTTGGCTACCTCCTATTTTATATGTGTTAGAATGGTTACTTGTTATGAAATTTTCCACAAAAATATGTAGAAGCCTACACTTGGATATGAACATGTCTATAATGGATCCAATGAAAAGAGTGTCCTCTATTGTGATATTTATTGCTTAGTGTAGTTTGCATATAATAACCTTGTGTTTCAGTCTTGATCTTCTTGGAAAGTGAGTGAGTGGAATACACCAAGGAGTACCACATGATGAATGCTTAATTTAATGCATTTCTAAGGTGTACTCTTAGAACTGTCCATTTCTAGTTCTTTAGAAGAGATGATTTTATAAATGTGTTTTGGTAGATGATTGTATCGTTCATGATTCTATCCCATGTTGTATCTATATACCCTAACCATCTTGTTATTATTGTTGCATTATGAAATTAAGTGGAATAATTCTACTTTATTCAATGCTCTATTTCATCTTGAATTTCTTTTGATATTTCATTTATTTTTCAACACCACGTGATAGGTACAAAAATAGAAATGGATAGTTCTGAGACTACACATATGATGATATTAAAAATGTTTGAAATAGATTTTGGATTTGACTGTGTAGATATTTTTGGCATCAATGTTTCATATCAAACTCTATGATCCTTCATCAGGATGAAAGAGAGCAAAATGATTGAAAGAAAAGTCCATCATTTTTCTCTATTGCAATCATTTTGATGTCTTTCATCCTGATGATGGATCACAAAGTGTGATCCAAAATGTTGATGCAAAAAAAATGTACACAATTGAATGCAATGAACCATCTGATAAAAAAATCTAATGTACACAAACATGCAAGACTCCACATATGCTGATAGAAAAATGAGCTATCTGATGATTGTTTACTATTCATGTTTATAAAAGATCAATATTTCTGATAGTACTCCTTGGTGTATTCCATTTAAAAATAAACAAGTTTTAGTTTTTCTATCATATTTAGTTTGTAGATGCAGGATTGATCATCTAACAATACAAACAATAATGGGAAGAATGAGCAAGATATGAGATGGTTTCTCATTGAATGTGGAGCATAAGGGCGTATAGCATGGACTTTCCTACATTTTCTTATTTAATGGTGTGTTTTCACATCACCATTCATTTCATGGATATTGTTCTTCCACATCTTTTATCTGATGCTATTTATGTTTCATTGTATTTTTTTTATAAATTTGTAATATCAACATAAATCAAACTTTTTCATTTTGTACTGATAGAAAATAGTCATGTTATTATATGAATGTTGTTATCTATCTCCAATACTAAGTTTGGTTGTTTCAATAGTATGAATGAATAAAAATTTGTTTGATACAATGGTGATGGCTATGATAAATGTCCCTATGTGTGACTATGGTGATGGAGTGTGTTGTGTGTTGAGGACGTCACACACAGACACTAATCCAAAGCATGAATTTTGGACTTGCATAAATAAGAAAAGGGTTGTTAATTGCACAATATTTAAATGTTTACAAAGAATAATTATTAGTCATTATAGCAATACTAACTTAGATTTATATTGTAGGATGGCGGTGGATGTGACTACTTTTGGTGGGTCGATGACACCCCATCTCTATCTACATCATCTACACCTTCTACACATATACCTATTGTGGATGATGAGTGCAAGTCTTGCAAGGTGCTCGAGACAGCTATTGCAAAAGTAGAGGCTAACTATAAAGCTGATGTCATGTTTCTACGATGTTTTCTTTGTGCAACAATCGCACTACTTTGTTGAGTCATTATGCAAAAATAGTTATATATGTGGACTATAAGACTTATTTATATTTTGATGTCATATCGAGCAATGCAATGATTATTTTCTTGTTATAATATTGTTGATGATAATCTATAAAATTATTTTAAAAATTAAGTTTACTATTCACAATATAAGTGAAAAAAATCAAAATTTATTTATGATTTACTATATAAAAACATAAATTAATAATATAAAATATAAATTAAAAAATGGACAAAATAAATAAAATATCAAATTAAACATTATATAATAATTACAAAAACTCAATCCAATTTCCAATTCCAATTCAAATTGTAGAACCAAACAAAGAAATAGATAATGTAATTCCAATTCTAATTTGAAATTGTAGAACCAAACACAGAAGATGAATTGTCTCAATCATCTTCCAGGTCAACCAAATGATCCAAACTATCTTCTGAATACACAAAATCAGAATTTCAAAACATTATTTTGAGATAATCAGGTTTTGAATCAAATTCTAATTCCTCAACCAAACAGGGCCTAAGGGAAAGAATCTAGTCAGAAAAGGTGTTAGATCGAAGCTGGGAAATGGTAGGAAGATTCAGTTTTGGAATGACAATTGGCTGGTGGAAAATCCCTTAATTGAAAACCAAGAATGGCTAAATGCCATTTAGGAATTCAAAGAGACGATTAAGGAAATAGTGTCTGACTATTGGATCAATGATGACTAGATAGATCTTAGTCAAAAGGATGAAAAATTTAAAGAAGTGAGTAAACAACTCAACAACTGGTTCATTAGAGAAAATGTGCCCAGAAAACAATGGAAAATTCTATGTCTCTTCGGCTTTCGGTCTCCTAATTTCATAGGAAGATCAACCTCTCCGCTCCCAGGTATAGAAAAAAAAACTTATCCCTAAAATTAACATGTTTTACTACTTGCTTGTCCGAAATAAAATCCTAACTATGGATAACCTCACAAGAAGGGGTTTTTACATGCCCAATAGATGTTTCCCATGCTATGAAGTGGCTGAATCATGTAATCATATGTGTTGGTGTTTGAAAACTCTTATACCACTTAGGGCTACCAATATGCCTTGAGACTGATGTTAGGACTGGTTAAATCCAAGTGTGAAAGCTCTATAAGGCAACTAGACCAACTATAGGGACAAGACTACCCTCTTCACTTCTGGCTCTGCAAAACCATGGTGGGTGCACCTAATCTAGACAAAACTCAAACTCACTACACACCTTATACTTCTAGATTTATATAGTAGATCATAGTAAAGGATTGCTAAATACTAACCAGGTATTCATTGAATCAACTCTACTATGCAGGGTAAAATGGTCTTGTGAAGGGTATTACTACCAACAACAATACTTAAAACTTAAAATGGTCTTTGATTAATGAGGATAGGGAAGGTAGACAAGAGCCAATTAGACATTAGACTCAACTAAATGTACTAATCCTTGATCAGTGCCATTATCCATTGCGTAGACCTCACATACAAATAATGAAACATGAACCAACTATTGTCAAAGACTCATAGCCATAAATATAAATGTTCCAGCCCATCCACTACTTATAAGATCCTTCTGTAGACAACCAGGATGAATCTATGTCCCTTCTAAAGTAAATTTCACTTGATCCTAGATCAAGAACTAAAGACAAGAACATATGCAAAGGCAACCCTATGCAATGGATCAGAAAATCCAAAACTCACATGAATGACACCAAGGAGAGACTTGTAAACATGAAATAGTTATATTAAGTATGATTAGTCATGTACATGATCAAAGTAGGATAGAGATCAAACCACTTCAATAACCTACAAAAGACTTCCAGAAATTCTATTCAGCTTACATGCAATGTGATACAACCCTGCTACAAACCCCTGGAACCAATTGAAATTAGAACCTCTGGATTGATCCCAAATTCGAACCCCTACTCAGTCAAAAAATCAAAAACTTATACCACTAGCTACCTTGGAAACCCAAAATAGGTTGCAACAAGCTATGGATAGCTAGGGCTAGGGTTACAACAGCTAGCCACAACAAAATTTCAAAAAACCACTAGAGGGAAAACCAGCACCAGCCTGTTAGACCAAGGATGATCTTCACACTTGAGAAGAGTCTCTGAGAAGGACAAGAAGATCATAAATTTACCATGCAAACCATACTGATTAGACCATCAAAATACCTCGAGCCAATAAAAACTATCCTGCCCCACGTGGAAAAACATCTGCAAGCAATCACCCAACTCACTGGACCATTCTACAACCACTGGTGCCACCAACCAAATCAAATCTGGCCGAAGAAGTAATAAAAACTAGTCCTTCTATCACTAGAACTTCTCAGGAAATTCAAAAATTAATTTCAATGGTTCTGACAAAGAGCATTAAGACACGACCATAGATGCACTTTGTTTCCCAGTAAATCGGGTGGCCCAATATAATCTTTAAAACTACCGTGGGACCCCCAGACAAGTCAACCACCACCTCATAAATCCCTCAGTGAATGAAGACTGAGCATGTCAGTAGCACAACATTGTGGACCCACCTTAACTCTACAAAAATGCCATCATAACAGTTGTCACATGATCGCATAGCCAGGAAATGAGCTATGCGAACATGCAACAACCCGCAGACCTTTACCTTGCCGCAACTGCCACCACTGAGGGTTAACAAAAAATGTCAGTCGCATGATTGCATAGCCTTGAAAAAGGCTATGCAAACATGTGAATAACCACCAGCATTCACCACCAAATGTCAAACATGCTCGGGCACTGCAAACACGGGCCCCACTAACAAGCCTTGTCACCACCTCGAACCAACCGAAAGACACCACATCACCACCTGCCACCGGTCCTCAGCAAGGAAGAACCTTGTCACATGGTCATAAGCCATGAAAATGGCCCTTGCGATCATGCAACAAGGCCATAAGACCACCACATCTCCACCAACAACCCCACAAGACAGACGTCAACTGGTCGCATGGTTGCATGTTAGAAATTCTTGACATGCAATCATGTGACAACCAATAAGAACATGCACCCCTACTTCCCTTCTGATACTGGGCCCACATCTCTACCCTGCATCCACTAGAACCTTGCCACCTCAAAATCCTTTGACAGTTGGCCCACTGCAAACAAACCCATCGGCATCTAATCACACGGTGGGCACATGATCGCATGGGGTGAGAATATTCCATGTGATCACATGCCGACCATAGATTGAAATCACTAACATAAGCCCCGTTAACATTTCTGACTCATCACCACATGGACCAATTGAAAATGAGCACCTTAGCACTGTCTGACATGTAGACCCACCTGGACCCACAACACGCCCACACAGGAAAATTTGACAGCTATCACAAAAGTGTGAAGGATAAACATCATGCATCTTCATCATGTGAACATGTGACAACCACTGATTCTATCTAAACTTTAACCACACTGGGAAAATGAGAAGAACTGGGTCCCATCAATGATCGCACTTGTGCAGTTAAGACCGAGGTTGAAAACACACAAATTTTTTGGCACCAAAAGACAAGTGCACAAAAGCTGGAAGCAAAAGGTCAAAAAAAATGAGGGTTTTCGGCAAAAGATTGAAAAAACATAGGGTTATCGACAGACTGAAAGGTAGAAGGGAAGCCGAAAACATCATGGGTTTTCAAAAACATTGTGGGTTTTCGACACTGAGGCATATTCTGAAATTGTTTCCTGCAGACCTCAAAACTTGAATAATTCCCTGGGTTTTGTGATTTAGGAGATGCAATCTAGACTGGAGCTAGGTGACACAATAAAGAGCACAAGGCTAAGGGTGCACATCATAAAACCTCATGGATTTTCATCGCAAGATAAAAGTGTGATTGCAAGCATGGCAAGACAGCATTACAAAACATTTGTAGGGAACAGGCCATTTTCAAAGAATTTTTGCTATGACTGGAAAATGGACTAACAATATGATGATACACTGTTCCTATACTAGAAATGTGTGGGATTCCATCATTAATAGAATTCACTTGGAATGGGTGAAACCTCAGAACTTGCAGGATCTTGTTCTTTAGTTGCAGTGTCCTTTTCCTGGTAAAGAAGATAAAGTTCTTTGGGATCTCTTTCTTCCTTACTTCACTTGGAGACTCTAGAAGGAGAGAAATAATAGTCTTTAGAGACAAACATACTCCTCATGACAAGACTGCTAATCTTGTTTGTGTTAAGAATAGTCCCAAGAGATAACTGAGAGGGGGGGTGAATCAGTTATCTACAAGATTCAATTCTTTCTCCAATTAAGTATAGAAGAACATAAAGCATAAACACAATATGAGAACACTTAACACAATACCACAATTTTGGTTATGGGGAAACCCAAATAGGTAAAACCCTGATGGGAATTAGCACCCACTATGAACTACAGTAGAGTATAATGATCCCTGTTAGAAGATCTTACAACCATGTTAGGAGTTGATCATTACAATGCATTAATTATAGTAACCTACTCAAAGGTCAGACCCTTTTAGGAGTATTTTACAATTAACCCTGTTAGGGGTGAGGACAGACTTTCTGGGAGCACACTACTCAAAGGGGTGAAGGTTGCAACCTTCTATTTAATAGATACACACTATATCTAGATCTTGGTGAACTGCAAGTTTAACCTACTATCTTGATAAGTTCTAATGAATATCATACACTCTCTATTTTGTCACATAGACCTTCTACTGATGGCTCAGTACTTCACACCTTCTGCTCTACTCTATTCTTTCAACTGTCTGCCATTCTTAGTGATCATAACTTGACTGGCTATAAGTATCTTTCTCCAAATGATATAATCAAGTCAGCCTATTAGAACTTCCTTGAAATCATATTAAAGAAACAATATAAATCTCCAACAACATCTCCAATAGCTATACTAAGCATGCAACACAAATTAGGACTGCACAACTCCATATGAGTAGACCTGACACTTCACATTGTCGGCTCCACTAAATTAACTGATACTTTCTTCTCATGCTGAAATACATCATGCACTCTTAAAAAAAATTTCTTAACTCTCCAAAAATTAATCCAAGCACACATATCCAAATGATAGGTGCAACTACTACAACAATAAAAACAATGTCATTTGCATCAGATAAACTCAGGAAACTGTAACTGTCAATTGGAAACATCGTAACTCAAATTGTGCTAAACAACTGACTCTACATCCATGAACATAGCATCATACACATGTCTACAACATAAATATAAATTTGCAAGGCTCCATTACAACCATACTGCAAATCACATACAAAACTCTTCCTAGGACCTGTCAGAAACACTTACCAATACAAACAACTGTATTACTATCTTCACTTGTAATCAAACTCTGTGTCTATGATATCATGCTAATAACATATCTAGGAAACATATACTCAAGGCTCTCTCCATCAGGCTTCCAAGCATGTTTCTTACCATATGTTGTCATCAATGACAAACATACAGTCAGCACTGGCTTTCTGGAAAATCTCCAACAATCTCCCCCTTTGGCATTGATGGCAACATATGGAATGAAAAACACCACCAATCCAAATGTACAATTATTTTATAATATTCTCTATTTCCTCAACAAAACTTCCCCAAGGATGAATCCTCTATCTACTTCTAAATTCTCTGAATATCTATTGTTGTATCCTCTTACTATATACTCCTCCTTACTATATTGTTTCTTCTTGCTAAATACTCACTCCCCCTTTCTAGAGTAAAACAACTATTTTGTTTTTCATGACTATATACTACTCCCCCTTTGACATCAATGGAAAAGGGTGCCAAACAATTAAGCACCGGTACTACTCCTGAATTAGAGTAGTCAACCATTCATCAGTCATTGAGGACTGATGCACTCCTGCAAACTCTAATTAGATTCAGAGAAGGGAATTACTCCCAGCTTCTCCCTGAGATACTCAAATTTATCCTTAGGTAAAGGCTTTTTGAATATGTCTTCTAACTAATCTTTTGTACTCACATAGTCCAACTTTACTTCTTTCTCTACAACTTTCTCTCTTAGGAAGTGATATTTTATCTCAATGTGTTTTGTCTTTGCATGCATCACAGGGTTCTTTGACATATTGATAGTGCTAGTGTTATCATAATGAATAACAATAGGATAATCAATCCGAATTCCAAAATATTTTATCATCTACTTGATCCACACAATTGTAGAGAAATTTAATGCTACTGCTACATACTCTGCTTCTGTTGTTGTCTAAGAAATATAATTTTTCTTCTTACTTGTCCAAGTAACAACTCTATCTCCAAGGAATACCACTCCTCTTGAGGTACTCTTTCTTTCATCAACACATCCTTCCCAATCTGCATCTATATATACATGAAGTTTTACATTCTCTGAATTAGGATACCATAAACCATAGTCTATAGTCCCTTTCAAATATCTAAATATCCTCTTTACTACCATAAGATGACTATGTTTAGGATCTGTTGTCACTAGGGGTTGCACTCGTGATGGCTAAGTATAAAACCTAGAAATCCTGTGAAACATGAGAATACTCTCAAGATGTGGGACTACTTCTTGAGAATAGACCTCCAGATTAAGGGCCGACTTCCCCATTTGTATCACCTGAACTATACTAACTTTGAATAGGAAAGGGATAGAGGGATTGTGTAAAACTAGAAATTGCTAAATCTAACTAAGGTGATTCACCAAACTGAAAGGATCCACAAACTGAAAATAGACTCACAATATAACCCCAACACATAACAAGAACTCCAAAACTCTTCCAAAATTGATTTTCCCCTTAGAAAAAAATTAGGTGCTGATTGTGAATGAGAAGGAAAGATGATTTTCACAACTCAACACAGTTAGATGTAGACAGATTTGAAAACCTTAAAGAAGATCAATGCTTGTAAAATAATCAAATGAACATACTATCATGTAAAGGATCAGAATCAATCACAATACATAAAACTAAGTTCATCAACCAACTCACAAACTGTAGAAAAGAAGGGAACAATTTTTCTATTAACTGGAATAAAAGGAGCTACAATATCAGATTGCTTCACAAGAGCTACAAAATTCACCTCGTGAGAATGAGGGAATGAATAACTAAACTTCCATCATCAAAGTGAAAGGCACATATAGGAAATCTATAGAATCTGTAATAAAGACCACTCCTCACCAAGAATAGAAAAGTCTCAGCCATGATCTCATCACTCTAAATCTTGGATGCCCCACTCCTGAGAAAATAGGGGAAGCGAAAAAGTGGAGTCCCTAAAAAGGACTAGTCAAAGGAAACCTATGACCCACTAAGTCATGTAGAATAATGATATTCTGACAATGGTTTATAATAGTACCACATGTCAAAAATATCTTACAATGTAACTCTCACATTGACTTATAACATTTGAAAAGTATCCCCCTTCTGTCAAACCAAATATAGTGGATTTTGAATATATTAAAGGTGATCTCAACTCGAAAAGAGGAGAAAACTTGAAATATTTACAATTAGCTACATATCCACATTTCAAAAATTAATCTAAACAAGGGACCACCTAACATATGAACAATTTGAAAATAAGATCCCCCCTACTATGATTGCAAAATGACATCTATCCCCTTAAGTCAAAAAGGACTTCAAATAAAAACCTAGGGCATCAAATATTTAATATAATTATCTAAGGAAAGATAATTATATTAATGAATATTAACCGGCCCATGAAAAGCATATCAAAGGGATTCAAAAGATAACTCAACCCTAAAAAGGGACATAATGTTGAAAATCTACACTTGAAAATGGCATCCTCCTGTAATCATGACCACTGCAACTTGACACCTGGCAATTTCCAAACTCACTGCAGCTTTGAAAGGCAACCTTCCATTTTGGAGTTAGAAATAGCACCTAATCTTCGAGCATGCGATATGAGGTAGGGATTTAATGATTTCTCATCTCCATTTCATTGCTTTCGATGGCATAACTGTAATATGGCACAATTCTTTTCTCTGTTGATGTTGAAATATGACACTGGTTCATTGCATATTGCAGCCCGCATTGTTATGTGATCCTCTATTTGGCTTTGACTGAATGAATTTTCTATTTATCACATTGCAATATCGATGCCCTAATGTATGTTCTTGCGGTAATGGAAATTGATATGCAATTTCATTACTGTTGTGACCCTCTGTCTATTACATTGTATTCATCTATGGCTTTGAAATGCCGATCCCTGATGATCCAGGGCTAGGGCACAGGTTCGATATGTAATCTCTATTTTTTTTTTAACTAGCCCAAGAATAACTTATTAGGACATGTTTCATTGCATGGTATAACATCTTGCCACTACTGTGTAAGTCTAAGCCCGCAAGCTCAAAGAGCTAGGGCATCGAAACCTTCACTATATTAAAACTAGGGCATGATTTCTTTATGAATTTGCTTGAATAAGCTTGAGAATTACATAGGCAATGGCACCTTTTGAATCACTAAGATTATACTCGAGGCATACTGAACTTCACTACAAACACATCTTCTAGTTGTGTTTTGCTCTGCATACTGGTACATTGTTATACTGGGTGTGTCTCCATGTCTTTTCTTTATGGCACAATACCAACCGCATCTATATTGTATCATTATGTTGCATCACTAGCAAGGGCTTGTTTACTTCTTTTGTTGATATTATTATAATCCCAAGAACTGGTGTTCATTAAGGGCACGGCTTCTTTATGAACCACTATTGAAAATAGATGCCCGATGATGCACAAGCTAGGGCACTATTGTATTGCATAGTACTAGTAGCATTGAAATGCAAGGGAATCTATCATTGTTGTTTCAAACATAAGCTTCTTGGATAAAACCTGATAACTAGACTAGGGTATCATGAGAATTAATAATTGGCAAATGTTGATTAGGGCATCCAACTGTTAAGGCGTTATTATATTGATCATGATACATGATTCGAGTTCTGCTATTACCATTCATTTGCATCTTGTTTGTGACACCTGATAATGAGGATATCATGCCCTACTCTCTACATTTCTTGTATGTTTGAACACCACAATGTGCTCAAGGCTCGAGAATATGATCTCTGTTAATGAGGGCATCAGTTATATTGGTTCAATGTTGCATATAAGCCCAAGAATATAGGGCGTTGTAACCTACATCTCTCCGTTTATGGAACTTGATATGCCTAGCTTTGTCCTCCTCTATTTTGTTTCTTCAACACACTGGGTTGAGCCTTGTTTCTGGTGTGATACCACTACATATCAAAGCCCAATAACTGCGTAGGCATTGTTAATTTTAGACAAACACTATTTTGTGTTTATATACGTGGCTCTGTTTGTACTATAACAATGTTGCCCTATTTGAAAACTCGAGAACACAAGGTCACTCGAGGGTGCTCTAAATTCATTGTTTTAGCCTAAGAACACATTTCATGTTCATCAACCTCCTCTGTTCTAACTGTATTGATGCAAACATGGCTCATTCTTTTGTTAACAGCCAAGCCTTAGAACATATAGGTTTGTTATGTGTATTGAAAATTCACTTGTTACCATATATTCAAAGTCTCCAAAACACTGGCCCAAAAACACATATTGTGATTTGATATTTCATTGCCATACATACAATTAAACATGCTTATTGCCACAAGCATACCAACTGGTCACTGTTATGTCCTCAACACTATTGGCACATTCATATCTCTATTTTGAAACATCATCTTTTTACTTGCTTGCATCATGCAACCTTTTCAGTGTATATACCAATGCCAAACCCTGGAACATTTTTATGCTAATTTTGCCCCTCTAGTTATTCAACTTTGACATAGTAAAATTGTCATTATCAGTCCCTGATCTATGCCTTCTATATGTTATATATATGACAGGCTCATAGCAATGATTTTACATGTTTGCCACTGAATTTATGAATGCCCCAATTGCAATGCATCTATCCTTAAAAATTTCTTTGTTGTACCTTTTCTAAGCCTATGGATTATATGCCATGTGAACATCTATGCAATAGAGTGCCTCATCTTCCTCATAGATTTGTGTACTCTACCATTAGCTCTGTTCAAAACCAGATGCCACATTGTCCTCTATTTCTCTTTTATACTCTTGATGCTGGATCATCTGAATGTTCCTCTATATGTACACACAGTGTGTGCTCTTGGCCCTTGAGGGAGTAATAGATAAATTATGGTGAAATTACTCTATCATTACCCACATCAAGGACCTAGATCATACACAAAACTCTTTGTTGGATCAGCTTCCCTGTATCTACACATGAAAAAAACACATCAGTTTAAACATGGTGCCTCTTTTGGTTCTTTGGATGATTCTCATGCACATGCCCTAAGCACAACCTTTGTTAGAGGTGCATGGCTGAGTGTGTATATGCATTACTGTATTGTGATACCAGGCATTGTTTAGATCCATTGGATCTAACCCAAATCCCCTTCTTCTTCTTTTGCAGGTTCTGGATCATGGGAGCACATTGGGCACACAGAAGCATCAACATCTCATTACCAAGCAATGTTTGGTACCCCAATACCAGTTCTTAATTTATGTATATTTACACTCATTCATTTATTTTTGGTAAAGGCTATGCTCACGGCCTGTGTGAGCCCAGATAGATGTTCTTTCTTTTTAGCTCTTTTACTTTTTTGCTCAGAACAAAATGATACAGATAGATGTATGTGTAGATACAGATGCTATTCATTTCCTTTTCTTTTTCATGTATTGCAATGAATGAACACAAATTTAATCTAGACCACATAATAACACAAACTAGGTTATTGTAGCTCATCTAGTAATTAGGCTTTCAAAATGTGTCAAAAATATGACAACAGGATCTTCTACATATCTTCCAACAATACCAACTACATTGGAAATATTAGGTCTATATTGAGTAAGATAGATTAGTTTGCCAATCATAGACTTATACAAGGTCATGTCTACTACTTCTAAATCATCTTATTTTGAAAGCTTTCATCCTATTATCATAGGGGTACTTAGTGGATTTCAATCATCCATCTTGAATTTCTTCAATATCTCTTTCACATACTTAGACTAATTTATAAAAATACCTTTGTCTGATTGTTGCACATTTAGTCCTAAAAAGTACTTGATAGGTCTAATCATGCTTATTTCAAATTCACTCTACATATCTTTAGCAAATTCAACATGAAGCTTATCATTGCCACCAAAAATAATGTTATCAACAAATATAACAACTAACAATAATCCATCGAGTGTTTCTCTTATGAATAAATTATAATCTTCTGCTCCTTTCTTGAATCCAATCTTAGTCAAGTATCCATCAAGTTTTTCATACCATGCTCTAGGGGCTTTCTTAAGTCCATAGAGGGCTTTCTTCAATCTCCATACCATATTAGGTCTATCTGATAAAGTGAATCCTTCAGACTGCTCCATGTAAACTTCTTCCTTCAACTCTCCATTCAAGAATGTTGACTTGACATCCATTTGATATACTTTGAAGTCTTTGAATGTAGTATAGGCCAGAAACAACTTTATGGATTCCAATTTTCTTACAAGGGAAAATGTATCTGAATAATCTATTCCTTCTCTTTGCACATATCCTTTACATACTAGTCTTGCTTTGTTTCTTACTACTGTACCATATTCATTCATCTTGTTTCTAAATATCCACTTGGTTCCAATCACATTCTTATCACTAGGACTAGGGACCAATTCCCATGTGTCATTTTTAATTATCTAATCTAGCTCATCTTTCATTGCTTCATGCCAATCTGAATCATTACATGGATCTTCAACACTTAAGGTTTCAATCTGTGAAAGTAAGCATACCTCTTCATTAGCTGTTGAAATTTTTTCTTTTGATCTTGTCATGACTTTGTTATTTTGATCTCCAATGATATCTTCCTTTGAATGGTATCTAGATGTGAATTTAGGAACATTAGGTGTGACTCTCTCATCTGTCTTTTGTGATTCTTCTTCACTTGTTTTAGGGTCATTGAATAATACATCAATGCTGTCAAACATTTCATCAACAACTATTTCTCTATTCATAGGACTAAGTTCTTCTTCAATCACAGGTGCATAATCATGATATATCTCTTGAATCATAAACTTCTCATCAATATTTACATGTGCACTTTCAATTGTCTTCTTCAATCTTAAGTTAAAACATCTATAAGCTTTTCTTTTAGTAGAGTAATCAAGAAAAATACCTTCATGACTTCTTGCATCATACTTGCCAATAGCTTCATCTCTCTTGATGTAGCACTTGCTTCCAAATATTCTAAAGTATTTTACTATAGGTACATTACCAAACCATATCTCATAAGGTGTCTTATTTGCACCTAGCCTTTATTGAATTCTATTGATTGTATAGACTACAGTATTGACCGCATCTCTCCAATAGGTGTGTGCAACATTTCCTTAAATCATGATGGTGTGTGTTGTGTCCAGTATGATCCTATTCCTTCTTTCTGCAATTACATTTTGCTAAGGGGTTCTAGGTGCACTTAGCCATCTCTTTATCTCATGTTCTTCACAATACTCATAAAATCTATCAGAGATGAATTCTCCTCCTCTATCTGATCTCAGACATTTTATCTTTAATCCATACTCATTTTCAACCTTAGGTCTGAATATTTTGAACTTATCAAATGCTTCCATTTGTCTTTTAGGAATGCAACCCACATCATTCTAGAATAATCATCAACAAATAAAATAAAGTACCTTTCACCATAGTATGATCTTGTTTGAGTTGGTCCACATAGGTTTGTATGCACTAGATCCAATTTGTTCTCTATCAAATTATGCTTTCTTCTGAATGAATTTCTCACATGCTTTCCCATCACACATTACTGGCATATTGTATCAACTAGTTTTGCAATGCTAGGAAGGTCTCTTACTGCCTTTACATTTCTTATCTTCACTATATTGTCAAAATTGATGTGACATAGTCTTTTGTGCCATAACCAACTATCATCTACTTTAGCAACAAAAGAACTTTCTTATGAATTAAGATGAAAAACATTACCTTTTGTCTTTGAACCTAATGCAATCATTTCTCCTTCCTTGTTATTAATGATGCATTTATTGTCTTTGAATTCCAACTGATATCCTTTATCAAGAAACTATCCAACACCTAGTAGGTTATGTTGCAAACCATCAACATAAAGAACATCATCAGTGTTGTTCTTTCCATCCAAGGTGATATATCCTCTACCTATGATAGGTTTAGGAGTTTTGTTACCAAATCTAACCATGCCACCTTTGTACCTATCCAGATGTACAAATTTGTCCTTGTCTCCTATCATGTGATGTGAACAACCATTGTCAATGATCCAATCTATTCTAATATATGCTTGTGAAATCAATGCTAACTCTTGTGCTTTCTTTTCATCTTCAAGGTCCATTTCATCAAAAATTTTCTCCATATCTTCAAGAGAAATGAATCCAATTTCATCTTCTGTAGAATCTTCATCTGATATTCCATCTCTAGCATAGTAACATTCTTTTGTATACTTAGGCTTGGAATTATTTTTGAACTTCTTGACTCTTGTAGGACACTTAGAAGAAAAGTGACCAATCTTGTTACATGAAAAGAATTTGAATGGTAAGTGACCTTCATATTTCCCTTTTCCTTTCCTTTCTTTCTTATAAATCAAAGCAATGAAATCATCTAGTTCTCTCTCTTCATCATCATCATCAAAATTACCAGAAGTGTTCAATGATTTCTTACCATGGACTGAAGCTTTGAAGGATGTCTCACGTTTAGGCTCTATCTTCAAACTTGAGATCTCAAATGCTGAAATCTTGTTGATTAAGGTCTGTCTTTTGAAGTATTTTGAAAATTTCATAGTCTCATCTAGGATTTTTATCTTTCTCTCATATTCTGGTGTCAAAGTAGTCATCAACTTATCCATTATGTCTTCTTCAGAAATTTCTCCACCATTGTTTCTGATTCCTGCAATTGCTTCATTAATTCTTTGATTGTATGCTCTGATATTATCTTTAGGTAGCATCTCCAATGTACTGTAATTTTTCTTCCATGTCTTTCTACACATATTCTTGGCTTGGATATCTCCTTCAAACATGTCTTCTAGATAATTCCATATCTTGTAGGCTTTATCTACTTTCTTGATCTCTGAAAACTCACTGTCAAACAAGGCACTAGTAAGGGCTTCTTTGGCAATAGCATTTTGAGTGAACATCTCCTTCTACTTAAGAGTTGCATCTTCCTTTGCAAGATTTGCTAAAGAAGGGATCTAAACTTCTTTAGTAGCTACTTCAAAAATCTCAAAGGCAATGCACTGCAAATGTGTCATCATTTTGTTCTTCCAATCTAGATAGTTGTCTCCATCAAACTTAAGACTTTCTTTTCTAAAGAATGCCATCTGATCAACCTCAAGCTATTAAAATTTCTCTTCGAGGCACTTGGCTTTGATACCAATTGTTAGGAATAGTCCCAAGAGATAACTGAGAGGGGGGGTGAATCAATTATCTAAAAGATTCAATTCTTTATCCAATGAGTATAGAAGAACATAAAGCATAAACACAATATGAGAACACTTAACACAATACAACAATTTTGGTTATGGGGAAACCCAAATAGGTAAAAAATCCGGTGGGAATTAACACCCACTATGAACTGCACTAGAGTATAATGATCCCTGTTAGAAGATCTTACAACCTTGTTAGGAGTTGATCTTTACAATGCATTAAGTATAGTGACCTAGTCAAAGGTCAAACCCTGTAAGGAGTCTTTTACAATTAACCCTATTAGGGTTGAGAATGCACTGTTTGGGAGCACACTGCTCAAAGGAGTGAAGGCTACAACCTTTCATTTAATAGATACACACTATATCTGTATCTTGGTAAACTATGAGTTAGACCTATTGTCTTGATCAGTTCCAATGAATAGCATACAATCTCTTCTTTTTCACATAGACCTTCTACTGATGCCTCAATACTTCACACCTTCTGCTCTACTCTATTCTTTCAACTGTCTACCATTCTTAGCGATCACAACTTGATTGGCTATAAGTATCTTTCTCCAAATGATATAACCAAGTAGGCTTGTTAGAAATTCCTTAAAATCATATTAGAGAAACAATATAACTCTCCAACAACATGTCCAATGGCTATACTAAGCACGCAATGCAAATTAGGATCACGCAACTCCATATGAGTAGATGTGATGCTTCACACTATCAGTTCCACTAAATTAACTGATACTTTCTTCTCATGCTGAAATACATCATGTGCTCTTAACCAAACATTCTTAACTCTTCTCCAAACAATAATCCAAGAATGCATATCCAAATGATAGGTGCAACTACTACAATAATAAAAACAATGTTGGCTGCATCAGATAAACTCGGGAAACTATAACTATCAACTGGAAACATCATAACTTAAATTGTACTAAAAAAATGACTCTACATCCATGAACATAGCATCATACACATGTCTACAACATAAATATAAATGTGCAAGGCTCCATTACAACCATACTACAAATCACATATAGAACTCTTCCTAGGACCTGTTAGGAACACTTACTGATACAAACAACTGTATTATTTTCTTCACTCAGAATCAACCTCTATGTCTATGATATCATGTTGATAACATATCTAGGAAACATATACTCAAGGCTCTCTCCATCATGCTTCCATGCACACTACTTACAATATGTTGTCATCAATGAAAAACATACAGTCAGCACTGGCTTGCTGGAAAATATCCAATAGTTTGTAGAAGTCTCATGGAAAATTTCAGAAGCAACATTCCAAGAGACTCACAGTTATGGAATAAATCACAAAAAATAGAAGACATTCTCTCCTTGGATAATCACAAAATAAACAAAGACCCCAACCCCAAAGACAATATCATTTGGATTGCTCCCCCTATGGGATGGCTCAAAGGAAACTTTGATGGAGTTGCTAAGGGGAATCCTGGAAGGGCAGGGGTGGGAGGATTAATAAGAGATTGGGTTGGAAATTTTCTCAGAGTTATGGAAGCTCTGATGGGAATGCAAACTAATCATGTAGCTGAAGCTAAGGTGGTTTTACATGTCATGTTGCTGGAAAAAGAGTTGGGTTGTGTGAAGTTTTGGATAGAAGGAGATTCACTTAATATCAAAACTAAATAAAAGGTAAAAGTGCGACCTCCTAGACTATAGCCCACATTGTTAAAAAAATTAAAATGACATTACAAACTTTTGAGGAAAGCTACATAACCCACATCTACTAGGAAGTTAACAATTCTACGAATAGTATAGCTAATGTGGGGGCCCATAATGACATAATGAAAGTTTGGAATGGGGAAGTGAATCTCAATTCTAAGATCTTAAGTCTTATCAATTATGATAAAATTAATCACAATGAGGGGAACATAATAAAAAATAATAATGACAAGGAAAATTAATTTACCGAGGAAAGCTAGTTGCCAGGTAAGGTGTGATAAAATTATTACGGAGTTAATGACACATGGATTGTGGGAGATTTTAAACAACTTGATTTATAAGAGCTAGATGAAAATTATTTTGTTAAGCTTTGGTAACTTGAGAAACCAGTGTTGTCTAATCTCTAAGAAAATGGGAGGTGGTATGAGAAGGGAGGAGCCCCTAAATTGTGAGAAATGGAGACAGGAGAAAAAAGTGTAGAAAAAATTAGAAAGAGGTGGTGTAACCCCATACATGGAAAAGATTCATGGATTCGACAAAAAGGTAACCAAAATATTTGTTGAGAGATGGGTTAATGGAAAAGTTAATTTGTGGGGTAAACCCTTTCCACTTACTCTAAGTCTAGTTTTTGAGATAACTAGTTTGTCTCTTGAAGGAATGAATTTCTATAGGGATAACAAACGAATAGGATCTAAAGCTTTTAAAATTTTCCCTAAAGATGCTGATAAAGAAGCTCTATTAAGAAAAGGGCTAGTGGATTATGTTGAAATTGAGAAGATATTTAGAAAATCTGGGCTAAAATTTTGAGGGTGATGATAGAGTATTTTACTCTAGATGGTCGCTATTCTAAGATTTATAACCTGCATTTTGTTTTGGCTAACAATTTTAGGCATAGCAAGAAAGGTTCCTTTCATTACTTTCTACTTAGCTCCCTGAACAACAACATAGCAGAGAACAAGAAAAAATCAAGAAACCCTATGCTTCATGAGGGTTTGATTTTTCTTATAGCGGACTATGTCAGCAATATGATTCTAAAATCTATTCCTAAAGGGTTGTAGGAAAGAGAAAGAAAAATGAAGAGGAAGAGATCAAGGCTGATACCCACCAGAAGGGTAGGAAAAATAAAAAGAGTCCCCATTGTAGCGTAGACAAAATTGAAGAACCTCACCCTTCTTCTCAGGATAGGAATGAGGTCACTATCCTAGATGAAGATATTGAGGAGGATCCTGAGAATGAGGAGGAAGCCACGGAAGCTAAGGACCTAATTTATGAGGAAAGTGAGAAGGAGGAAGATAATGAGGAGATAGATAATGTTGGAGGTGAATAAGAAGAGGACAAAAAGGAAAATGAAGAAGATAAGGTGGAGGAAGAGGAATAAGATATGGAAGAAGAAAAACAAGAGGAAAGCAAAGAGGAAGCCAGTGACAAGGAGGAGTCGAAGGGATAGTCAAGCCATGGGGATGAGGAAAGTCATAAGGAGGCTACTATTGGTTTCAACTTGGATGATCGTATTTTGCAGGAAGTTAAAAGAAAGGAAGGCCATGGCATCAACATGGAAAAGTGGATTAGCTGGGAGATGCAAGAAATGAAGCATCACCTAAAGGCCATGGAAGAAACTATGGAACCACTAAAAGCTAAGCTAGAAAAGATGGAAATGGAGTTTCTGATGAAGGTAAAAAATAATAAAGGAAATGAGGAAATGACAATAGAAAACAAACCAATGGTGGATGAGAAGCTGAAGGACCTAAATGAGAAAATTAGCTACAACGGGCACATCATCAACAAAGTTCTTAAGCACAGCAATGAGGGCCTTAGTGTGTCAGTGATGAATCTTAAGGCTTTGTATAACCATCTAGAGGATAGCATGATAGAGAATACAACTATAATGTTGAATGATGGTGGTGGGAGCTTAGGGTCGGGAACTAGAACTAGAAGAGGCCTCAAAAGGAAACTGGTAGAAACCCCTAAGGAGCTAAAAGGTCTCAAAGACTCCATTCAGAAGATGGAGGATCTGCAAAAATAGGCAGAGAAGGCCATGAAAAAGATAAAGTAGTTTCTACTAGTTGGTCACTGGGTGGTTTCTGGTTAATGTGCCAATTTTTGTTGTGATTCCATTTAATGAGAAAAATGTTAAGAAAATAGTGTTGGATAACACCAAGTCATCATACAATGGAAGAGGGATTGTGATTAGAAAAATTGTACAAGATGATGTTAGATATGTGTGCAAAATTTTGACCTCAAAGTTTTGTGCAAGTTCTAGAGAGGATTATATGGTAGCTGGCATGGTACATGCACCTTATCTTATGTGTGTTGAGAAAGTACAAGTAGACATGTGTGAAATTTTAAGAATTCAATTGACAGAGAACCTTGAGAAGATCAAGAAAACCAAGAACTCACAATTTAAATTCTCATCTCTGATCACATATATGTTCTTTCATTTGTTAAGAAGATTCCCATACACTATAGGAGAAGATTATAACAAGAACACTATGGACAAAATCAACAAGGTGTACCTAAGACACCCTATAGACAAAGTAAATGAAAATGCTACATTGGTAATTAAGACTTTTCATAATCAAATGAGGAAAAGGTCAAGGATTTCACTAGCTATTGTAGAGAAATATAAGAATGAGATATGTTTTTTGGTTGATATTGACTTTACTTTCATTGAAACAGCTGAACCTGGAATGGAATTTGTAGATCCACTTGAATATGAAGTTTCTAAAGTTGAGATTGAAGGATACATAAGAAAATTACTTAAGATTAATTTGGATGCCAAGAGCCCTAGATTTGGGACATATGAGGAGAAATTTGACTCCACACAATCACTACAGGCACATAAGATGGCTAAGAAAAGAGTTGACAGTAATATCAAGAAAATACTAAAAGACACTGGTATGATAGAACATGAATTTGTCATAGCAAAGAAGACAGTAGTAGAAATAAGGGATATAGGATAGAAAGAGATACTATTAGTCCCACCCTTGACATCTCTTGCAGCCCCTACTGAAGAAATTTAGGATTTAGAGGAAGAAACAGAAGCAGTGGAAGTGTAGGAAGTAAGGAAATCCACTAGATCCTCCACCACTACACCAACTAAAAGAGTTAAGGAAATAGCAAGTGGTCTAGGAAAAAGAAAAAAAACTTTATTTTTCCTAGTTCAAAGGAAATCATCAGTGGCTAAGGTAGATGAAGAGGCATGAAGCAATAAAAAGAAATGGAAGCCTAATATTGACAAAGTGAACCCTTTTATCATAAATGAAGGTGATTTCACTAAGCTAAATAAATACTACGAGTTATATGATAATTTTGAGAATTTGAATTTAGATAATGTAGTTGTTAGACACATGATACTTGTAGACAATAAATATGATGACATTAAAGGCAAGATCCCTGACGGTCTGTATGATAAATTAGTAAACATAAAGAAGAGAGAAACAAAAGAGGACAATGGAATAAGAGAAAGATATGTAAGGAAATTATGTGACAAAAGATAAAGAACACTTCAAAGAAATCATGAAGAATTTGAGAACTCATCTAAGGAAGAAAAGGAGAACCATACTAATAATGGGAGGAAACTATGAGGAAATAAACAGAGAGATAGAGCAAGCGGCTGTGAAGGTTATGACCTCCAATCCTAGTGAGCACATAAATGAATCTGATCAAGTGGTTGAAGTAGAGTATTAGACAAATCCATTAATAGCACTGTCAACCTCTATTAATATTGAAGATGAGTCTATGACCATTGAAGGAACCAATATTACTTTGGACAATGAAGAAAATATCTTTAATGACCATGAAGACATTGTTGGCAATATGGTTGATGAGAAGCAGGACATTGTAGTGAATGAGGAAGAATAAATTGAACCAAGGAAGGAAGAAGAGAAAGAGGAATCATAGATTGATGCAACAACAGAAGAGAAGGAAATTCCAAAAAAGTAATAAAAAATCATTCCCAAACCTAAGGAAGCAGTAGAATCAGTACAAAAACCATAGATTGAACCTATTTTTGCTAGCCTTGGACAGGAAGTTGATGATGATGATCAAATAGAGTTGTTCTCATCTCTAAACAAAATCATTGGTAAAAAATAAGAAGGTGAAAAGCTTAGAAGGAACACTACTTGAAGTCATGGGAAAACTACAAAGCATTATATCAAGTCAAATCAGTGAGGTAGATCCACAAGGAAAAGGTAAAGAGGTTATGAAAGCATTTGATAAAGAATTCACTAACCTATCAAATATAGCCACAGTAAAAGCCCAAGCAGCTCATGATGCTCAGGTATTTCAAGTTGTATGTCAGAATATCAAAAATGATATAGACAATCTGGATATTTGTATAAAAGAGTTAAGATGTATGGAAAGAGGAAAAGCATTGTACATTCAGTGTACACAATTAGAGAGCTGCACATCAAAGATAATAGAGAAGATGAAGATAAAAGAGGTAGAATTACAAATGGTAGTAAACCTTTTGTCAAGCCCTAATGTGAAGATCTCATACATTGAGAGGAATACAAGTAAAATCTCTAATAATATGAGACTTCTAAATGATGAGAAGGAGAAGAAATTGAAAAGATTCTCTCTACTAAGAGAGCATGTATGAATAAAGAGAAGTATTCTTGAAAATCAGTTGGAGGAATGTCTTTCTTCAAAGACATCTTATGGAAAATTTCGTTATGAAAACCTTAAGGCATGTGAAATTACATCTTTTGGCCTATGCGCACTGCTAAGTGTTTTAGATGAAGTGAAGAAGTCATGGGACAAGGAGATAGAGAACCTAAAGATTAATTTTGCAGATTTTGTTGCAAGCCTTCTAGCCTTGCAATCTTAAAATCTTAAGGTAAAATAGTTTTGACATAAGTTTTTGACACCTTTTTCATTGTTGTCAAAGAGGGAGTAGTATTAGCATAAAATTGCATGTATAGATACTATATGTATAGCATGAAGTATACTCTTAGGGGGAGTACATATATTTTCAAGATATAAGTAGTTGTGGAAGATCCACAAACTTTTGTATGGCCACAATTTTGTATCTTAAGTTTTTGGGACTTAGCCAATTTTGCCATATGTTACCACCAATGAAAAAGGGGGAGATTTTTGGCAATTTGGTTAAGTAGGATATCAGATTGTTGTCATTATGGAAACATATAATCACCACGATGATTGCATACTAGAAGAAAGCAATTTTGTATGAGCGCAAGTAAAAATTGTCTAAGTACAATAGTATTTACCAATCTAATCAGAGACAATTTTGATTAGCGATGTTCATAGAAGAAGGTTTAGTGCATGCACACTTGAAGATGGATAATTCTATGTATATCAAAGCCACATATGAAATTGCAAGTCTATATGACATGTACAAAAGGAGGTATTAAAGAATTACAGAGATAGTGTTGAAGCCGACCTAAACAGAGCAAGAAGATAGAATGTGAATATTAAGTTAAGCGAATTTTTTTTCATCAAAATAATTACTTAACCATGTAGGGATGACATCCTAGATGTTAACCCTCAGACAACATGAATTATTTTTACATCGTGAAAAGAGTTTATGTATTGTAAGCCGACTAGAAGAAAATAATTGTAATAACTTATATGTATATGTAAGAATTATGTAATGTGAAAGACATAGAAGTGACATAATAGAAAATGTAATGTAATATGATGAGAAGCTATATATTGTAAGAAAGAAATCAAGTAGACTCTGTATATAAAAGCGAAGAGCCTAGAAAGCTAAATTAGAATAGAAAAGCTATTCGGCAGCAGTAAAAGGTTATGTACTTTACCTTTGTATTTGAAGATATCATTGTACATTGCATGTTTTGGTAGTGAGCTCATCTTGCAAGCATTTTATTTTGTAATACCAACTCCTAATAGGGTTGAGGCTTCTAACAAGGCCTAGAGTCCTTTAACCAGGACAAAGACACTATATGTATGTAATAGACTCCTAATAGGGTCAACATCCTTAACCAAATACTTTTGATTAGTGGATCAATTGTGGGTATCATCCCCACTGGGGATTTCCCTTGGCTAGGGTTTCCTCAAGAAAAAACATGGTGTTATGAGTTCATTTACTTTATTTCTATGCTTGTTATTCATTTTTCTTAGTTTAATTTGTTTTTCAAGCTTCAAGTTAATTTGTTATATCCATAATTGGGAAAAAATAAAAGTTTGTGAAATATTGATTCACCCCCCCTCCCCACCTCTTAGTATTTCCTATTTCTAACATCAACCTCGTGATTTCTCCATCTTTCTCATCTAGTCTTGTGTTCATTTGTATTCTTTCTTCTTCAATAGTTCTTTTGTCATCCTCATCTTTTCCTTTTTGTTCCATGAGCTCACACATCCTTACTGACTGTGTTTCTTGTTCTCTTTTTAGTGTTTTGACCTAATCAGCTAGATTATTATTATTTTTAGATAGTTTTGATATGAGTGCATCAGATTCATTAGACATGCTTCCCTCAGATTTTTATTCAAGTTCCTCAAATTGATCTTGAGTATCTTTCAATTGTAGTGCAAGTTATTTCCTTTTGCTAATTGAATGTTTCAACTTTCTGCTTAATTCTTCAATTTTCTCATTATCCATTTTCAGATTTGTTTCCATATTGTTAATTATTATTTTTTACTTGTAGCTTTCCATCTTTCTAGGTCTTTCCTCTCAAGTGACTAAACTCCTTAATAAGAGATTGTGCTCTGATACCAATTGTTGGATTCAGGTGTGGAAAGGTATATACTAAGAGGGGAGGGGTGAATCAGTACTCTAAAACCCTTTTAAACTTATTTAAACTTCATTAATATTCATTTACCGATTACTTATCATTTGCATGCATCACATGAAAATAAATAAAATATATAATAATAAAAAATACATAACACAATTATTAGGTATCTGAGAAATCCTTGTTAGAGGATAAAAATTATGGTCGGGATCACACCCACAATACTTCACTACTGCAGAATAAATTTTCTTAGTTAGAGATACAATGCTTAACTATTTCTAATAACTTACCCTGTTAAAGGTATTAACGCAGTTAAGAGTTCTAAGACTGCTAAGTCTACTCTGTTAAGATATTTCACAACTCTAATCTAAGAATTGCACCTGGTTAAAGGATTTACAGTTAAGATCTGTTAGGATCTTCTTAGTTAAGAGATGTATACAATTATGATTACTCCTTAATCAATAAAAAAAAAATTTCTATCAAATATGCATCAACAAATTCTATTCAGACTCTTTGTACTCATCAATTCATTACCTCATACTATGTATCCATTACACTAATCAATTTAGTACTTGGTAGCTCAATTCTGAATATGTTCCTCAATACTATATTACTCAGTAGATTCACTATTCATTCACCTTCTTCTCTAATCTTCAATCTCCAATTTGTCATCACACATTCATATGCCACCTTAATGATCTTCATACTCTGATCTTATATACAAAATTTAGGTGGTGCTATAGGTTCTAGAATCTTCATCTTCAAGTAGTACTAACATTGGGTACACTTCCAATGCATATTACATCCTTAATTCTCATTGGATAAACTCACCTTATAATCATGAGTAATCATTAGATTAAAATATCCAATTTCTATTATACGATCTCCTCAAGATTGGTAAACCATTTTATAATCGGTGTCGAGGTTCAATGTACTGAGAATTCATCTAGTGTTAGCCCAATCTTCTTGGAAGCATGTTTTCTTTAACTTGGTAGCACATTTTATTTAACTCAGAAACTAATTTCTCTTCTTGATTAGGTTATCAGTATGACTTGGTTCTCAGTGCTTGGTTCTACATCATTCGGTGCTTAAACTTGCTTTCTCTTTACCAAAATTCTTTATTTACTTAATCCTTTTATCGAATGCTTTCTCTTCCTTATCAACTCATATTTTCTTCCTTACCAAATGACTTTGACAAACATAATGAATTCCTCATAAGTGATGACAAAAAAATTAAATCTTAGGAGTATCAATCCTGTGGATATTCATGTTGACATACTCTTATAGGCAATGAAGGATATGTTGGTGGAAAAAGGTTTGTTTGTTCCTAATATCATAACTGTTACTAGCTCAATGAATAATTTTATGGATATCTAGCATGCTATGCTTAATTAAATCTATTAGAAGTATTAAAAGATGAAAATAAGTAAATAAAATAATCCAAGAAAGTGAAGTGCAAGAAGGAATTTTACCATAAGCCAAGAATGAGATAAAATATCAAAATCAATCACCAACACATGAGAATGCTCCAAGAATCCAAACAAATATCCAAGAGATTTTGAAAGGGGAAAGCAAAGAAAACCCCTTGTGACATTATGAATGAAGCCATAACCTAAACTAAGAGAGAGAAAGAAAGAGAGAGCGTGTTTCTCACTTACCATAACTTCATTATGAGAAATGAGAGAGAGGAGCATCTCTTAAATAGAGATGAGAGAGAGGAGTTAGAATGTAACTCCCAAGTCTATGAATGCCACCATTCATAAGTGTGTGCGACAAGTGTCCACATCCTTTTATGGAGGAATAAACTAGTTTCCTTATTAAAGGAATTACAAAATATGAGTTGTCCTCCCACTTTGACTAGAGGACAAAATATAATAAGGATACCTTGGTTTATCCTAATTTACAATATTATACCAAGGAAAGATTATAAATTCTAACACCCCCCTTTAATCTTTACTTGGGGTGTTTACATCAAGGGGTATTAAACCCAAAATTTACAACAATCTACAACTTGATCTTCAATATAAGGAAAAAAGGTATAGTCTTCAAAGTGTGCAAGTAGTCATTTGTATGTTGAACATGCATCTTTTGTAGAGCCAAGAGAAGTGGATGGATCCTTTAAATGTATTCAAGTGGAAGTATAACCACATCTTCAAGTAGACTTGTGATTCATAGGATTTGTGTAAATGAATTGATGTCTTGAATTTCCCTTGATGGATCACCTGAAACATAGAACATGGAAAAACCACAAGTAGATTTCTCATACTTGGGATCTACACTTGATACAAATTAGTACACTTTGAAAAGAAACTTATAATATGTATCATAAAATAATTCACTTTTAGAGAATCATTAAAACTTTAGAATGAGATAAGTCATGAGCAATCATAAAAAGTACAAAGAAGCTTAACATGATATCAAATGCTCAAAGTGAGTTATGAAAATTATTATCAATTCTCTCATTAAAGAAATTAACATACTAATGCATAAATGACCACAGACAAGGCCAACTAATTAAATTTGCATCAACATTGGATCAATCACATGGATACAGACAGTCCATAAATGAGTCATCTCACTGTAAATGAATGGGTCTCGACTCTATCACCTACATGACCCATGATCTAAGCAATGAAGAATGCAATACATTATTGCAATATTATATTTTGCAAATAAATGTGAGAGAGACAATGATAAAACAATAGAGCAAGAGACTCAAACATCAAATCAACCTGAGAACTGAAATGCCAGATATATCTATAGACAAGTACCATAATCAAGGGTTCCATCAATGATAAATGAATCTAGACCAACATAAATCAAATATTGACATATGCTAAATAATAATTTGAACTAAGCATCATGAGTGTGAAAAAATATATTGCCTTGCAAGTATAAGAGATATCCAACAATTTTTAGGAAAGATTTCAAGAGCACCATCCTCACCATGAGGAAAAAAGGAAACCAATGGAACAAGTTAATAAACATCTACTGAGTAAGTGCATCCCAATGCAACTTACAAATGGAACAAGTTGATAAACATCAATTGAGTAAGCACATCGTAATACAACTTACAAATGGAACAAGTTGATAAACATCAACTAAGTAAGCACATCCCAGTGTAACTTACAAATGGAACAAGTTGATAAACATCAACTGAGTAAGTGCACCCCAGTGCAACTTACAAATTGAATCAATGGATCAAATAGAACTTAAAAGATGCATCTAAGTGCATAACAATATATCATATAAAATCTAATAGCACTTAATGCTAAATAATTAAATCAATAATAATCCATAAAAAGGCAATGATGTTTAGATAGCTCACAATACTTGAACAAATTAAAATTTAGCAATAGCAATGAATTAAGTGAATTGGATCAAACATATGATATATATCATTTTTCTTCTTAAAACAAAAGTTAGATAAATTATATGGTACATATCATATTGGTCTTTAAACCAAGAGTTAGAACAACTATTATCTTTTATGAAGAAAATGTGACAATATTACCAAAAAAAGAGAACACAAGACAATCTTCGAAAAAAAATACCCCATTTACTGAACAAATTGAATTTTATTTTTTAAATTGAAAATAATCCTCTTATTAAAAAAGATAATAAAAATTTATTAGATAAGAACATAAAACCATATATGAACTAAAATTAAACTTGAAACATGTTAAAATTAAATAATACATTTAAAATGTCAAAAAAATAAAAATTTAAATAACTTTGGTCTTAAAAAAAGTTTACAAACATTAATAAGATTTATAATAAATAAATTAAAAAAATTAATGAGTATCTAAATTTATTTTTTTACCAAGACTTTAAAAAAACTTTCCTTTTAAAGAAAAGACTTCATATATAAATAGTAAGAGAAGGCTTTTTAAAAGAGCTTTTTCATGATAAATAAATTTTGAATAACTTTTGTTAAATATAGAAAATAATCTAATGATTAAACAAAATGATATATTAAGAATGAAATAATGATTAAATAAACTAAGAATCTAATGATTAAATAAAACTGCAAGAGATGTGCATGAACCAAAAAAAGAACAAGTGTCAAAATGATAAAATGGAATAAAAAGTGTAACTATAATTATGAAAAAAACTTTTAAGAGTCAAAGGAATATTCAAACGAAGGTTAAACTTAGATAAGTGTTATTATGAAGATAAGACAAGAAACTAATAATAAAGAATCTACTATGAAGAATGTATTGATAACCTGCAATGATTAGTAAATATAAGAGACAAATAATAAAGAAAAGATATTTTTGCATGGAGATTAATAATAACCAGCAATAATATAAAAAAATAGATGAGAATATAATGAACAATGTTATTAAACAAATATAATAGAAATTATTCAAACTATCTAAAATGAATTCAAACTAGAATACAAAGACAACTAAACTTAGCTAAACAATCATTCAAATTCAAACTTATCTCTAGAATTAGCTAAGAAATCATTAACATCTTTATAAATAGTCAAACTAAATTTTAAACTAAACCAAGAATAGATAAAAAGGTAGAGAAAGACAGAGAATAAAATAGACTTGAGTAGAGAAAATGATGGCAGCCAAGTAGTGACTGACTCAAATCCGTGAATGGAAGTAGCGATATAAAGAGTGACAAAGATTGGTGACAGATCCTAAACAAAGGCGAATTTGGAAAAACTTCTCGCATGAGAGCTAAATGGGCTCATTCTGCATAAAACCCATATCTCAGTTTTTCAAGATTCGACTTCATTTTCGTGCAGCAACAAACACAAAATAGGTTGTACTTCTTCAATGAAAAATCTGAATTGAAAAATGAGATAAGGAACAGTCTGCCAAGGATAAAGAAGACAATAATAATATTGAATGTAAATGAAAAAATTACATCACGCATCCAACTAGAAAACAAAAAAGAGAAAAAAAGAAGCACAGATAGAGGTATATCAAGATTTGTTAGAAAAACCAAAGATTTATGAAAGTAATATTATAAAATTTGTATGCACAATATTATAAAACCAGAGATATATGAAAGAATAACAGATGTGTATATTAGAACATAGATATGCCTACCAAAAAAAAAAAATAAACATGCATGCACAAAGATATTGTAAAAAAGATCTGAGATTAGAATAACATAATAAGAGATTGGAGATACGCCTTCCAAAAAAAATGAAATAATCTACATGCAAAGAGATATCATAAAATGCTGAGATTATTATTATTTGAATCTTGCAAGAAATATTAGATTAGTGCTTGTAGAAACCTACTTGAAATGAAGAAAGATTAGGTGGGTTTGGCGGGGAACTGACCAAACCCAAACAAAATCTAAAAGCTACTCTTTAGCGGCAAGCTTTCCAAAGAGGGTTAGAGAGAAAAAAATATGAAAGAAATGAGTTAGAGCTGCAACAAATGTTAGATCTTTAAAAGAACTTGAAAAAATTTTGCTCATTTCAATGTCACCTTCCTACAAAACACTTAAACAAGGATTAGTAGCTCTGATACCATGTTAGAAGTATTAAAAGAATGAAAATAAGTAAATGAAATAATCCAAGAAAGTGAATTGCAAGAAAGAATTTTACCATAAGCCAAGAATAAGATAAAATATCAAGATCAATCACCAACACATGAGAATACTCCAAGAATCCAAACAAAGAACCAAGAGATTTTGAAAGAGGAAAGCAAAGAAAACCCCTTGTGACATTATGAATGAGGCCATAGCCTAAACTGAGAGAGAGAAAGAAAGAGAGAGTGAGTTTCTCACTTACAATAACTTCATTATGAGAAATGAGAGAGAGGAGCATCTCTTAAATAGAGATGAGAGAGAGGAGTTAGAATGTAACTCCCAAGGCTATGAATGCCACCATTCATAAGTGTGTGCGACAAGTGTCCATATCCTCTTATGGAGGAATAAACTAGTTTCCTTATTAAAGGAATTATAAAATATGAGTTGTCCTCCCACTTTGACTAGAGGACAAAATATAATAAAGATACTTTGGTTTATCCTAATTTACAATATTACACCAAGGAAAGATTATAAATTCTAACAAAATTAGCTCTTAAGAAAACACCTTCTCAGAGTAACCCTAAATTGGAAAACATAATGGTCAGTACTCAAACCTTGGCTAAAGGAATTAGTTAGCTAAAGAAAAACCATGAAAAATGTATCAATAGTGTGGAAGGTATTCTCAATAAGGTGCAGGAGAGAGTCAAGGTTGTGGTATTTGTTAGTAAAATTATAATGGATAATTTGGATGAGGGGCTTGTGAAATTCAATGAACAAGAGAAGGCACTTTAGGATCTTTCTAAAGGTTCTCCCACCTCTCCTTTTGTGAGTGTCAAATCTACCAAAGGGGGTCATCATAAAGAGACTGGTTTCAATGAGGTCATAGTTATTGTTGTTGGTGATCTGGGTAAAGAAATTGTTCCTAGTCTCACTTCTAGACTCTGAAGTAAAGATAAGAGTGATAATCCTCTTAATAGTATTATCAATAAGGTAGGAGTATTCATGAGGATTTTCTTAGGAAGAATATTAAACTGGTAAATTCTCTTTAATTTTTTGGGGTTTAGTTCTCGTGAGGACACTTCAGGAAGACAAAGAAGAGTCATCTAGTTTATCATAAAGGAGATGAAAAAAAGGATCTCCAAGATCTCTTTGAGATGACAACATGATCCATGTGACTCTAATAGTGATTGTAAGGAGGCTAATAAAGCCATTTTGTCAAATTTTATGGTTAATGTAGTTTTTGGTTAATGTTGTGAACAAAGTCCCAATGAGGACTAATGTAAAGGTTTGAGGAATTGAGATTGGGTCTTTAAGGTGTACATCTAGGATATTAGAAATAGTGATGAATTCCTAGAAGGACAAACTCAAAAGATTAAAGTTGTTAAGAGTCATTTGTGATAAGTTTTGCAAATTTAAACATTTGAATCCTAACGGTCAATTGCAAGAATGGAAGGAAACTCCATAACTCAACTAGATGGTTTTGTTAAGAGTTCTAACTGATCTTAATCAGTTGGAGAAATTTTAGGAAGGTTATTTTATGTCTTAGGGAGTCACTATGCGTGAGAGAGAAGAAGGAATGCAATGTGATCATTGAACACTGTACGGACAGAACAATGTCCTTGTAAATATTGATCAAAGTTTAATAAATTTTGGGTTTTGTAATAGATTTTTTGAGTAATAAATCTTTGCATGGCTGATAATGTTGTATAATTTGTTTTAAAATTTCTTTGGAATAGTCTTTATGGTTGTGTGTTGAATACAAATCGACTGTGTCATGAGAGTGAGAATTAAGGCACATAATTCTCAGTCAAAACAGAGTGTAGAGGGTTCTAATACCCTAGCTAAACATTGTGCTTCATGGGTGGAAGCTTTATTTTGTTTTTGAAATTTCTTTCAATAATATTTATGCAGATATTGGCCTATGAGATTGTTATTCACTCAAAATAGTGAGTTTGTGCATTGAAAAAGCACCCAAAATAAAGAATAATTATGTCAAAAAAAGACTCTCAGTGCGGGGGCAATATCTCTCCAAAAAACCAATGGATATTTCCCATCTTTTGGTATGCTAGGGGGATCCTAATTGTGCCCATCCTCACTAGATCACTAGAGAGATCAAGGATTTTTTATCTTCTTCAAAAGTTATACCTCTCTGTGTGGGGGTCTATCTAGAGACAACAAGAACGTTTTGTTTTTAGTATTTGTTTCCAAGATTGTGTTGAATGGATGAATGGAATCTTGATATGTTTGGATAAGGCATAGAGATCCTGAGGAGAGTTTAGGAGAAGACTAAGGTGCTTCTTTTCAATGGTGAGGAGTGGAGAGACACAATGTGGGAGGATTATTTGTATGGCTATCCTACAAAGAGAAGAGTTGATGTATTAAGGTGTAGAGGGGGAAAATATTTTGGTTTCAAGTCTAAGTGTGGACTAGATGCTGTAGGGTATTTTTAGGAGTTCCTCTTTATGATAGTGGAGTGGTGGGTCCAAAGGATATGATCCCAGTTGATAGATTATTGAAGCAAGTGAATGGATTTAAGGGTAGTCATAACATCAAACCAAATCTGAATGGGTGGTTAAGTTAAGAAACTATGTTTAGTATGTGGAGCCTAGTGGAAGAGATATCAATATTGAAGATTGAATGACCATTGATAGGTCTTGTAGTTGGGTTGGGTCTCTGAATTTACCTCTGATTCAAGAATCTTTTGACAGACCTTAGCAAACAATATCAGTTTTTGAAGTCCATTTAAGGATTCTTGGGAAGTTTACAATTTTATCTGAATCATGTTCCCTTGTTTTGGTGTCTTTTTTTTCCTCGTTGGTTCATGTTTGTTTTGTTGTTCATTGAAGACTACTCTTTTTCCATCTTTTTTTAATTTCAGATTTGGGTTTTTGGTCTCTATAAAAATTGTTTACCTTTATAAAAAAACTTAAATATCTAACTGCTTAGCGAAAAAGAACAATCATGATGTTAGATTATGGAGAGGGGGGGTGAATTAGTAATCCTGATCACAAATACCTTAATAAAATTTTCTATGATTAACTCGGTAACTACTCAGTAGAAACACAACTCTCTATTTACATACAAGAGTAAATAAACTATAACTTTAAGTAAATCATTCACACAAATCATTCACAATATGTAACACCAATATTTAATGTGGAAACCCATCTTTGGGAAAAACTACTGTGGGAACTGTCACCCACTAAGAAATATACTCGTCTAAAGTACACCCAGTTAAGAGCCAATCTAGTTAAAGATTACAAAAAATTCTATTAGGTGTGATCGGGTTAAGGGATTTACTTCAGATCTATTAGGATCTTCATCCAATTAGGATTCACCTTGATAGAGGGCTTAAAATACTCTTTTAGAATATTACCTTTCTCAAGGATTTACAATAAGACTATTAAGTCCACTCTATTAAGATTTTGACTATTACAAATGCTAGTAAGAAATAGTAATAAAAATGACCTCTAAATGTGCAACTATCTTTTCTCAATTAGATCCTTATGCACTCTTCAATCTTCACTTGAACTCTTCATCTTCCACTTCCATCAACACTTCATTAAATCATTTTTTTCCTGCTTAGAATCTCATTGTTCCTTCTTCTCTCCAATAGTTGGTAACCCTTCAACTATTTAGTTTTCCAACCAATTGTCCATATAAGATCATCTTTTATATAGATAATTTTTTCCTCAAGTAATCTCATCTATTACATTTTCCTTTAATCAATCATGACTTTTCAATACATTATTCATGAGATCTGGATCTCAGTAACATGTTTCCTTTTCACCTAGGAACTTGAACTTTTCTTGTAACTTGTTTCACTTATTTTTTCCATTTAGATCTTGATGTAGATCTTCATCTTGAATTTTGATAATCATAGATCTCTTGTAACTAACTTTTCTCATCATCATGATCATCTAGATCATCACAGTTAATCATTAAATATTGATTCCATACATATTTAATACTTTTTCCTTGCTCGGTGTACTTCACTTAGAATTTTGTTTACATCTCTCGGTGCCTAATCCTTTCCACTTTACCGAGTTACCAAACTTTTATCTTTACCTTACCGAGTGACTTTTCCATCTCAGTAGCCAAAACAACTTTAATTACCAAGTTGTCAAATCTTCAACACCATGTTTTACTGACTTAACATAATCATAGGTTAGGTAGAAAACAACTATATCAACATAATAAAATCATTGTCTAATCTATATTAGTTTCCCATTTATGTTCTACACCTTCATAACTTCTAATTTCTTCTTCTCCTTAACTCATTCATCTTATATCATTACCAAATGATATGGAAACATAATATAAATCTGAAATTGATTGCTTGACATGAATGACATGACTATAACTGATCTAATCTTTCTACTATCATCATCATGTATACCTCTAATCTTGGCCGATCTTCATCATCATCTCCATCATGTTAGGAATGAATGTTGAATATATCCTATGGGGGAGTATTCATAGTCATTCTGTAGCATTTGTTGTTGCATTCATGACTGTGATTGTCATTGATGTCAACACAGTGATTTACTGAAGTTTAGCAGAGAAGCAGATAATGTTTGAGTTAGCACACGTGGGATATTGAAGATTAAGCTATGTAGAGTTGAGGACTTAATTTATGATGTTTCATAAGATCATGGTTAAGAGTGCATTCAGAAATTCATTTATTCATGATAGTTATGTGTAATTCAATTGAAGTAGCATTTAGGTAGTGTTGTACAAATGATGAAGACATGATGATTGTGACATGGACATGACAGGAAGGTCAGAGGTCCCACAAGTGAAGAGTTATCTTAATTGGAAGCTGACAGTTTTATGTAATTGTGAAATTTTTATGTAACATGTGGAAGATTTTATTTTGTAATTTGTATGCTGACTCATTTGTAATTATTTGAGTGTGGTATAAAGGAAGGAATGTTTTCCTTATTTTAATGTGTAAGTAGAATTGAATTGCAAGATTGTGAAAGTGAATTGCAGAATTGTACAATACTTGTTGAAAGAGGATATGCGAAGTGTTAGGCCATTCTTCTGTCATAGCAAAATCCTGTGAAAATAGCCTCTTCCCTGCAAATGTTTTTGTAAAAATGTCCTGCCCCATGCTCTTCAATCTATCACCTTGCTCCAGTCCAAATTGCACGTTCTGAATTGCAAAATCTAGAAAGTTATTCAAGTTCTAAGGTCTGCGGGAAACAAATTTTAAAATCTGCCACAGTGTCGAAAACCCAAAGTGTTTTTGAAAATCCATGATGTTTTCAGTCTATGTGAAAACATTTATTGTTTTCGACCTTGTACCTTCCATCTTTTGTGCACTTGTCTTTTGGTGCCAGAAACTTTGTGTGTTTTTTATCCTCTTTCATCGAAAACCCTATGTTTTTGACCTCACAGTTTCCTGTTTACTGGCATTCCCTAACTGCGCAAGTCCAACTAGATGGTGGACCTAGGTCTTCAAAGGTTTTAAAGTGATTGGTTGTCACATGGCCGCATGTTAGACTTTTCTAACATGTGATCATGTGAATGCTTGCCACCTATCCATGTGGGTCCCAGTTCTTCCCATTGCCCAACATGGTTAATGTTTAGACAAAATCTGTGGCTGTCACTTGTTCGCATAGAAAAGTTGCACAAAGTTTATCTCTCATGAAGTTGCGACTGATTGCCACCTATCCTATGGACCCAGGTCTTCAATGGCCTTTGAAATGATTAGTTGTCGCATGATTGCATGTCAGAAAAGTCTGACATGTGACCATGTGACTGGTTACCTTTTTGTGCTAAGGCCCATCGGTGATGTAGTCTGGTGGTCCCGTTGGTGGTGATGTGGTAGCCTAGGGTTGGTTGTCGCATGGCCGCATGTCAGAATTTTCTGACATGCAATCATGTGACTGGTTGACACATGTCCCTGGGGCTCGGTGGCAGGTGGTGCTGGGGCATCTTTCAGATGCTGAGGTGGCAGTGCTCTAGTGGATGCAGGCTAGAGATGTGGGCCTGGTGGTCAGAGCCCTTTCAATCCTATGGTTGCCGCATAACCGCAAGGAATATTCTTTCCCCTGGCAATCATGTGACAACTGTCTGATCTTACAATGTTTAAAAGGGTTGACAGGCGGTGGGTCCTATGTCAGGTGACTCGGTGGTTGCAACGAATGGCATGATGACATGTGGCATTGGGTGGGCCCAGGTGGGGTCTGAGGTTTGGTGGAGTGGATAAAGATCTGGTGGTGCTGACAAATTTCAATGTGTTCATAGGTTCATGCATAAAAAAGGTGATTCGCTAGTTTATTTAGCGATTTGGCGAACGACAGTCAGGAAGTTGCTAAATTATTTAGCGAAGGAGCGAAGTGTTTTACGAATTGGCGAAGGTTCTTTGTCACCAATTCGCTAACTTTGACTAGGACCACTTTTAAGGAAAGTCATAAAGCCCACAAAGGGAGATTGATCGGATGGTTGTGTTTTAAAGTTGGTAAAGGTTTAAATTTTGGCTGTCATTTCTCTGCAGGTGCCAAAGAAATAACCATTGAGATTCAAATTTGAATTTTTGAGAGTTTCCAGTGACAGAGGGTACCATTTTTATGGAATTCAATGCAGAAATGACTTTGTTTGGTGAGAAGTGATTGGTTTTCCATTTGCAGTGTGGTCCAGGATGTCTAGTGCTCATTTGCAAAGCATGTACATTGTAGTTGTGGCTCAAGGAATGTTTCAAGGTGTCCTTTTGAGCTTGGTTTTGTGATCCTTTGTACTTGCAGAGAAGACTTTCATAATTAAGGATCAGTTCAAGATTTCCTCTTTCATGGATTGGATGTGTTTCCCACCCGTGAATTAAATTCATGATTGTTTCTAGCAGGTTGGGTGGTTGAAACCCTAACCCTAGTCATCCGTAGCTTGTTGAAAATTTCCAAGATGACTACGAGGTATAAGTTGCAAACTTTTTGAGTTTGCAGGGGTTCCAAATCTTTTGGTTTTGGTCTCAGATTGTTGATAGTGAAAATTTGAACAAGGAGAGCCTAGATTTAGGGTTCGTATCCTTTGTGCATGTTTTCATTTGGTAATGTATTGATTCTACAAGTCTTAGTGAGAATATTTTGGATTCCAATCTCATATTGGTGTATGTCTTTTTGTTTTGCTCTTGAGCTCATATATGTTGATTGCACAAAGAGGGTTAGCATATGGTAAACAAAGAGTATTTTGGGGTTATCTTTGAGTTCCTAACAAAGTTAAGATTAAAGTCTTTAAGGTAAGTTCAGTGAATTCATGGCAAGATAAGGATTTGATGTCCTGATATGTGAGTGAGGGGAGTAATAGGCAAAGCACTTACTCTGAGTCTATATATGTTTGAGTTAAGGTTTTAGGGTGATATAGGTTGTTAAGTGACTCTCTGACTTGGGATAAGGAACTGATCCATTCTTTGGAAGCAGTCCATCATCAGAAATCACACACACACAATTAAATAATAAACATTTCAATCAGATAGTAAAGGGTAGAGTTATATATTGTTTAGAGACTCCTTTGAAGAAGTGAGTCAAGGGTACACCCACTTGAGCATTGAGGCTCAAAGTGTAGGAGGATCTCCTTGATCCTTGTTAATTGGCCCTCTTCCTTGTAGACTTTGGAGTGGTGATAGAGTCAAAGTTTCATTATAGTTATCCATCAAAGTATAAATCTACAAGTTTTGAAGATCAAAGGGAACAACCAACAAAATGATGACTCTGCTGGGGAGAATGATTATGAAGATATGCATATGTTAGGTCTCTAGTTGTAGTCAGATTGAAGTATTCAAAATCTTATTGACCAGATAGACCTGCCCATCCAAGCCATCAACAAGACAATGATTCTGCTGGTGAGAGTCTAGAGATGAAGGTTGTAAGTGTGTTCTTGTTTTCTTGTTGTGTTTCAAAGATTTCCCATCTAGGTGGGTGGTGACTCAAAGGTTAGAACCAATGCTTCATATTGATAAATCATGGATAAGAGGAGAAATACTAGGTCTTTTGTTAGAAATAATCTAGAGGTCACTTTGGAGCAGCTACCTAGACAAGAAAAGAAGAGCTAGATTGGAAGGAATGGTGAGTCTACTAGTGCTCCCATGAAAGAACAAAGAAATGCTAGAGCCAGAGTACCACATATATCCTCAAGTGAGGATGGTTCACAAGATAGAGTTTCTAGATTAGATGGTGGTCACTCTGAAGAGAGATTCTATGATACCCCTGAGGCTGCATTTCAGGACAAAGGTCCATTGCCTGTAGGTTAGAATGAACAAAATAGAGATATGGGTTTAGAGGTTGACCTGGATCTTGATGAAGATCATTTTAGAAGAGAACCCATGAGACATAGGCAAGTTCACTTCTCATATCAAAATCTTCCTAATATGGATGTGTCATCTAGTTCTGATGACATTATGGTAGATCCTGATGACTTGAATGCACTAAGGTTGCAGTTGGCAGAGCAAGATGCCATGCATAAAATATTACAGGAGGAGAGAGAGGTTGAAAAGGTGAATGCTTTGATAGAGAGGCAGTCTCTTCTTAGAAAAATAAATGAAATGAAGGAGAGAAACAAAATGCTTACTTCTGCTCCTAGAACTCTATAGCATGATGTTTTTGGTGATCTTGATGCCTTGAGGAGTTAGCAAGAGCGCTTGCTTCAGGATCATGAATTTGATAGGGAGGGCCCTGTGGTTAGACAAGTGCAAAGTTATGTCCCTTTGCCTAAAGATAAAGATGGGCATAGGATCACTAGACCTTCTATTATCATTAATGAGAAAGGAAAGTAGAAGATGGTGGGTGACCAAGCAAGCAAATTAGTGAAAATACTAGGGATCCCACCACCTGATTCAAATAAGGACACTGGAATGGAGAGTAGGAGAAAAGAAGATGAGGACCTTGCAAGAGAACTAGAGAGAGCTGAGGTTGAGGCTTCCATTGCAGAAAAGAAAAGGAAGATCCAATTTTTTAGGGCTTCTTCAGCTAATGCTCTTGGCCCATCTACTACTGAACTAGGTATGCCATCTATGACTACTACTATTCCACTTAGTAATGCTACTAGTTCATTTCCTTCTTCATTTGTTGGGATAGGTGCAGATCCTAGGCAACATTCAAATGTACAAATAAATATAGATGCTAATGTTGATCCTAGGGTTAACACTAGTTCAAGCTTTCAAAGAAGACCTATGCAACTAGAAGACTATAGGCAAATAAGTTTTGATGGAATTCTTGGCTATCCAAATGCTTTTCTAAATGATATTAGAGATAAGGTACCTAAGTTTGCTGGTAATAATGCTATTAGTTGTGAAGAGCATCTTAGGTTATTTGTTGATATGCTTAATGATTATGAGGTAGAGCATGAGGATATAGTCATGAAACTATTTGTTTAATCTCTAATGGAGGATGCTAGAGATTGGTTTAAGAGGCTTCCTGATAGATGTATTGATACTTGGGACTCTTTTGAGAAATGTTTCAAAGAGTAGTATGGTGATAGGCCTAATGCTAGTTTCATGTTGAATCAATTTAACACCATAAGGAAAAATCAGAATGAGTCTACAGCTGAATTCAACATGAGATTTCAGAAGGGTATGCATAAGTTGTTCCAAGTTATGCGGTTAGATGACAATGTTTGTCTAACTACATACTTCAATGCATTTGATGGGAAGATGGGATATTTATTGAGGGATAAAGAACCAAGAACTCTTAGGGATGCTTTTAGGATTGCTGTCAATATTGAGAACAACATGAAAATATTAGGAAAATTGGGTGGAAAGAGAGACGACCCAAAGTTGTTTGGGGACAAGAAATATAAGAAAGAAAATGATAAGAATGTTTGATCTAAGAGGCAAGAAGAAGATAAATTGGATAAGGTTCTTAATGCATTGAAGGATTTGAAGGCACCTACAAATAGGAACATCAGTGCTCCTACCAATGAAAGGCCTCAATTCAACAACAATTTCAATAAACAGAATAGACTGCAGAACTACCCCTACAACACCCAATGGAAGGATGGCAAGCCTATTATCCCTGTTGCAAGAGGAAACAATGATAGAGGTGTCCCTAACCCTTTGCATAAGGCTTCAATAAATGTCATGGAGAACATATCTTGGTGTGTTGCATGCCAGTCCCCTCATTCTACAGAGCATTGTGTGGTTGCACAATCTATGGCTGCAAATCAAGATGTTGGCAATGAGGAGATAGAACAAGAAGAAGAACAAGATGATGTTGGATGCAACATGGTTTCTTCATATCTAGGATATGAAGATGATTCTAATTTTGATGAAGAGGTAGATGTAAATGTGAAGAGACATAATCAGGCCCTTTTTCATCAAGAGGTTTTTTCTGATGGTGAATGCATTGATCAGAAAACATGTAACATGAATTCTTCTCCCAAGCTAGTAAATTTGAGAAGACCTTCTAGAGAAGAGATGGATAGGATTACTGCAAAAATGATTGCCCAGGTGAAAACTAGAGGCATGGTGATAAGGAATACAAATGAGAAAGCTATAGGAATGTTTATAAAGAGTACCAACTCCGGAGAACCTAATGAGAACAAATCAAAGGTTGATCACATGGTGAAATTCAAGAATGTAAAAGGTAAGCATTGTGAGCCTAAGGGAGTTGGAATTGAAAAGGTCTCTAGTGAGATTGAGAAGCCAGTTAACACAATGGCTAGGATTGAAAAAGTGAGGGTGGTTAGTACACCTAATGTGTTAGACAAGCAAAAGGACGTTAAGGTAGTGCAGATTGAGATTCCTGCTTCTACCCCTGTTGACATGTTATCTGTATTGTCACAAATTACAGTTAAGGTTCCATTGTCAGAATTGTTGAGGATCCCTGAACATAAAGATAAAGCTATTGCATGGGTTGGTAATAGTCACAAAAATGATACTTCATGCAATGGATCTCAGGATAAAGCTTTGAAGGATGTTGCTGCTTAGGGAATTGTGTCTCAAATTCCTTCAATATATTTGGATAGTTCTGTCAATGCCAGCCTTGAAAATATTGACCCATTCTTCTTAAGTGTTCTTGTGAATGGGATGAAGTTAAGAAATTGTATGATTGATAGTGGTGCCTCTAATACTATCATACCTTTCAAAATCATGGAGAGGTTGGGCCTTAAAGTTGATACAGTGCAGGGCAGGTGTTGTGCAATGGATCAGAGGGAGGTACCAATTATTGGGACTATCAATGCAATGCCATATAGGTTGGCAGTATATCTAGAGAAAGAGCTAACAATGAGTGTTTTAGTGGTGGATATCCCTCCTCATTATGGGATGTTTCTATCTAGAAGGTGGAGTGCTGCCATGGGTGGAAGTTTACAGTGTGATTTGTCCTATGCAACTTTCAAGATTGATGATCATTTTGTCAAGATTGAACGAGAGCCAAGAGTATGCCACATGATTGAGAGAAGCATAGATAATGAAACTACATGTTTTGTGGATATTGATGTTAATGCTTTTAGGGAAGAGATCCCTATATTTGAAAATGAACATATTTTGTCACCTATCTATGTTGAAGTAGGTGTTGATTTTGTGAAGAGTAATTTGTGGGTAATGTATTTTGATGGTGCAAATTGCAAAGATGGTGCAGGAGCAGGTATTTTACTTATTTCTCCTGATGGAAACACTTACAAGTTCTCTTTCACATTGAATTTCTTTGGTACCAACAATATAGCAGAATATGAGGCCTTGTTGTTAGGATTGAGGTTGGCACAAAAGCATGGTATTAAATGTCTAAATGTTATTGGTGATTCTGAGTTGGTGGTGTCCCAAGTTAGGTCAGTGTATTCTTCCAAGAATAGAAGGTTGAAACAATATAGGAATGCAGTTTGAGATTTGATTGAACATTTTGATGCCTTCAATATTGAGTGGAAGGATAGGAGTAACAACAAGGTGGCTGACTTGTTAGCCAATATTGCAATCAATCCCAATGATGTCACATTCTTTGGTATCTCTAGAGTTGAAATTCAGGCTAGGCCTAGTATACCAGATAATGTTGAGTATTGGTAAGTTTTTGATGATGATAATGATATTTTGAATTTTATGGATTGCAAGGATCAGTATCATGGTCAGGAGTTTGATTGTTCAGCCTTGGTTGAGTCAATAGGAGAAAGGGAGGTTGTCTTAGGCAATGAGGTCATTCAGCTTAGAACTAACAAGGTGCCCAAGGGGCTTGTTGTTTTGGAGACTATCTTTGACAACCAAGATAGAGTTAAAAAGAATATCAAAGGAGAAGATCATGTTGATCTTGAGGAGATAAATCTTGGATCACATGAGGCACCTAAGAAAGTATACATTGGTAGAGATATATCTCAAAAGGTAAGGAGACCTTTGATTGAATTATTGAGGAAATTCAGGCATGTTTTTGCATGGTCATATGATGACCTAAAGGTTTATAGAGAGGATTTATTTTAGCATGTTATTTCATTGAAAGAAGATGCTAAACCTTTCTGGAAAAAGCAAAGGCCTATTAATCCTACATTGGCACCCAAGATGCAATAAGAATTAATGAAGTTGAGAGATGTTGGCATTATCAAGCCTATAAGGCATTCTTCTTGGGTGTCAAACCTTGTTCCTGTAAGAAAAAAGAATGGTGACATCAGGCTTTGTGTGAACTTCAGGAATTTGAACATCAGCTCATTGAAAGATAATTATTGTTTGCCCAATATGAAGGCTATGTTGCAGAGAGTAACCAGATCAAAATTGATGTCAATGATGGATGGTTTCTCTAGCTACAATCAGGTCATTGTCAAGGAATCAGAACAATTCAAGACAACCTTTACAACACCTTGGGGAACATATGTCTATGTGAGAATGCCTTTTGGTCTCACAAATGCTGGTGCTACTTTTTAGAGGGAAATGGATGTTTCCTTTTCAGATTTTATCAATGCTTTCCTTATTGTGTATCAAATGATTTAACTACCTATTCCAAGAGGTAAGAGGACCATTGTGCTTATTTAGAAAAAATATTTGTGAGGGCCTTGGAATTTGGCATTTCTTTGAACCCAAGGAAATGTGCTTTTGGTGTCACAGAAGGTAAGTTGTTTGGCCACTTAGTTGGGAAGCAAGGAGTGAGAATTGACCCTGAGAGGGTAGCAGCCATTGATAGAATTCAGAGACCAAAGAATGTTAAAGGGATTTAGTCCTTCTTTGGTCAGGTCAATTTTCTAAGGAGGTTTGTGACAAACTTTGCAGAGGTTACTAGACCTATTTCCATGATGTTGAAGAAGGGATCTATAATCAATTGGGAGGGTGAGCCTGATGAGGCCTTCAAGAATATCAAGCAGGCTATCAAAGATGCACCAGTGCTTATGGCACCTGATTATAATGTCCCAATGCATATCTTTTCCTTTTCGTCTTTTCATACTATTGCTGCAATTTTTTTACAAAAGAATAAGGATGGTTTTGAGCAGCCTATTACATTTTTCAGTAAATCTTTGTAGGCTGGAGAATTAAAGTATGACATAAATGAGAAACATGCTTATACACTTGTGAAATCAATCAAGGCTTTTAGGTGTTACTTGATGGGAGCAATTGTGATTGCTTTTGTGCCAAGTGCAGCTGTGAAGGATAGTTTCTCATAGCAAGAGGTGTCTAGAAGAAGGTGCAGATGGATTAATAGGATCCAAAAATTCAATGTTGAGATCCAGATCACTAAGTTGGTTAGAGGTCAAGGATTGGCAAAACTGATGGCTCAATCCAATATAGATGCAAACCAGGTAAATCATTTTGAAATTGATTATACATATGATATGGATGATTGTATTTGGTATCAGGATATTATTTACTATTTGAGAAACATGAGGTGTCCAGAGAGTATGAATGATAATCAAAAGAGGACATTAAAGTTACAGGCCATCAAATATGTAATTGTGAAATGTAAGTTGTATAGAAAAAATTTGGATTGCATACTGTTGAAATGTGTAGATGAGAATCAATCTAATGTATTGTTGAAGGAGATGCATGAGGGAGTTTGTGGTGGATATTATATGGGCAAAACAACTACTCATAAGATCTTGAGAGTAGGATTTTGGTGGCCCACAATCTTCAAGGATGCAAAATAATTGGTAAGGAGATGTGATGCTTGTCAAAGGTTCTTTTGTAAGCTTAAGTTTTTAGGTAATGTACCATTAAAGCCAGTGGAAGTTCAGGCTCATTTCCAACAATGGGGAATTGATTTCATAGGGGAGATACCAAACAAGTCAAGTGGAGGACATTCATGGATCTTAGTTGCCACTGATTACTTTACAAAGTGGGTAGAAGCTATACCTACAAGGAATGCAACTAGTAGGGTGGTAATTGACTTTCTGATGAATAATATTATTACAAGGTTTGGGTGCCCTGAGAGGATAGTGAGTGATAATGCTATGTGCTTTAGGCCTACCAAATATAAGGACTTTTGCAAAGGTTTGGGAATTCAAATTTCTAATTCCTCACCTTATCATCCACAAGGAAATGGTCAAGCAGAATCTACTAATAAGAGTCTGATTAAGATCTTGAAGAGAATCCTTGAGAAAAATAAGAGGGCATGGAATTCAAAGATGCCATTAGCTTTATGGGCTGATAGGGTAACTATGAAGAGGGTGATTGGTTGTGCACCATTTGACCTAGTATACAGAATTCATGCTAGAATGCCTCAGAATAACTTATTGGAGATGTCCAAGTTTGTGCAGTTAAATGATGATGACATTGATGATGAAATGCAGTTGAGAATTGAGGACCTCATTAGGTTGGATGAAACTAGAAGAGAATCAGTTGCAAGGAAGGCCAAATTGCAGTTGCAAGTTAAGAATTTATATGATAAAAAGACTGTTGACAAGAAGTTTGAACCTGGTGATTTGGTGTTAGTTTGGAATGCCAGATTGGAGGATAAGGGGAAGCATGGTAAATTTAATCCCATCTAGTTAGGGCCATATCTGATTCATGAGAAATGGGGAAAATATTCTTACATCGTCAAGGATTTTAATGGTGATATTCAAGAGTTTCCAATTCATGGACAATTCTTGAAGCAGTACTTCTTTTGAAGTACTCTGTTTTCCATGAACAGTAGTTAGGGTTGTACATTTTGTAGATCTCTATATATAGGTTGCTTGCCCCTACCCTATTTTTCCCTGGTCTTTCAATTTTTCATCCATTTGCTTGTCTTCCCTTCTTGTTCCTTGCTATCTACAATTTTATCCAGTGGGATGGTCTTCTTTAACCAGTGATTCTAGGTCCTTGCTATGCCTGCAAGAGCCATGCATCCCCAACCAAAGCCACTATTAGGCCATTTTTCTGTCATAGAAAAATCCTATGAAAATGGCCTCTTCCCTGCAAATGTTTTTGTAAAAATGTCCTACCCCATGCTCTTCAATGTATCACCTTGCTCCAGTTCAAATTACACGTGCTGAATTGCAAAATCCAGAAAGTTATTCAAGTTCTAAGGTCTGTAGGAAATAAATTTTAAAATCTGCCACAGTTTCAAAAACCCACAGTGTTTTTGAAAATCCATATTATTTTTGGTCTATGTGAAAACCTTCATTATTTTTGACCTTGTGCCTTCCAGCTTTTGTGCACTTGTCTTTTGGTGCTAGAAACTTTGTGTGTTTTCGATCCTCTTTCATCGAAAACCCTGTGTATTTTTGACCTCACAATTTCCTATTTGCTGGCATTCCCTAACTACGCAAGTCTAACTGGATGGTGGGCCTGGGTCTTCAAAGGTTTCAAAGTGATTGGTTTTTGCATGGCCACATGTCAGACATTTTTGACATGCAATCATGCAACCGCTTGCCACCTGTCCATGTGGGTCCTAGTTCTTCCCATTGCCTGACACGGTTAATGTTCAGATAGAATCTATGGTTGTCGCTTGTTCACATAGAAAAGTTGCACGAAGTTTATCTCTCATGAAGTTATGACTGATTGCCACCTTTCATGTGGACCCGGGTCTTCAATGGGCTTTGAAATGATTGGCTGTCACATGATCGCATGTCAGAAAAGTCTGACATGCGACCATGCGACCAGTTACCTTTTTGTGCTGAGGCCCATTAGTGATGTAGTCTGGTGGTCCTATTGGTAGTGATGTGGCAGCCTAGGGTTGGCTGTCGCATGGCCGCATGTCAAACTTTTCTGACATGCAATCATGTGACCGGTTCACATGTGTCCTTGGGGCTTGGTGGTAGGTGGTGATGGGCATCTTTCAGATGCTAAGGTGGCAGTGTTCTAGTGGATGCAAGGTAGAGATGTGGGCCTGGTGGTCAGAGCCCTTTCAATCCTATGGTTGCTACATGACCACAAGGAATATTCTTCCCCTTGTAATCATGCGACAACCATCTGATCTTGCAGTGTTTAAAAGGGTTGACATGCGGTGGGTCCTGTGTCAGGTGACTCAGTAGTTGCAGCAAATGGCATGATGACATGTGGCATCAGGTGGGCCCAAGTGGGGTCTGAGGTTTGGTGGAGTGGATAAAGATCTGGCGGTGCTAAAAAATTTCAATGTGTTCACACATTCATGCATAAAAAAGGTGATTCGCTAGTTTGTTTGGCGATTTGGCGAACGGTGGTCAAGAAGTCACTAAATTATTTAGTGAAGGAGCAAAGTGTTTCACGAATTGGTGAAGGTTCTTTGTCGCCAATTCGCTAAGTTTGACTAGGACCACTTTTAAGGAAAGTCATAAAGCCTGCAAAGGGAGATTGATTAGATGAATGCATTTTAAAGTTGGTAAAGGTTTAAATTTTGGCCATCATTTCTCCACAGGCACCACAGAAATAATTGTTGAGATTCAAATTTGAATTTCTAAGAGTTTCCAGTGACAGGGGGTACCATTTTTATGGAATTCAATGCAGAAACAACCCTGTTTGGTGATAAGCGATTGGTTTTCCATTTGCAGTGTGGTCCAAGATGTCTAGTGCTCATTTGTAGAGCATGTACATTGTAGTTGTGGCTCAAGGCATGTTGCAGGGTGTCCTTTTTAGCCTGGTTTTGTGATCCTTTGTACTTGCAGAGAAGACTTTCATAATTAAGGATCAGTTCAGGATTTCCTCTTTCCTGGATTGGATGTGTTTCCTACCCCTGAATTACATTCATGATTGTTTCTAGCAGGTTGGGTGGTTGAAACCCTAACTCTAGTCATCCGTAGCTTGTTGCGAATTTCCAAGATGACTAGGGGGTATAAGTTGCAAAATTTTTGAGTTTGTAGGGGTTCCAATTCTTTTGGTTTTGGTCCCAAATTGTTGATAGTGAAAATTTGAACAAGGAGAGCCTAGATTTAGGGTTTGTTTCCTTTGTACATTTTGTCATTTGGTAATGTATTGATTCTGCAAGTCTTAGTGAGAATATTTTGGATTCCAATCTCATATTTGTGTATGTCTTTTTGTTTTGCTCTTGAGCTCATATATGTTGATTGCACAAAGTGGGTTAGCATATGGTAAACAAAGAGTATTTTGGGGTTATCTTTGAGTTCCTAACAAAGTTAGGATTAAAGTCTTTAAGGTAAGTTCAGTGAATTCATGGCAAGATAAGGATTTGATGTCCTGATATGTGAGTGAGGGGAGTAATAGGCAAAGCACTTACTCTGAGTCTATATATGTTTGAGTTAAGGTTTTAGGGTGATATAGGTTGTTAAGTGACTCTCTACCTTGGGATAAGGCACTGATCCATTCTCTGGAAGCAATCCATCATCAGCAATCACACACATGCAATTAAATGATAAAAATTTCAATCAGATAGTAAAGGGTATAGTTATATATTTTTTAGAGACTCCTTTGAAGAAGTGAGTCAAGGGTACACCTACCTGAGCATTGAGGCTCAAAGTGTAGGAGGATCTCCTTGATCCTTGTTAATTGGCCCTCTTCCTTGTAGACTTTGGAGTGGTGATAGAGTCAAAGTTTCATTATAGTTATCCATCAAAGTATAAATCTACAAGTTTTGAAGATCAAAGGGAACAACCAACATGAAGTATAGAAATCTGGTATTAAGATCTGATGAAGCAGTTGGTGTGGTTTGGCATAGTCAGAGGAGAAGTGATAAGTTATTGAGATTAGTAATATTTTGGTATTATTCTATTGAGTAATACAAAGATGAGTTGGATAGTGTGTTCAATGATCTTGCCCTTGAAGCTGTTTGGACAATGGGTCCTTCTGTCTTCCATAACTCCTAATAGAGTTAGAATCTTTTAGCAGGGATTCAAAGTCTCCTAGCAGGGACTGATATGTACTGAATGTATTTCATAAGACTCCTAATAGATTCCATCCTATCACAAGGAAATTTCATATTAGTGCATATTTTGTGGGCATCATTCCCACTAGGGTTTACTCTTTGATCAAGAGGTTGCCTATTCAACATATCTTGTGTTATTATGTTGTTGTGTATGTATATCTTTCTATGGTTTTTGATTACATTGCTTACATGGTTAAAATATATTAAAGATGATAAAAGTTGTATTTATCTGATAACTGATTTACCCCCCCTCTCAGTTATCTTGGTGGACTTTACTTTGTAACAATTGGTATCAGAGCAGCAAGTCCTTGAAGGAAAAGTTTGACAATTTGAGGAGATCCATGGTGAATATTTCTAGGATACAAAGCCCTAAGTTTGATGGAGTGAATTTTGACAGCTAGAAAGAAAAGATGAAGACACATTTACTTTGTTTAGGATGAGGATATTGGTCAATCACAAAGAACAAGAAGACTATTATTGATGAAGACAAAATTGAAGAATGTACTAATGAGGAAAGAGATCTATTCATGTGTAACATACTTTCTAGAGAAGCACTCTTGTCAGCCCTTTTGGAAAATGAGTACAGTCAGGTAAAATATCTAAAAACATCTCATGAAATTGGTTAGCTTTACAATCTACTTTTGAAGGTGATGAACATGCAAAGAAAGTTAGATTACATAATTGGATATGTGCATTTAAAGATATAAGAATGATGGAAGATGAATTTGTTAAAAGCTATATTGGTAGAATGTTAGAAATTGTTGCACATACAAAATCTTTTGATGGAATCAAGATAGAGAATGAAGTGATCTGGAAAATTCTAAGAACACTAACTCCTGCATTTAAGCAGACAAAACAGATGATTGAGCAAGTTATACCATGTACTAAGAATTTCACCAGGGAGACTCTTCTTAGAAGATTAGAAGCAAAAGAGATGATGATGTAGAACAAGGTGAAGAGGATCCAATTAAGGATAGTCCAAACCTTGCAGCTTTATAATTACACAATAGAAAACTCAACACAATAATTGTTTCAAGTAATTTTCATTAACATACCCAGCTATAAGGCCTTCCAGATTAGGGCCAATTACAATCAGAAAACAATTCTGCAAGATCCATAGATCTAATACAATCTCATCTAGCTCATCTCTGAAGACAATCTGAAGTTGATGGAAACCCTAAGGAAGATCTAAACTTGAGCTCGTAAGCCTCCAAGCAATCTCCTAGTCTCCAAGTGTGCAAACCACTAACTCTGCTATTACAAACTATCAGATAACAATCTGATCTGCAAGATCATGCAAGATCTTTTCCACAACTTCACCAACTCTAGCTTCAATACATCCAACTGATGTCTCTATTTTGTCAATCTTCTGATGTTGTCCCTAAAAATCTACCCAAACACCCCTTAAATACTAATCATTAGCCACAAGTCCACTAGATGAAACCCTTAACTCCTACAAACAAATATTAAATGTCATACACGTCAGCTTAAAAATTATATACAAACATTTAATTCAACATGTTAGCCTATAACAATAGCTACCAATAATAAATGCACTAAGTCAGTCCAACAAATCACATAGAACTCCAGTCGATAAGTCATAACTACCGAGCAATAGTGAATTAACTGAGCATGATAGGCATCACCAAGCACCACAGGAATCATCGAGTAACACTTTCACTAAGCACCAAAGATTACTGAGTTCCTTCAGTGACTGAGCTTCCTTTAATGACTGAGGTTGTCAGTCAAGGCTACAACTGAGTAACACTAGCCAAAATACAAACACCCATGCAATTTCACTGAGGATAAGGAATGCCCATACCTCAACCTTGGATGCCCCTGCATCAGACGCCCTAGGTTTCAAAAGATGTTGATATGTGAGAAGAACATCTTCCAAGATTTAGCACATAAATCCTAAATTGGTTCTTCACACACAAGTCCTCCATCTTCTCATTCTACATACTCTTCCACTTCAGCTTCCTTTGTCTTTTCAAGTCTTTTCTTGACATCATACAAGTCTATTCTCCAAACTAATCATTCATTTTCTCTAGATCCAACAACTCAACTCGGCTACCAATACTCAGGCTTCTCGTACCAAGCATTGTATCCATCAAAGGCATCAAGGAAAATTTCCTTTCATCCTTCTCAACAGTAAACACATTCTTAACATAGTCATAAATAGCTCTACAATCATATTGCCAAGGTCTACCAAGAAATATATCACAACTATTCATCTTCACAATGTCACATACCAAAAGATCCTTATACTAGCCAATCTGAACATCAATGAAACATTATTCTCTAACTTCCAGAGCATGATCATCTTGTAACAAACCAATCCTATAAGGACGTGGATGTTTTATTCTATTCAAACCAAGTTTCTGAACTATGTCCTCAACAACAAGGTTATCAATACTACCACTATCAACAATCACATCATAGAGTTTACCTCCAAACTTGCATCAAGTCCTAAACAAGTTACTCCTCTGACAAGGTTCCTCCTTTGTACCATGTAATGTTCACTGAAGCAACAATTTCTCTAATTCAGGTTCATTCTGAATGTTTTCATTCACCACACCAGTTCATCAGTCAACCTTCTTCTATGCACACTCAAAAGAATGTTGTCCTTCTTCTCCATAGTTATAGCAAGTAGCCTTAAAGATAAATCTACCTATCTTCTTCTTCGATTCTATAAGTTTTTGTTCATCTTCTTCATCAATCAGTTTATCCTTCACCAAGTGATCAATATTCTCCTTCCCTCAAGAATTACCAGGTTGTTTCCTTTTCAACTTCTCTTCAGCCTTCAGAGCATACTGATAAGCATCTTCTATAGAATCAATCTTCAGCATACCAAGCTCATCTTGAATATTGAATCTCAAACCATTCACATACTAAGCTACCTTTTCGTTACCAAGTTCTCTATGTCCAGACTGAATAGTAAGCTTGTAGAACTCCTTAGTATAATATTCAATAGATAGTTCCTTATGCTTTAGATTTGGCAACTTCTTAAACAAGTCAAGCTCATAGTCAGAAGGTATGAACTTAGCTTTCAACTTTTTCACCATCAACCTCCACTGATTGATCTTCATTTCACCTTCATCTTCTCTATCTCTTTGCAGTTCTTCCACCAAAGGGCAGCATGTCCTTTCAACTTAGTCTGTGCTAATCTAACCCGAAGAGGATCTTCAATTTTGTCTAGCTCAAAGAAATCTTCAATTTCACCAATCCAATCAATCAAATTGTCAGGTTTCAAAGTACCAGAGAAAGTAGAAACTTCCATTTGGTAACTATTACTTAACTAAGCTCCAGATCTATGCAACCGAGTAGTTCTATCTTCACCAGACCTATCCCTCTAGTCATCACCACTAGATCCAGTAGGTTCAAATTCTTCAGCAGCTTCTTCATAGCCATCCTTAGTACCAACATTCTGAGGGATGCTAGTAACAGCTCTCATGATCTCAGTGACCATGTCATTCTTCATTAGCTCCATCTCAAATCTGAAATCTAATTTCACCTTCTTTGTGATCCAGGATTCCACAGTATCACAAAGATCAAAAGTAACTCTGGGGTCCAATCTTCTCAGAGGCATCCTTAAAGATATGCAAAAACCTTCTACAACAAACCCTCACTGACCACCTTGTGACAATCTCCAAGTTGTATACAAGTCAGATCACAACCTGCAATCTTACAAATAACTAGGGCATGATTCCACAAGTTCAATGCCATGAATCTGCAACTAAGATCATACGATCTCTTTGCCAACAAGATAAACTTTACAATATCAACCTTGCTAGGTCAAGCTTTTCTCCACAAGATCAACTCTACTCTAATACCACCTAATGCAGACCAAGGTGAAGAGGATCCAATTAAGGATAGTCCAAACCTTGCAACTTTAGAATTACATAGCGGAAAACTCACCACAATAATTGTTTCAAGTAATTTTCATTAACATGCTCAGCTGTAAGGCCTTCCAAGTTAGGGCCAATTACAATCAGAAAAAAAATCTCCAAGATCCATAGATCTAATAAAATCTTAGCTAGCTCAGCTCTGAAGACAATCTAAAGCTGATGGAAATGCTAAGGTAGATCTAAACTTGAGCTTGCAAGCCTCCAAGAAATCTCCTTATCTCCAAGTGTGCAAACCACTAACTCTACTATTACAAACTATCAAATAACAATCTAATCTGTAAGATCATGCAAGATCTTTTCCACAACTTCACCAACTCTAGCTTTAGCACATCCAACTGATGTCTCTTTATTGTTGATCTTCTAATGTTGTCTCTAAACATATACCCAAACACCCCTTAAATACTAATCATCAACCATAAGTCGGCTGGATGAAACCCTTAACTCCTACAAACAAATATTAAATGTCATACAAGTCAGCTTACAAATTGTATACAAACATTTAATTCAACATGTATGCCTATAACAATAGCTGCCAACAATAAATGCACCAAGTTGGCTCAAAAAATCACACAAAACTCTAGTCGGTAAGCTAGAACTACTAAGAAATAGTGAATTAACCAAGCATGCCAGGCATCGCCGAGCACCAATATTGACCGAGCACCATAGGCATCACTAAGTAACACTTTCACCAAGTTCCAAAGATTACCAAGTTCCTTCAGCGACTGAGTTTCCTTCAATGACTAAGGCCATCAGTCAAGGCTACAACTAAGTAACACCGGCCAAAATACAAACACCCATGCAGTTTCACCAAGGATAAGGAATGCCCATGCCTCAACCTTGGATGCCCCTGCATCAGATAAACTTGAGACAATCAATAGATTTACCTAGAATGGAGACAACATTCAATGCACTTAGTATTCACCCTACTTTTTCAAGAAGCATGAGTGTGAGTGGAGATTATGCTAGTAGTAGAAGATCTAGGAATGAAGAAGACAGAAAGATTAAAGAAGGAATTTCCTTGCTTGTGAAAAGAGAACCAGACAGTAAGAAATTTTTTTAATGTTGGACTTGTCAAGAATATGGTCATTTTGCATCTAAATGTCCTAAGAGAGTAAAGAAGTATAGAGAGAATTTTAAACCCATAACACCTAAAGAATGTTATAATGCTAATGATAAAGATTTTGAAGCTAGTATGGAGAAATCTCTAAGTGAAAGTGATAACGAGAATGATGATATAGGATTTGTAGCAATAAAGGAAGAAAATCCTAAAACAAAAGTTAAGGAAGAAAAAGCTTTAGTTTCTCAAGTAGAAAAGAAATCTGATTAGATTATAGATAGTGGTTGTTCACATTATATGACTGGAGACATGAAGAAATTCATAAAGTTTAACAATTATGATGGAGGAATTGTTAGAGTTGGAAACAATGCACCTTGTTTGATAAAAGGAATAGGATATATTACTCTTGATGGAAAGACTAACACAGATGATGTTTAATTTGTGGATGGATTGAAATGTAATCTTTTGAGTGTTGGACAACTGGTTGATAAGGGATATCAAGTTTGGTTTATTGATGAAACTTGTGTAATCAAAGACAAGGATGGAAATTTGATTGGTATTGGATCAAGAACTAGAGGTAATGTATTTCAATTGAATCCTACTGATATGACATGCTTGATTACTAAGATTGATGATAGTTGGTTATGGCACATAAGATTTTTTCATATAAACTTTGATAATATTGTGAAAGTAATTACTAAACTTGCGGTGAGATATTTTCCTAAGATTATGAAACCTACTAACATGATTTGCAAGGAATGTGTGATGGCTAAGCAGAAGAGAAGCTCATTTCCTAGCAAGAACTTTACAACAATAGAGAAGTTGCAAATTGTTCATACAAATTTGAGTGGTCCCACAAGGACTAGAGGATTCTATGGAGAAAGGTATTTTATGATTCTTGTTGATGATTTTACAAGAATGATGTGGATTGCATTTCTTAAAGAAAAGTCTGAAGCATTTATGATGCAGGAGCATCTCGGGTCCTTGACAATCCTATGTCACCAAAAAGAATTTGGAGTTTTTCTATATTGTTCTATTCCTACTTTGACTGAGTTGGTTGTTAGTTGGTCATTTTCCTTTGGTTAAAGAGTGTGGTTGGTTATCTCCTGGGTGATCGGTTGTTTCACTGGTGCTCAGCATTGCTTGTCTATTGTTTGGTTATCCTTGCTCACCAATGGGTTTAGTTTTAGTTCCCATTGTGGCTGACTTGTGCATTTATATTAGATCATGGATTTAATGTTGGAATCAATCATTGGGAAGCATGTGGTCCCAAATCTGACCATTTCTTCTATTGATTGTGGATCTGAAGGCCAACTCAGTTTAGTAGCCTCTTGTATAAATGTAATTGTTTGGTTGTAGTTTTAGGGAGTCAGTTTTTGGATAGAAGATAGTAGACATTAGAATTGAGATTTTTGACAGATCCTTGCATGTTTGAGGACTTCTGAGATTCATTGTAATATCGGGCCATAACTAGGAAGGCCTTACAACCTGACATGTATGATTCTATTTGATGAAAATATATGAAAGATCTGGCATTCTCTCTCTCATTGTTGTTGTTATTTGCTTTTACGTGTGTTGAGCAAGCTTGGATCATTAGGGCATGACATCCTTTGGCCCCTTTTGACCTTTCCTTGCATTAGGTGGTATTAGAGTGAGGTGAGATCTTGATCTAGGTCTGTAGATCTAGGCTTGTAGGTTCCTCTTGAAGCCTTAGTTGATTGTTGTGGGGTAGCAAATTGTGATCTGACCTGCACTTGCAGAGGGTTGTCAAGATGGTTTGTGGAAGGCGAGATGAAGATCTAGGATTGGCAGATATGCTAAGGTAGATTGCTACTAGATTAGAAGTTGTTGAGATAGCCCAAAGAAGAGGAAAACATCTTGAAGATGTTAGTGATGATGAAGTTGAATAAGAACAGGTGACTGCAGAACCTACACCTATTATGGACCAAGGTGAAGAAATATTTTTGAACGCTTTGACAAGTCTGAAGTCTACACCACATTTCAATCCTCTTGAGTATGGTGGAAAGCTAGATTCTGATGAATTGGTGGATTGGATCACCGACATGGAAAAGTATTTTGAATATGAAAAAATTCCTAAAGACAAGAAAGTGAAGATTGAAAGCACAAAATTGAAGAGCCATGCATCCTTATGGTGGGAACATCTGCAGTTGGATAGGAAAAGGAAGGGAAAAGAAAAAATCAAGGTATGGAGTAAAATGGTCAATAAGTTGAAAGGAAAGTTCTTACCTTGTGATTATCATATTAACCTAGTTTGGTGAATGCAAAGTGTAATGCAGAAAGATAGCTTAGTAAAGGAATATATTGAGGAATTCTATAGATTAGATATTAGATCTAGACATGATGAATATGATGTGGAAAGGATTGGTAGATACCTGAATGGTTTGAAATTTTCCATCCAAGAGGAAATTAGTATGGTCAAGCTAGAGAACATTGAAGAGGCTTATCAATTTGCATTGAAATCTGAGGAGAAATTGAACAAGAGACATGAGCAAAGACAAAGAGGAAGAGGTGGTATATTTCCTAGGGGAAAAGGTAGATCTAATGGTGAAAATGGTAGATCTAAACCTGAAAAGACAAATCTGGACAAAGGCAAGATTGAGTGGAAAGGTGAAAGTTCATCTAGAGGCAGAGGCAGTAACTACCAAGGTGGTTATAGCAGAGGAAGTTTCTGAGGAACTTTTTACAATTGTGGAGAAGGAAATAGATCATTTGAATATACATAAGTAAGAAGGCTGGTAGCAGTAGAAATGCTTTGGTGCAAGAAGAGTCACTGAATGAACCTGAGAAAGAAAATAACTTGATGGTAAGGAGAGCACTATGGAATGAAATCAAAAAGGAAGATTTGGTAAGGAAAAGTTTTTTCAAGACCAAATGTAGAGTTTCTGATAAATTTTGGAAGGTAATCATTGACAGTGGTAGCTCAGAGAATTTGGCATCTAAGGAAATGGTCACAAAATTGCAGTTGAAAAGGTTGGAGCATCCAAATCCCTATCAGATTTCATGGATCAAAGATGAGCATACACTCTTGGTAAGTGAACAATGTTATGTGAATTTGAAGATTTGAAAGTACTATGATAAGGTGTTGTGTGATATCATGCCTATGGATTGTTATCATATTTTATTGGGTAGACCTTGGCAATATGATAGACATGCTATATATGATGGGAGATTGCATAAATATACTATTGTGGTTCATGGAAAGAAACAAATCTTGTTACCATTGATGGAAGAACCTATTAGTAATGTTTGCACATCTGTGAAAGTTTTCTTGATGGAAGGAAGGAAGTTTGTTAAAGATTTGAAAAGGAATGATGTATGTTTTTCTATAATTCCTAACAAACCAAGTAAGAAAATAGAAGATAATGTCCCTGAGGAGATTGATAAGTTACTCACCAAGTATAGTGAAATCATTTTTGATAATGTACCTAATGGTTTACCACCAAAAAGAAGCATTGATCATTGTATGGATCTAATCTCTGGAGCTAGTTTACCAAATAAGACACCTCATCAGTTAACACCTACCAAGAATCAGGAATTGAACTGACAGATTCAAGAACTATTGGAGAAAGGTTTGGTTAGAGAAAGTTTGAGTCCTTTTGTAGTACCTATTGTATTGGCACTGAAGAGGAATGGAGAATGGAGAATGTGTACTGATTCTAGAGCGATCAATAAGATAATAGTGAAGTATAGGTTTCCTATACCAAGAATGGATGATATAATGGATAGTTTGACTAGAGCAAAGTATTTTACCAAAATTGATTTGAAAAGTGGGTATCATCAGATCAAAATCAGAGAAGGTGATGAATGAAAGACTACTTTCAAGAAAAAAGAAGGTTTGTATGAGTGGTTGGTTATTCCTTTTGGTTTAACTAATGCACTGAGTACTTTTATGAGGCTGATGAATGAAGTTCTGAAGAAATTCTTGGGTAAGTTTGTGATTGTATATCTTGATGATATTCTGATATTCAATAAGACTAGAGAAGATCATTTTTTTCATGTTAGAAAAGTTTTGCAGAGATTGAAAGAAGAAAAGTTACTGATAAATCTGAAAAAGTGTTCATTCATGAAAGAGAAGATTGCGTATTTGGGATTTGTGATTTTAACTGATGGTTTGAAGATGGATCCTGAAAAGGTTGAAGCTATTTTAAATTGGCCTATACCTATGAATGCTAGTGAGGTAAGACCATTTCATGGTTTGGCGAGTTTTTACCGAAAGTTCATAATGAATTTTAGTTCAATTTGTAATGTTATGACTGAGACTATGAGAGGAGACAAAAGGGAATTCAAGTGGACACATGGAGCTGATAAAAGCTTTGAGAATCTGAAGCAGAAGGTTGTTGAATTACCTTTTTGGTATACCTAATTTCAGTAAAGTATTTCAAGTGGAATGTGATGCTAGTGGAAGTGTAATTGGAGCTGTGTTGAGTCAAGAATGTAAACATGTTGCTTTCTTTAGTGAAAAGTTGAATGATGCTAGAAGGAAATATTTTGTGTATGATCAAGAGTTCTATGCTATTATTCAAGCACTAAAGAAATGGAGACATTATTTGATACCTAGTAAATTTGTGTTGTATACCAATCATAAGGCTTTACAGTATTTGGGTAGTCAGAATAAGTTGAATCAGAGACATATGAAATGGGTTGACTATTTGCAGAGTTATACATTTGTGATAAAGCATAAGAGTGGGGTCACTAACTGAGTTGCCGATGCATTGAGTAGAAGATCTTTGATGACCAAGATGAAAATTGAAGCTCTTGGTTTTGATGAGATGAGAGATTCTTATGAGTTTGACCCTGATTTTTCTGAGCCATGGAGAAAGTGCAGAGCACCTATTCAAGATCAAAAAGATACTAAGTGAGATGAATATTTTATTCAAGAAGGTATTTTGTTCAAAGGTATTCAGTTGTGTATACCAAGAGGAGTAATGAGAACCAATTTGATAAAAGAGAAACATAGTAGTGGTTTGGCTTGACATTTTGGTATTGATAAAATATGGAGTTTTCTTAAGGAGTACTTTTGGCCACAGTTGTATAAAGATGTTTAGAAATTTGTGAAAAGTTGTGGAATTTGTCAAGTTGCAAAAGGAGTAAGTCAAAATACTGGACTGTATGTACCAATTGTTGTTCCTGAGAAACCTTGGATTGACATCAGTATGGACTTTGTTCTTGGCTTACCAAAGACAGTAAGAGGTAATGGTTCTATATTTGTTGTGGTGGATAGATTTTCTAAGATGGCACATTTTATACCTTCTAGAAAGACATCAGATGTAGTACATGTAGTAGATCTTTTCTTTAAGGAAATTTTCAGATTACATGGATTACCGAGGAGTATTATCTTTGAACAAGATAGTAAATTTGTTGGATACTTTTGGAAAACCCTTTGGAAGAAATTTGGCACTGAGTTGAAATATAGTTCTACATTTCACCCACAAACTGATGGATAGATTGAAGTTGTGAATAGAAGTTTGGGAAATCTTTTGAGATGTTTAGTTGGAGACACACTCAGTAATTGAGATTATGTGTTGGCACAAGAAAAGTTTGCATACAATAATTCAGTGAATAGGAGTACTGGAAAAACACCATTTGAGATTGTAAGTGGCATACATCCGAGAGGTATATCTAATTTGAGAGACATTGATGATGAAAATAAGGGAAGTGTTGAAGGAATGAATTTTTTTGAGTACATGAAGACATTCCATGAAGATGTGAAGCTGAAGCTGGAAGACAATAATCATAAATACAAAGACAGAGCTGATAGATCAAGGAGACAAAAAAATTTTGATGTTGGTGATGAAGTGATGGTTCATTTGAAGAAAGGTTGATTTGTTGTTGGAACATATGGGAAGCTAAAGATGAAGAAGTTTGGACCTTGCAAGATCTTGAGGAAATTTGACAGTGAAAATGCATATGATATTGAATTAGTTGATGACATGGACATATCACCAAATTTCAAAATTGCTGATTTGTATGAGCATCATGAACCTGATGAAGAAATGACAGTACCGACAGAATATCCTAAGAAGTAGAATGAAGAGATTGAACAGATCCTGAAGCAAAGAGTTGGCAAGAGCACAAGAGGAAAATAGTAAAGGAATATCTGGTAAAGTGGAAGAATGGACCGATGGAGGACAGTTCATGGATTTCATAGTCTAAGTTGGATGCAGCTTGGATCATACCTACCACATGATTCAGAGAATCATTTCAAAATAACCCTAGGTGTCTAATGCAGGAGCATCTTGGGTCCTTGACAATCCTATGTCACCAAAAAGAATTTGGAGTTTTTCTATGTTGTTTGGTTCCTTCTTTGACCGAGTTGGTTGGTAGTTGGTTGGTATCCTTTGGTTATCTAGTGTGGTCAGTTATCTCCTAGGTGGTCAGTTGTTTCACTGGCGCTTGGTTTTGCTTGTCTGTTGCTCAGTTATCCTTGGTCACCAGCGGGTTTAGTTTTAGTTTCTATTGTGGCCGACTTGTGCATTTATATTGGATCATAGATTTAATGTTGGAATCAATCATTGGGAAGTGTGTGGTCCTAGATCTAACCATTTCTTCTATTGATTGTGGATCTGAAGGCCGACTCAGTTTGGTAGCCTCTTGTATAAATGTAGTTGTTTGGTTGTAGTTTTAGGGAGTCAATTTTTGGATAGAAGATAGTAGACATTAGAATTAAGATTTGTGATAGATCCTTGCATGTTTGAGGACTTCTATAATTCATTGTAATATCAGGTTGTAACTAGGAAGTCCTTACAGCCTGACATGTATGATTCTATTTCATGAAAATATATGAAAGCTTTTGCATTCTCTCTCTCACTCTTGTTGTTGTTTGCTTTCGTGTGTGTTGAGCAAGCTTGGATCATTAGGGCATGCCATCCTTTGGCCCCTCTTGACCCTGCTTTGCATTAATTTGATAAGTTTAGAGTAATTAAGAACAAAGTTGAGAATAAATTTGGAATGAAGATTAAATGTTTGAGATCAAACAGAGGTGGAGAATTTACTTCAAAAGAATTTAACACTTTTTGTGAAGTAAATGGTATTAAGAGACAGTTTTCAGCCCCTAGAACACCTGAACAAAATGGTATTGCAAAAAGAAGAAATAGGTTAGTGACTGAAGCAACAAGAGCCATGTTATTTGAAAATGATTTGGCCAAGATATTATTGAGAGAAGTAGTGAACACAGTAGTATATACAATGAACAAAGTACAGATTAGAACAGACACAAACAAGACACCTTATGAACTATGATTTGGACATGCACCATCAATTAAGTATTTAATAATTTTTGGAATAAAATGTTATATTAAGAGAGATGATTACATTGGAAAGTTTGATCCTAGAAGTGATGAAGGAATATTTCTTGGTTATTCATTGAAGAGCAAAGCTTATAGATGTTATAATAAGAGAACTAAAACTATTGTTGAGAGTGCAAATGTTAAAGTTGATGAAAAGTTCAAAATTTAGGAAAGAATGCTTGATTATGAATCAGATGAAGGAACTCGTCCTAGAACTAATCCAGAGAATGCTGAATTATTCTATGAAACTGATAGAATTGCAGAATGAAGGCTACATTGAGGAAATCATAGAAGAACCTATGGCTGAAGTGAGAACTAAGACAATGACACCTAACAGGAATCTATCAAGAAATCATCTTGTTGGGTAGATTATTGGAAGTATAGACAAAGGAGTTCTGACACGAAATAAGGTAAAAGAACAATTGCATTTAATTTCTCAAATTGAACCTAAATCTACTAGTGAAGCCTGTGAAGATGAACATTGGACTAAAGCTATGAAGGAAGAACTAGATCAAATTGAAAAGAACAAGACTTCAGAATTGGTCCCTAGACCTAAAGATAAGAATGTTATAGGAACTAAATGGGTATTTAGGAACAAGATGAATGATCAAGGAGAAGTTGTAAGGAATAAAGAAAGATTAGTATGTAAAGGATACTCACAACAAGAATGAATTGACTATGATGAAACTTTTACACTTGTAGCAAGAATTAAAGTAGTAAGAATTTTTTGGCTTATGTAGCCTATAAGAAATTCAAAGTGTATCAAATGGATGTAAAATCAACCTTTCTAAATGGAGAATTAGAAGAAGAAGTTTACATTGAGTAGCCTGAAGGTTTTCCCTTAACTCATGAAGGAGATATGGTATGTAAACTTAAGAAAGGTTTATATGGACTTAAACAAGCACCTAGAACTTGGTATGCAAGACTAGATAAGTATTTCATAAAATTAGGATTTACTAAAGGCACGTCAAACAACAAATTGTACACAAAAGAAATTGAAAATGGTTTGTTGGTTGTAGTTATTTTTGTTCATGATATTATCTTTGGAGGAGAAGATGAAGCCAATGAAAAATTTGCAGATGAAATAAAGACTAAATTTGAAATGAGTATGATTGGAGAGATGAAATATTTTTTAGGATTACAGATAACACAAAATAGTGATGGTATCTTTGTATGTCAAAAAAAGTACTTGAATGACTTATTGAAGAGATTTGGAATGGAGAACTATAAGCTAGTTGGAACACCTATGGTAACTGGACACAAGTTATCTAGCATAGATGAGACTCCTACAGTTGAACAAGAGAAGTACAGATCTATTATTGGAGGATTGCAATATTTAACTCATATAAGACCATATATATCACATGCGGTTGGAATTGTTGCAATATTTCAAGTTGATCCCAGATAATCACATTATGCAATAGTAAAAAGGATACTAAGGTACTTAAGAGGCACAATTGAATATGGATTGTGGTATGAAAAATTTGATGATTTTACCATATGTGCATATACAGATGCAGATTGGGGAGGTAGTGTTGATGAAAAAAAGAGCACAAGTGGTGAAGCATTTTTTCTTGGAGGAAGATTGGTTTCTTGGTTAAGCAAGAAGCAAAATTGTATTTCACAGAGCACAATAGAAGCAGAGATGTAGCAATAGAAAAAAATTGTAATCAAATAATTTGGATGAAACAAATGTTGAAGGATATTGGAATAAAATTTGATGAGCCTCTTGTTATACACTATGATAACACCAATACAGTTAGTATGTCTAAGAATCATGTACTACATTCTAAGACAAAGCATATAGAAATAAAGTATCATGTAGTGAGAGAGAAAGTGGCAGAGAAAGAAGTTAGACTTGAGTACATAAGCACAAAAGAGCAGATTGTAGATATATTTACAAAGCCTTTTCCTAATGATACATTTGAGTATTTGAGAGATATGCTTGGGGTTATGCCCAAGCCTACTTTTGAGAAGTGATTTAGATTGTTGCATCTATCCAGTGGTATATGAGCCTTATCTTTCTTCTGGACTAGATGTTGGTACTTCCTCTATGGGGGAGTATGTGTTTTCGATCTGAGTCATGAGGACTCTAGTGAATGTATTTTCTAAAAAGTGTCTTTTGACATTGAAGTTGTTGACATAGTGATGTAGCATTTGTCATTGATGTCAATGGGGAAGAAGGATACATGAAAAACCATCTATTGAAGAGAATTTGAGGGAGAAGGTTAAAAGAAATTTGCAATGGAAAACTAAAATATTTGAGCATGAACAAGAAAATGAAGCAAGATTTGATTGATGAGGAGGACTTGAAAGTATTTTAGAGCAGTAGTGTTGCAGTGTTGGTATTCATTAAACTTGGACGTTTTTTCATCTATATTGCCATCAATTCCAATGAGGGAGATTGTTAGGAATGAATGCTGAATATATCCTATGGGGAATTATTTTTAGTCATTCTGTAGTACTTTTTGTTGCATTCATGATTGTGATTGTCATTGATGTCAACACGGTGATCTACTAAAGTTTAGCAGAGAAGCAGACAATGTTTGAGTTAGCGCATGTGGGATATTGAAGATCAAGCTATGCAGAGTTGAGGAATTAATTTATGATCTATTTCATAAGATTGTAGTTAAGAGTGCATTCAGAAATTCATTTATTCATGGTAGTTATGTGTAATTCAGTGGAAGCAGTATTCAGGTAGTGTTCCTGAGTAGTGATTTGTGGAAATCGGATGATATATCCTAATCAAGATAGAATCTAAGCATAAAAAGTTGTACAAATGATGAATACATGATTATTGTGATGTGGATGTGATAGTAAGGTTAGAGGTCACATGAGTGAAGAGTTATCTTAATTGGAATCTGACAATTTTATGTAATTGTGGAATTTTTATGTAATGTGTGGAAGATTTTATTTTGTAATTTGTATGCCGACTCATTTGTAAATATTTGAGTGTAGTATAAAGGAAGGAATGTTTTCCTTATTGTAATGTGTAAGTGGAATTGAATTGTAAGATTGTGAAAGTGAATTGTGGAATTGTACAATACTTGTTGAAAGAGGATATGCGAAGTATAGAGATCTAGTATTGAGATCTGATGAAGCAGTTGGTGCAGTTTGGAACAGTCAAAGGAGAAGTGATAAGTTATTGAGACCAGTAATCTTTTGGTATTATTCTATTGAGTAATATAGAGATCAGTTGGATAGTTTGTTCAGTGATCTTGCCCTTGAAGCTATTTGGACAGTGGGTCCTTCTATCTTCCATAACTCCTAACAGAGTTAGAATCTTTTAGTAGGGATTCAAAGTCTCCTAGCAGGGACTGATATGTACTAAATGTATTTCATAAGACTCCTAATAGAGTCCATCCTCTCACAAGGAACTTTCATATTAGTGCATCTTTTGTGGGCATCATTTCCACCGGGGTTTACTCTTTGATCAAGAGGTTCCCTAGTCAACATATCTTGTGTTATTGTGTTGTTGTGTATGTATATCTTTTTATGGTTATTGATTACATTGCTTACATGGTTAAAATCTGTTAAAGGTAATAAAATCTATATTTATTTGATAAATGATTCACCCCTCCCCCTCTTAGTTATGTTGGTGGACTTTACTTTCTAACACATCAAATAATCAATCATCAATATTATTATCAATTATGATAACAATCTCCCTTTTTGGCATTGATGGAAACACTAACAAATTCATTATTCAATTGATGATGGTACACTTCACTGTCATTCATATTTTGTACTCCCTCCAAGAAGTAACTTCTCCTTTTGTGATGTTTCATTTGTAGTCTTTCTTTCTCACTTTCCATTTTGATTGTGTTAACAACATTACCTTATTCATATCATCTTCCTTCTATACTCATCTGATTTGTCTCCCTCTTACTGTATTCATCTCCATGATATTCTCACTCTAACATCTAAATTTTTTGTATTCATCTCCCTCTTTGACAACAATCCCAAAGAAACATAAACATCACAAATATACGTCAAGTATATAGATTTACATTGTAGTCATAAACATCCTTTTTCATAACTTCAAGCTTCACCTAAAGAGTGAAATACTAGCATCAACTCACAAGATAGATATTCTATTGAGTCCTTGAATTGGTGCAGCATGCATCTTTCCTTAATGTACATTGGATAGGGGAAGAAACCCTAACTTACCTCGGAGATACTCAAAAGTATCCTTCGGTATTGGTTTTGTAAATATAGCATCTATCTTCTCTTTAGAATTCACATACTCCAATGTCACATGCTTATCTTGTACTTTCTCTCTCAAGTAATGATACTTAATAGATAGATGCTTTGTCTTAGAATACATCGCAGGGTTATTTGATATGTTAATAGCACTGGTGTTATCACAATAAATTGTAATAGGATTTGTAATCTCTCCATATATACCTTCCATTAATTTTTTAATCCATACAATATTAGAAAAATTCATAGCTACTACCACATATTCATCTTCAGTAGTAGATTGTGAAATACAACTCTATTTCTTTCTTAACCATGTCACTAGTCTTTGTCCCAAAAATAAATCTCCACGACTAGTGCTTTTCCTATCATCAATATTTCCTATCCAATCAGCATCAGTATAAACATTAAGATCAAAAAAATTTCCTCCTATGTATAATAGATCAAAATTTTCAATCACTTTCAAATATCTGAATATTCTCTTAACTACAGACATATGTGTCTCCTTGGAGTTTATAGAAAACCTTGCAATAATACCAACTGAATGTGCAATATTTGGTCTACTGTGTACAACATATTGTAACTTACCAATCATGGATTGGTAAAGTTTTTTATTCGCCTCCTTAATATCATATTATTTTGAAAATTTACAACCAGTAGCCATTGGTGTTTCAATTAGTTTTGAGTCATCCATATTGAATGTTTTTAGGATCTCCATGATATACTTAGATTGATTAATGTAGATCCCATCTTTTAATTATTCTATTTGAAGTCCAATAAAGAATTTGATCTCTCCTATCATTTGTTGGACTAAAACTGATTTGGAATCTGATTGAAGAATCTATGATTAAAGATCACTGAAGAGTTGTTGATTAGATATGTAATATGATTAAATCAGTATTATGTTGTCATCGATGTCAACTAGTTTGACAACACTTATCTTGTAAGTTACTATACTAAGACATTTGAAGAAAGGTGAAAGAGATGAAGAATAGAGAAATCTACATGGGGAAAGATGTACATGATAGATGAGGATAAGGAACACATTGAGTAACTTGTTGATGTGTCTATGACTTGATGATATTGAATTTATTATGTTGCATTCATCTATGATGAAGTATAGAGCTGAAAGACACAAAGTAGTGTTGTCAGTAAATGAAGAAATTCTAGTATACACCGATGTAGTGTAGTGTATACCGATCGCAGTATTAACTGAGTAGTGTTCACTGATGTATTTCTTTGTTAAACGAGTGGAACAGAATGAATTAAATGATTATTTTAGCTGATAGGATTGATGAGTTGTAAAGTACCTCAATTTTAGTGATAACAGATAATGTTTGTTATGAAGATCGACGGCTAACAAAATTAAAGGAAGATCTATAGAGTAGATTGAAATGTGTTATTGACACATCAACCAAGAAAGTTTGAAGTAGAAAAATCTATGAATGTGGTTAAGTGGAAAACTCTGATGGAGGAGAAGAAAATGATTTACTTGTCTATACAAGAGAATAGAATTTCATTATGGAATCATGCTAGAAGAAGTAGAAACTACAGGAATATCATGTGAACAAGGTTTTCAAGCATTCTAATCATACTGGTTAAGTAAGAACCAAGCTGTAGAATAATTACTGAGCTACAAAGAGCAATTACCGATGGATAGTAAGTTGATACAGTTTTGAATTTGAAGTGAAATATTGATCAAAAGGATTTGTATGGACTGAATATTGATCTGTAATCTACAATTAAAGTTGTATTAAAGCATATAATTTATTGTTACATATTTAACCATTGTATACAGTCAAAATATCTTAACCGAGTGGACTTTGAAAGTTTTATGATGTATCATTCATAGAATGAACATTGTTATCCTGTCAACCCCATAGTGAATGTTGGTTGGATGATAACTTCTAGTCTAAAATCCTCTAACAAGGTCACACCTGACAGTGTGTTTGTAAACCTTTAACAGGGTTGAGTCTTAACCGACCTCACTTCAGAAGAGTGAACAATTTTGGGTTAACAGTCCTAGGTGGTTTTTCCCTTTACAGGGTTTCCATGTTAAATCTCTTGTGTTATGTGTTGATTGTGATATTTGTTTGTTATCATACTTTGCATATTACATGTTAAATTTGATCGATAACTATTATGGTATTAGACTGGTAATCGATAAAAGCATAGATAGTGAAAGTAATTAGTGTTTACCGAGGAGCAAAAATTGAAGAAGTTGTTTTGAATTATACATTTTGTTTTGGGACACTGGATAACTGATTCACCCCCCTCTCAGTTATTCTAACAATTGGTATCAGAGTTGTGGTTGCTTAGAATAGAGTTTTAAGGAATTAAGCACAAACGTCTCAAGATGGATAAGAGGGAAGTACCAAAGTTGAACAAAGAGAACTTCATAGTATGGCAAAGCAGGATGAAGCTGCACATATCTAGAATTGGGAACTCTGTACTGGATCTAATGGAGAATGGCTACATACAACCGCCCACTATTCCCTTAACTCTTGATCAAGTGAAGGATAGACATGAACACAATATCACTATGATGGAACTTGCTACTTCCTGTACTGATGCCAAATTTGAAGAGATCAAGGGTTGTGATACTACTAAGAAGATGTGGGACAAGTTAAATCTGATATACAATGGAGATTTGAATGTCAAAAGAGCCCAAGCTGAAAGCCTAAGAGGAAGATTTGATGATATGAGAATGAAAGAAGGTGAGAACATTGTACAATACTAAAATAGACTAAAAGAAGTGGTACATGCTATTAGAGCATCTGATGGAGTGATTGATGATGAAATAGTGATAAGAAAGATTCTCAGAACTTTGTTGCCAGTTTATGCAATCAGGATCTCTGCAATTCATGAAACAAGAGCTACATCCAACCTTACTCTTGACACTCTGATTGGTAAACTTACAACCTTTGAATTAAACAACTTTGATAATAGTGTTGTTTCTTCTATTGAATCCACTTTCATGTCTTCTTTGAAGATTGGAAAGTCTAGCAAGAATAGTAAGAATTATGATAATGATAGTAATACCGATGATGAACTTGATGAGCTTGAAGCCCTTATGGCCAAAATATTGCCCAAGGAAAAAGGAAGGTATAGAGGTAAGCTACCTTTGGCATGTTTTAACTATAAAGAAGTTGGTCACATCACTACTAGATGTCCTTAGAAGAAAGATGATGATAGATCCAAAGACTGATCTGAAGGAAGCTATGGGAGAAGAGCCAATAGAGGCTACCAACACAACAATAGAGACAATTGAGATGATAAAGGCAAAAAGGTATGTTACATAGTCAAAGATATTAAAACTAAATCTAATTCTGATGATGACATAGAAGTTGTATTTGTTTCTATGAAAGATGACTCATAGGAAGAAGAGAAACATGATGAGACAACACTGATCTCTAAAGTAAGTACAAATGATACATGGATCATAGATAGTGGCTGTACACATCATATGACTAGTGATGTAGAGAAGTTTGATCATCTTGTTGAATATAATGGAGGATCTGTGAGAATGGGAAATGATGCACCTTGTATGGTAAGAGGTAAAGGTTCACTGATGATCAATGATAGAATACAATGTGAAAATGCATACTGGGTAGATGGATTGAACTATAATTTGTTAAGTGTGGGTCAGCTGAACAATTCAGGCCACTGACTGGCTTTTGAGAGAAAAAAGGTGAAGATCTATGATGATGAAGGAAGACTTGTCAGAACTAGTACATAATCCAGAGGTAATTTATTCTATCTTGATATGGATCAGTCTTCTTGTTTGTTAATAAAGGATGAAGATGCTTGGTTGTGCCACAAAAGGTTATGCCATGTGAACTTTGACAACATGATCAAGATTAGTAAAAAGAAAAGACTTAGAGGACTGCCTAACTTGACAAAACCTGATCATGTCGTGTGCCATGAATGTCATAAAGGTAAGATGACTAAGTCTAGTTTTAAAAGTAAAGACTACTCAACAAAGAAGATACTTGAGCTGGTTCATACCAACCTATGTGGTCCTATGAGAACTCAGAGTTTCTCTGGTGATAGATATTTTATTCTTTTTGTTGATGACTATACTAGACTAATGACTGTTATGTTCCTGAAAGAGAAATTTGAAGCCTTTAAAATGTTTAAGTGGTATAAAGCTAAGGTAGAGAAAGAAACTGGAAAAGAAATAAAATTCTTAAGATCAGATAGAGGAGGTGAATTTATCTCTAATGAATTTACTAATTTCTGTAATGAGCATGGAATTAAAAGATAGGTCTCAACACCAAGGACACCTCAGTAAAATGGCATTGCTAAAAGAAGGAATAGGTCTATAATTGACTGTGCTAGAACATTGATGATATAGAAGAATGTTGCTCAGACATATTGGAGGGAAGCTGTCAATACAACTATGTATGTTCTTAACCAAGTACAACTAAAGAAGGACACCAACTGAACACCTTATGAGCTATGGTTTGGACACAAACCTACTGTAAGTTATTTCAAGATTTTTGGAAGTAAATTCTTTACTTTGAAAGATGAAAGAAATGGAAAATTTGATTCTAAAGGAGATGAAGGGATATTTCTGGGATATTCCTCTACAAGTAAAGCATATAAATGTTTGAATAAGGTTACAAATAAGATAGTTGAAAGTATTAATGTTTGGGTTGATGAGTTTGATGACAAGAACATAGAGCAAAGTACAAAGGAAATGGAAGACTATAGTAGATTCACTTACATTGAACATCTAGAGTATCTACCGATGCCGCAAGCTATGACAACCGGTCAGCAGGGAAACAATACATGACAACAGGAAACACAAACTGATAAACAAGATGGAGAAACCTAGCAAGGAAATGACCCTGAACAGGATGAGCAAGAAAGGAGAAATCAAATTCTGGCTAGTTTTGTTAGAAGACACCATCCTGAGACACAAATCATTGGAGACAAACATGCTGGAATGCAAACTAGAAGCAAAACAAGACAAGGTATATGTCTAGTTTGTGAATTTGAACCTAAAAATGTGAAAGTTGCATTAGAGAATGAAGAATGGGTTAATTCAATGAAGGAGGAAATAGAGAAAATAAAGAAGAACAAAACCTAGTGTATGCACCCTAAAATGGTCGCCTAGACTTTGGGCCCCATCTATTTGATTTATCAATCCTGAATCATTTTTATCGATAATCAATATTTTCAACAATATCAATTCCTTGATCAAATCCTAATTTCGATCATATATTAGATTTTTATCCTTGGGCTAACCATTTATCCTAAGTCTTTATTTGATTAAAAGGAATATTTCCTCCCCTTTTAATTAAATAAAAAGCCCCACTTTTCCTCTTATCTTAAGTTGCACAAATAAAGCATTATTCATATTTTATAAAAAGGAAAAAAGCACTTTTTGTCTCACATGAGGCTCAAAAGTCAACACTTCACTCTCATTGGAGGATACTTGTGCACATGGATTGCTCCTCTTTCAAGCTCCACCACTGATTAAGACTTTTTGGCTCTTAATCTCCATGGTCCATTTCACCTCATTTCTTATAAAAGGAGAGCTCTCTCCTTCATTTGCACATACCATGTTTTTATGCTAATGTTATGCTGCAGGTTTTAGGTGCATTTGGAGCTTTTTGAAGACATTGAAGACTTGTTGCTTTCATCATCTAGTTCATATTTGCTTTCTTAGTTGCATGATAATGGCATTCTTAGTATAGATTTCCTTTTATGCAATAGAATAATGTCACATAGTCTAAATAAGAAGCATTGTAATCCATTGCTATTTCATTTCATAGATTAGTTGCATTGTACTTTCATTTCCATAGCTTAGATTGCATTATCATATAGCTTGCATTGCATTGCATATTGGATTCTTGGAGATATTGGCATTGTTGCCCTTGTTTTCATTGTGAATCTCTCATTGTATGGTTGACTAGCAAGGTCACAAGCTTGTAGCTCTAGCTGAGAGCAAACACATCATAGTCCCTTGCAACTCCATGCATAAAGAGCTATGAACCGCTTTGTGAGGCCTCATTCTTGAGCAACCTTGCATGTAATGGTTCATAGAAGTGCACCATTTTAGTGTGTACACCTAGTCCTTAGTACCCCGACCTAAAGATAAGAATGTTATCAATACTAAGTGGATATTCAAGAATAAATTGAATGAAAATGGTGAAGTCACAAGAAATAAACCTAGATTGGTATGCAAGGGATATGCATAGGAAGAAGGCATTGAATATGGTGAAACATTTGCATCTATTTCTATATTGGAAGGAGTTAGAATGCTACTTGCATATACTTCACACAAGAAATTCAAAGTCTATCAAATGGATGTGAAGTCAACATTTCTGAATGGTATACTTGAAGAAGAGGTCTACATCAAACAACCTAAAGGATTTGTTGATCCTGACAATGAAGACATGGTATGTAGATTACATAAAGCTTTATATGGTTTGAAGTAAGCACCTAGAGCATGGTATGAAAGACTGCATACTTACTTGTTAAGTATTGGATTTGTTAGAACAAGTGAAAACAACAATCTGTATATGAAAGGTGATACTAATGATACTATTATCATTTTAAAATATTTGTTGATGATATTATTTTTGGAGGCTCAGATCTTGTATGCAAGACATTTTTTGATGAAATGCAAAAGGAATTTGAAATGTCTATGTTCGGAGAGATTAAGTTCTTTCTTGGACTACAAGTGATTCAGCAAAATGATGGAATATTCATCACACAATCTAAATACATAAAGGAAGTACTGAAGACATTTGGCATGAAAGATGCTAAACCTATGGGAACACTGATGGCTACTGGATGCAAATTGTCAAAGGAGGATGAAACTACGAAGATAAATTAGACACTTTACCAATCCATGATTGGTAAGTTAATCTACATAGTTCACAGTATACCAGATATAGCACATGTTGTGGGTATTGTTGCAATATTTTTTGCTAATCCTAGAGAATCACACATGATAGATACAAAAAGGATCTTAAGATACTTGAAGAAAACAAAGAATTATGGATTATGGTATCCTAAGGAAGGGAATTTTGAACTAAAATTTTACACCGATGATGATTGGGCTGGAAATGTGGATGATAGAAAAAGCACCACTGGAGGAGCATTTTTCTTTGGTGAAAGACTTGTAACCTAGACAAGTAAAAAGTAGGCTTGTATTTCTTAGTCTACAGCTAAAGCAGAGTATGTTGCTACTGCTACTAACTATTCAAACATTGCATATATCAAGCAAGTGTTGGAAGGGATGAATGAGGTAATCACTGACCTGGTGATTATATATTGTGACAACACTAGTGCTATTAATATTTCAAAGAATCATGTGATACACTCTAAGACAAACCATATATCTATTAAGTATCATTAGTTAAGAGAACAAGTGCAAGAGAAGCAAGTGAAGTTAGAATTTGTCACATCTAAAGAACAACTTGCCAATATTTTTACAAAGCCTCTACCAAAGGACACATTTGAATACTTGAGGACTAGACTTGGGGTCTGTCCCCAATCTATCGGTCACTAAGGTGATCTAGTTGTTGCATCAACCTAATTTTATCAAAAGATCATTCATGTTGATGCAGCATAGTTCACACTTTTAATCATGTTCAAGGTTGTGATTAAGTTTGAAGAGCTAAAGCAGATTGGGATAGCAGTATACTAAGATACAAAGGAAGTATTGGACACCAAAGAGTTACGTAGCTACTACAGAGTTGATTGTTTATTTATTTCTTTGGCATTATTGTCAAAGGGAGAGATAAATAATATGAAAAGGGACAAGCACTGATGATAATTATCTAAGGAAGAGACAATCTAGATGAGACAGAGTATTGAAGATCAGTTATAGAGAATAGAAGCAAGAACATGAGAACTAAAAAGAGAACTGAAAAGATCACAACTACAAAAGGGTAAAGTTATATTATCTAATGTTGTTTAGTAATGTAGTGATTAAAAATATTAAGTCTATTCAACTTACAAAATTTTGTTCACAAAGTTGTAGAATATATGTTTGGTATGTGTATGGTACATTTCATATTACTTGAGTTGCCATCAATGCCAAAGGGAGAGATTGTTGGACTATAACTGATTTGGAATCTGATTGAAGAATCCATGATTAAAGATCATTGAGGAGTTGCTGATTAGATATGTAATATGATTAAATCAATATTATGTTTTCATTGATGTCAACTAGTTTGAAAACACTTATCTTGTAAGTTACTATACTGAGACATCTGAAGAAAGGTGAAAGAGATGAAGAACAGAGAAATCTACATGGGGAAAGATATACATGATAGATGAGGATAAGGAACACATTGAGTAACTTGTTGATGAGTCTATGACTTGATGATATTGGCTTTATTATGTTTCATTCATCTATGATGAAGTATAGAGTTGAAAGACACAAAGCAGTGTTGTCGATAAATGAAGCAATTCTAGTATACACCGACACAGTGTAGTGTATACCGATTGTAGTATTAACCGAGCAGTGTTCACCTATGCATTTCTTTGTTAACCAAGTGGAACAGAATGAATTAAATGATTAGTTTAGCCGATAGGATTGATGAGTTGTAAAGTACCTCGATTTCAGTGATAACAGATAATGTTTGTTATGAAGATCGACGGCTAACAAAATTAAAGGAAGATCTATGGAGTAGATTGAAATGTGTTATTGACACATCAGCCGAGAAAGTTTGAAGCGGAAAAATCTATGAATGTGGTTAAGAGGCAAAATCTGATGGAGGAGAAGAAAATGATTTACTCATCTATATAAGAGAACATAATTTCATTATGGATTGATGCTAGAAGAAGTAGAAACTATAGGAATATCATGTGAACAAGGTTTTCATGCATTCTAATCATACTAGTTAAGTAAGAACTAAGCTGCAGAACAATTATCGAGCTACAGAGAGCAATTACTGACGGACAGCAAGTTGATACAGTATTGAATCTGAAGTGAAATATTGATCAAAAAGATTTGTATGGACTAAATATTGATCTGTAATCTGCAATTGAAGTTGTATTAAAGAAAATCATTTACTGTTACATATTTAACCATTGTATACAATCAAAATCTCTTAACCGAGTGGACTTTGAAACTCTTATGATGTATCATTCATAGAATGAACATTGTTATCTTGTCAAACCCATAGTGAATGCTGGTTGGACAATAACTTCTAGTCTAAAATCCTCTAACAAGGTCACACTTGACAGTGTGTTTGTAAACCTTTAACAGGGTTGGGTCTTAATTGACCTCACTTCAGAAGAGTGAACAATTTTGGATTGCCGGTTCCAGGTGGTTTTTCCCTTTACAAGTTTTCTACATTAAATATCTTGTGTTATGTGTTGATTGTGATATTTTTTATTATCATACTTTTCATATTACATGTTAGATTTGATCGGTAACTGTTATGGTATTAGACTGGTAATCGGTAAAAGCACAAATAGTGAAAGTAATTAGTGTTTACCAAGGAGCAAAAATTGAAGAAGTTGTTTTGAATTATACATTTTTTTTTGGGACACTAGATAACTGATTCACCCCCCTCTTAGTTATTCTAACAAGACATCTCATATTCCTTTCTCATTTGCTCAACAAATAATTTAAATGTTATCTCATTATGACCAAATATAATGTCATCAACAAATATCTCAACAATCAAAATTTCATTAGATTGATCACATTTCAAGTATAAATTATTGTTATCACTAGTCCTTTCAAATCTAATCTTAACTAAATAAGAGTGCAGTCTTTTATACCATTCTCGGGGAGCCTGCTTCAATCCATACAAAGCTTTATGCAATTTTCAAACCATATTCTTATTATTCTTATCAAAAAATCCATTAGGTTGTTCAATATAGACTTCTTCTTCAAGTATTCCATTCATAAATGCATATTTAACATCCATTTGATAAACTTTAAATTCTTTGTAAGCTACATAAGAAAACAATAATCTAACACCTTCTAATCTAGCAACAGGGGCACAAGTTTTACCATATCCAATACCTTCTTTTTGTGCATACCCTTTGCAAACTACTCTATCTTTGTTTTTTATCACATCTCCTTTCTCATTGAGTTTATTTCTAAAAATCCACTTGTTTCCAATTACATTCTTATCCTTAGGTATCAATATCAGTGACCATGTATTATTCTTTTCAATCTGATCTATTTCTTCTTTCATTTCATTCATCCAATCTTCATTCTCTAGTGCACCTTTTACCAATCTAGGCTTAAATTTAGAAATTAAATATGTGTTGTCTTTTAAATTACTTCTTGTCAAGACTCTTGCATTCTTGTCTCCAATAATTCTTCTTAGTGAGTGGTATCTTCTCACATATTTTTCCAATACAGGTTCAGTAGCTTGTTCATCATTGTTCTCATCTCTCAATAGAGGGTCATCTTGTTCATCAGTTCCTCCTGGTTGTTGCTCAATTGTATCAACTGAATTACCATCTTGTACATAAACAAATCCATTATATTCCTCAAGTTCCTTTTTGTTATCTTCTTCATTCTTTTCAGAAAATTCATCAACCCTTACATTTGCACTTTCCTATTTTTTAAGAATCCTTAATTAAACATTTATATGTTTTTCTCTTTGATGAATAACCAAGAAATATTCCTTCATCACCTTTAAAATTAAACTTTCCATTTCTATATTGTTTCAATATATAACACCTAGCTCCAAAAATTTTGAAATAACTTACATTAGATGTGCGTTTGAACCATAATTCATAAGGTGTCTTGTTTGTACCTTTCTTTCAACTGTATTTGGTCGAGAGTGTAAACTATAGTACTTATATCTTCTCTCCAAAATGTTTGTACAATATTTTTATCAATCAACAAAGTTCTAACATAGTCAACAATAGATCTTTTTGTCCTCTCAACTATCTCATTCTGGTGTGGAGTCCTCAGTGCAAGCACTTATCTTTTAATTCCATGCTCATTATAGAAGATAGTAAATTCATCAGAGATAAATTCACCTCCTTTATCAGATCTCAAATACTTCAGTTGTTTACCTATTTCCTTCTCAAATCTAGCCTCATACCACTTAAACATTTGAAATGCATTAGATTTTTCTTTTAGAAATATGACTGACATCATTCTTGAATAATCATCAACAAACAAAATAAAGTGTCAATCTCCATAATAGCTTTGAACTTTCATAGGACCATATAGGTCTGTGTGAACCAATTCCAAAATACCATTAGTAGAATAAGATTTGTTTAAAAAACTTGACTTGGCCATTTAACCAACTTGACATTCTTTACACATAGATTTATCAGGTTTGCTTAATCTTAGTAGTCATCTGACTCTACTCTTATTACTCACTTTCATCAAGTTATCAAAATTCACATGACACAGTCTCTTATGCCATAACCATACATCTTTTATTTTAGCAAATAAATAGCTCTTTACATTAGTATCAAGATAAAATAAATTACCTTTTGATTATACCTCCTATTCCAATTAGATCTCCATCAGCACCATAGATCTTAACTTTTATGTTATGAAATTCTAGTTGGTGGCTAGTATTGTTCAGTTGTGCAACACTCAACAAATTATAGTTTATTCTTCTAACCCAATATGTATCATTGCATTTAATTTTCTCATTCAAAACAATAGATCCCTTACCTTTCATAAGGCATGGAGCATCATTGCCAAATCTGAAAAATCCTCCATCGTATTCTTCTAGGTTCTCACATTTATCAATATCACTAGTCATGTGATGTGAACAACCACTATCAATAATCCAAGGGTCTAGTTTACTTACATGAGAAATAAGTTCTTTGTTCATCTTCATACTTTTACTCATTTGATTCTTCCTTTACTATAACAAAGACAACTTCATAACCTTCCTCAATATCATCAGATTCATTATCAATCATACCTTCCTTAGCTAGGTAGAAAGAATTATTTCCTTTGTCCTTAAAATCTTTGAATCTTCAGTGTCGATTATCTATTTTATCATTCTTATAATTTCTATCATTTTTGAGACATCTAGATGTAATATGTCCTATCTTATTACAATTGAAACATTTCAATGGTAACTTACCTTTGTACTTTCCTTTGCCTCTAGGTAGTGTTAGAAATAGGAAATACTAAGAGGGGGGGGTGAATCAATATTTCACAAACTTTTATTTTTGCCCACTTATGGATATAATAGATTACTTTAAAGCATAAGAAACTAAATAGCATACATAATAGTAAATGTAAAGAACTCATAACAAATGATATGTTCTTGAGGAAACCTTGGCCAAGGGAAAACCCCGGTGGGGATGGTACCCACAAAGATCCACTAATCAAAAGATATCTGGTTAAGGATGTTGACCTTGTTAGGAGCCTATTACAATCATATAGTGTATCAATCTTGGTTAAGAGACTATAGGCCTTGTTAGAAGCCTCAACCCTGTTAGAAGTTGTAGATACAAAACCTAATTACTAGATGAGCTCACTAACCAGACAAGCAATACAAATGTTTACTGATTACAATATGGTACTGCTTACAACTTCACATCAACAACTTTCACTGCTATCACAAGTTACATATATTACATGTTACATTTCAAGTATGTTTGGTACATCTTTATTTATACAAGATACAAACATAATATCTTTATCCAAGAGTAAACATCTAGGATGTCATCTCTTTATAATATAAAATCATTATTTTGACAAGCAAAATAATCCCTTAATTCATTTACTAGTTCTGTCTTTAAAACTACTCTATCGGTTGTACTCTGTCATCAGTAAAATAATCATAACTTTGTCCCTACTATCCGTACTCTTTTTTGTACTGAGATGGGGTATCCTTAGACACCATAGAGTCTATGTTCAACTACACAAAATCTGATCATGCTCCAGTGAACGTCACCAAAACAAACTATATCGGGTGCTCTGTCAAAAACACTGTTTCATACTTAGACAATTTTAGTCTGCGATCTTCCATACTTACTTTCCAGCTTATGCGATCTTCATAGGGAACATATGTTTCCATAATGACAACATCTATGTACATACCTCAGCCAAATTGCCAACAATCTCCCCCTTTGTCATTGGTGGAAACATATGAGAAAATTGGCTAAGTGTACAAGTCAAAATCTCAAAATTTGTATCAAAATAAGTATACTATCCTTATATCTCCTCAAAATATACACATAATCTATAAAACTTCATAATACTCCATAGAATTCCCCCAATGAGTATCCTTCCTTATCATATATATAGACAATTTTCTAAGTATCTCTCCCCCTTTGACAACAATGACAAAATAAAGGGTGGAAAGGGATATACAAAATTGTGTCAAAACTTTTACCTTACTGTCTTATTGCAAAGCCGATAGGCTTGCAACACAATCTAAAAAATCTATCTTCCAAGTCTCAAAATCTTTCTCCCATGCCTTCTTTATTGATTTTGCTACATTGAGTAAAGTACTCAATCCATATGTTGCAAACTGACAAGCTTGAAGGGATTCAAAATTGAACTTCTGAAATGATGTCTTAGCAGTAAGACATTCTTCTAGCTGCTCTTCTATTATAGTCAACTTGATTGAGACATGCTCTCTCAAGATGTTTATTCTGATAATTTTCTTGTTCTTCTCATCATTCAAAGTCCTATTCCTTTCTCCTTTCTAGTCTTAGGAGTAAGACTGATGTCTTCTTGTGGTTCAGTAGGTGTATGGGCCTCTGTTTCCATTTGCATTTCAGTTTGAGTAGTCTCTATTTCAATACTCTTTTCTTTCTCTCCCAAAACCAAATTGTCAACAATGTTATCCAAACTATTGAGTACCGCATCATCTGAATCTAGAGTAACTTTTGTTCCTTCAATGTCCATAGATTCTATGCCAATGTTTATAGAAGAAGAGGGAATATCTTCAGCTTCAACTACCTCTGTTGCTGTCTTTGCTTGTTTTGAACTCTGTTTCTCTGCTGGTTCTGCAACTAATTGATCTTTGCTATCTTTTCATGCTACAAAGTTTGCTAGCACTTGCACAACTGCCTGTTCAGTTTCAGTCTTTACTTGTTCATACTGACCTCCCATTATTTTTATAATTCTTCTTTTGGTTCTTAATAGGTTTTCAAGTGGCTTGAGGATCTATTTAAGGTGGTCATCATCTCTTATCTCACAGAACTATCTAATCACATTCTCTCTCATTTTAATATCTTCTTCTTGTGCTCTCATCTTTCTTCTCACAAGTTTGTTGTACAAATATTCTGGTATCTTTCCATGAACAATATCAAATTTCTTGTTTGTCAAAATCATATGTGTAACCATTGCATTCTCTAGATTTAATCTGTCAGAGGATCCATATAAATCATAGTATTTGTTCATTTTGGTAAAGTCTCCATGCTACATTATATCTTCATTAACTCTTTCTATCCTTGGTTTCCATGATTTCTTCTTTATTATCACTTCATCATCTTTTATCTCTACAACTCTTCTAGGTATTGGTGGAACAATTATTTTTTGTCTTTTACCCGGTCCTGAAGCACTTGCTTTCATTATTTTTCTTGGTGTTGAAGAAAAGGGTTTCTCTGTCTGACTAATTTCTTGTTCCTTCTCAGGTTCTTCAACCTTTACCTTAACTTGAATAGGTTCTGCACTTGATGCCAAAGGTGGGACTAATAGTATCTCACTTTGCCTTATTGCTTCTACAGTCTTTCTTGCAATATCAAATTCCTACTCACTCATACCTAATTCTTTTAGAATTTTCTTTATTGTAGACTCCACTCTCTTCTTTGATTGTTTTTCTTCCTTAAGTGGCTTTGCTGAATCAAAGTTTTCATCATATGTTCCAAATCTGTTGCCATGAGCATCAACTTTACTTTTCAACAATCTACCAACATATCCTTCTGTTTCAACTTCAAAGATTTCATAGCCAAGAGGGTCTATGATTCATGTCTAGGTTCTACTGCCTCAATGTAAGTGAAATCAGTATCCATATATCATCTTTGTATTTCTCAACTAGGGATGGAGGAATTCTTGATCTATTTACCATAATGTTCTGAAAAGTTTTCAACACTAACTTTACACTGTCATTAACCTTCTCAATAAGATGTTTCATGTAAACTTTATTGATTCTTGCCATAGTATTCTCACCATCATTCCATTCAATAGTGTAAGGAAATCTTCTTAGCAAGTGGAAGAACATGTAAGTAACCAATGAGGAAAATATAAAGTGAGTGTATTTAGCTTTCTTTATCTTTTCCAAATTCTCAAACAACTGTATTCTCAAAATTTCACACATATCCACAAGCTTCTTCTCCACACACATCAAATAAGCAATGTGTACCATACCTACTGGCATATCATCTTCTCTAGAGCTTCCACAGAACTTTGTCGTCAAAATATTACACAAGTATTTTACATCATCTTGCTTAATCTTACTAATGACTATACCTCTACCATTGTATACTGAACCAGTGTTTTCAATCACAATCTTTCTCATGTTTTTCTCATTCAGTGGAATTGCACCAACTTTTGATAATCCAGTCACATCATGAATTAGGTTTTCAGTTAAGTCTATAACTCTATCTTCTAACCAAAATTTACCATTATGTATCCTACTCAAAATGATCTTAGTACACTCCTCATCATCAAATTCATATTTCATAGAGTACTCAATGATTTCATTATTTTCTAGATGTTCATAACCTTGTTTCACTAACATATCCGTGTTGTAAAATTTCTTATATTTACCATTAAAATCAATTTCCCTTAGGGTTTCATACTTGCATCCAAGATAACTTTTAACATTCTCTAACTGAAGAACTCCGTCAAGTACGGATGATAAGGCTAAACTAGCATCTCTTTCTGAGGGTTAAACTAGATCTTTCTTAGTTCTAGGTCTGTTCTTATCCTTGATGTTGTGAATCAATGATACATCCATGATTATATCTGATTACTTTAAGTTGATTCAAGATCTTAGTCGGATAAATACCTTAAATTGACAAAATTAGGGCTTTTGCTTGATTGGAGCTTCAAACTTCTGCAAATCACTTCCAAACTTCTTTCTTCACTTCCAAATCACTTCTAATTGCTTTATAATCACAATAACTTTGATTTCAATCTTTTAATACTTAGCATTTACTCGATCTAACATCGCATTCAATTCTTTTGCCACTAAAATGCCAAAAAGCTGATTCTGTAAACGTGCAACCATAAATCTTCTTGTGACCTCGCAAAACACAATATTTCTTTTTGTGCACTTAACCATAGCATTAGTATAACATAACAAACCTTCATCTAACTACACAAAACTTAACTCATTCAAAATCTAATTCTATACTAATTCTAAGTTCCTAAACTATAGAAATTTACATAATTTAAGTGCTTAAAAAAGGGTTAGGTAAAGACTCATTCTTACCATCAAATACATTACCTTCTTGATTACCTTCAAGGCTGAATATACCTCCTTGATTTGTGCCTTTAAAAAATTTTACTTCATCTTCATTTCTATAGCAACCTTTCTCTTTGTTTCCTTCATTTTCATTTCTTCTTGCATAGTTTCTAGGGTTAGGGTTATGATGATAACCTCCATTTTTCATTCTACAAAATCTTGGTGTGTGTCCAATATTGTTACATATCTAACAAGTGATTCCATTGGTTCCATATCTAGGTGTTTGCTGATTGATTTGTGTCCTGCAATTTCTAGCAATATGTCCAATTTTGTTGCATCTGAAACATACTATTTCATTTCCTCTTTTCATGTCTTCAGTTGATCTCTAATCTACATTGTTAGTATTTCTAGGCATTCTACTATTGTAATTATTCTCAATAACTTTAGATCTTCTACATTCAATAGCTCTATGTCCAAAACCATGACAATTATAACAATACCCATTAAGAGGTTTGAATTGTTTACCTATACAATCTCTCTTCATATGACCAATAGTATTACAAGAAAAACATCTACCTTTGAATTCTCTTTGCATACCTTTGAATGATTCATCTTGCTTCGGTGGTTCTTCTTTCTTTGGTGCATCTTCTTGCTTCGGTGATTCTTCTTGCTTAGGTGCATCTTCAGATTTGTTCTCATCTAACTTATTTTCTTCACTGCTTTCACATTCATTTAGATCTAGTTTCTTGCTTTCACTAACTATCTTCAATATGTTAAATCCAAGACCAATTTTTTTCATAGAATGGTTTTCCATAAGATACTTGCTTATCAATCTTTTCACTATTTGAATATAGCCTCTCAAGTTGTTGTTTGGATTGAGTCAATTCACCTTTCACAATTTTGTTATATTTTTCAAGTTCATCATACTGCAATTTGACTTTATCAAATTCAGATGTTACCTTGCCAAGTTTAGATTTTAGATCTTCATTTTCATTCTTTAAACTTTCATTCTTAGATCTCAAATTGTCATTTCCATCTTTCAAGCTAAGCTTCAGATTTGCTATCTTCAATTCATGTTTAAGGATCACATTTTCTTTTTCTAAATCATCACAATCTTCAACAAAAATTTTAGATTCCTTCTCAAATTTCAGATCTTCTATCTTACCTTTCAATTTGTCAATAAGATTCTTTGCATCATCATACTTTCTTTTCAAAGTGTTTCTTTCATCAGTAAGCATATCAATTTGCTCAAGAGCTTCTTCAAGATTCTTCTGTAATTGATCCATATCCATAGAGATCTTACTCAAGCTGCTATGCTTTCCTTGAATGTTTCTTCTCTGAGTAACTGTGCTCTAATACCAATTGTTAGAAATAGGAAATACTGAGAGGGGAGGCTGAATCAGTATTTCACAAACTTTTACTTTTGCCCACTTATGGATATAACAGATTACTTTAAAGCATAAGAAAGCAAATAGCATACATAATAGTAAATGTAAAGAACTCATAACACATGATATGTTCTCGAGGAAACCCTAACCAAGGGAAAACCCCGGTCAGGATGGTACCCACAAAGATCCACTAATCAAAAGATATCCGGTTAAGGATGTTGACCCTGTTAGGAGCCTGTTACAATCATATAGTGTATCAATCCTGGTTAAGGGACTATAGGCCTTGTTAGAAGCCTCAACCCTCTTAGGAGTTATAGATACAAAACCTAATTACCAGATGAGCTCACTGCCCAAACAAGTAATACAAATGTTTTCTGATTACAATATGGTACTACTTACAACTTCCCATCAACAACTTTTGCTGCTATCACAAGTTACATATATTACATGTTACATTTCAAGTATGTTCGGTACATCTTTGTTTATACAAGATACAAACATAATATCTTTCTCCTGTCAGCTTGAATATCTTTATCCAAGAGTAAACATCTAGGATGTCATCTCTTTATAATATAAAGTCATTATTTTGACAAGAAAAATAATCCCTTAATTCATTTACTAGTTCTATCTTCAAAACTGCTCTGTCAGTTGTACTCTGTCATCGGTAAAACAATCATAACTTTGTCTATACTGTCCGTACTCTTTTGTGCATTGAGATGGGGTATCCTTAGACACCATAGAGTCTATGTTCAACTGCACAAACTCTGATCATGCTCCAGTGAACGTCACCAAAATAAACTATATCGGGTGCTCTATCAAAAACACTGTTTCATACTTAGACAATTTTAGTCTGCGATCTTCCATACTTACTTTCTAGCTTATGTGATCTTCATAGGTAACATGTGTTTCCATAATGACAGCATCTATGTACATACCTCAACCAAATTGCCAACAGGTAGTCAATTTGCCAAAAGTGCTTCAAATAATTTTTGTTTTTTCTCTTCATTCAGGATAAGTATTGTCATACTTATTTCCATGTGAAGTAATGTGATTTTCTATTTCTTTTCTTGATTTTTCAATGCTCATAAATGACTTAAAGGTTGTCTCAATAGTCGGTAGACTATTATCATAGTTACTTAGCTCAAAAGCAATCAAATTTCTGATTAGGGCTTCAAGAGTAACAATATTATTCAGTATGGATCTCAATTCTTGAATTGTAGATACTCTTATAGAATACTTAGAAGAAAGAGTTCTCAATATTTTACTTACCACTTTTTCATTAATTAGTGATCCACCAGCACCTCTGATGGCACTAACAAATTCTTTGATTTGGCTATTGTATTGTGTGATGTTCTCTTTATATTTCATCCTCATTTCATCATATTTTCCTCTCAAGATATCAACCTTAGCTTTTTTTACATGTTGATCTCCTCCATAGATAAGTGGAACCATGTCCCATGTCTCTTTTGAATTAAGACAATCTTTGATATCATTAAATTCATCATCGGAGAGTGAAGAAGCAATTTCTATAATAACTGAGTTATGTTCCCTCTTTTATTTCATCTAATCAATTGTCAAGGGTCTAGTAGGCAATGTAGATTATTCATTTTCCACCAAATATAGGACATATTCACCAATCCCAAATAGATACAATTTCATTTTTCTTTGCAATGTTGAGAAACTTTCCTTGTTCAACTTGGGTACCTCTCTCCTATACATATTCAAATCTTTTACTCAAGTCTTTAAACTTATCTCTTTAGATTACTTGAATCCAAAACCAATTGTTGGATTATGGAGAGGGATTGAATCAGTAATCCTGATCATAAATACCTTAATAAAATTTTCTCTGATTAAATCGGTAACTACTTAGTGGAAACATAATTCTCTATTTACCGACAAGAGTAAATAAACTATAAATTTAAGTAAATCATTGACACAAATCATTCACAATGTGTAACACCAATATTTAATGTGGAAACCCATCTTTGGGAAAAACCACTGTGCGAATTGTCACCCACTGAGAAATATACTCTTCTAAAGTATGCTCGGTTAAGAGTTAACCTAGTTCAAGATTAAAAAACACACTATTAGGTGTAACCCGATTAAGGGATTTACCTCAGATCTGTAAGGATATTCACCTTGTTAGGATTGGCCTTGTGAGAGGGCTTAAAAAACTCTTTTAGAATGTCACCTTTCTCAAGGATTTACAATAAGATTGTTAAGTCCACTATATTAAGATATTTGACTGTTACAAATGCTAGTAAGAAATAGTAATAAAAATGACTTGTAGATGTCCAACTATGTTTCATTGAAATCAGATCCTTATGTGCTCTTCAAACTTTACTTCAATTCTTCATCTTCCACTAGCATCAATACTTCATTAATTCAATGTTTTTCTACTCAGGATCTCTATGTTCCTTCTTCTCTGCAATAGTTGGTAGCCCTTTAACTATTCAGTTTGCTAGCCAATTGTCTAGATACAAGATCATCCTTTATATAGACAATTTTTTCCTCTTAATCTCAGCTATTACATTTTCCTTGAATCAACCTTGACTGTTCAATTAATTATTCATCAGATCTAGATCTTGATAACATGTTTCCTTTTCACCTAGGAACTGTTATCATAACTGATAATAATGTTGATAATTGATTATCTGATGGACCTACTGATGAAGATTGACCAATATCAGAGGTATAAATGATGATATTAGAAATATTAGATCAATTATAATCTTTCATTGATGTCAAGCAATTGATTTCTGATTTATATTATGTTTCCATATCATTCGGTAATGAGTTAAGGAGAAGAGGAAATGAGAAGTTGTAGAACTTAAATGGGCAACTGATAAAGATTGGAAAATGATTTGATTATGTTTATAGGATTATTTTATACCTAACTTACTCATATGTTAAGTCAGTAAAGTATGATGTTAAAGAATTGACAACTCAGTAAGTAAAGTTGTTATGGCCACCGAGATAGAAAAGTCACTTGGTAAGGTAAAGGTAAAAATTTGGTCACTCAGTAAAGTGGAAAGGTTTAGGCATCGAGCGATGTAACCGAAATTATAAGTGAAGAACACCAAGAAAGGAAAAAGTATTAAATGTTGATGGAAACTATATTAATTATTATTTATGATGTGTTGGATGATCACAATGATGAGGAAAGTTAGTTACAAGAGATCTAAAATTATGAAAATTCAAGATGAAGATCTATGATAAGATCTAAGAGGCAAAAAGAAGTGGAACAAGTTACAAGAAAAGTTCAAGTTCCTAGGTGAAAATGAAACATGTTACCGAGATCAAGATCTGATGAATAATGAATTGAACAGTCAAGATTGACTAAAGGAAAATGTAATAGAGGATATTAAGAGGCAAAAATTGTCTATATAAAGGATGATCTTTTATGGACAATTAGCTAGCAAACTGAATAGTTGAAGGGCTATCGACTATTGCAGTGAAGAAGGAACATAGAGATTTTGAGCAATAAAGTAGTGATTTGATGAAGTGTTGATGTT